>CM073772.1:91544377-92092368 GCA_037158775.1 Hetaerina titia | reverse complement strand
CCGCCTATGGTCCAAGAAGCCGGAGAGATTACCCTAAGACGGTGGTGAGTTTCCCGAATATTAAGGGGGTCCCGCCATTTAGCATTCATAGTAGTCATCACGGCAGGGAAAATACAGATGAAGCAGCTGTCGGGTATCCGTTTGAGATGAATAAACAAACAGGGAATGCCAAAGTTCAGCGGCAAAGTTGCGTTGGATACTTCGTAAACCCACTCACAGATCAACAGCACTATTATCAATTACTTAATTTGCATTGAATTCACTAATGGATGAATGCGTTTCTCTGACGTAGTTCATGACAGCGTCTGAAATTTATCACACATCTACGTAACATTTTGTAATTAAGGCTCCATATCACCTTAATGCAAGCTGTTTATTTGCACGTCTTAGTCTGACGGTGCAATTACGCAAAGGTGCTGTTCCATATTTGTTCGGTTCCACAAAGAAAATGGATGCTCTTTCCGTAATTAATGGAACATAATTATCAATAATTAATAAAAGTCAGCCACGAGCTTTTTATGCTAATTAATAAATAAAAAATTCCAGGCAACATCCATATTGAGTCTTAAAATGTACGTCGTTTTGAATGCTACAAACTTATCACATTTTGGCGTGAATCAAATAGTAGATAAGTAAGTAGATGTTCTCAGAGCCCATTTATAGATAAGGGTATCGATTCATAAGCATATTTCTGACGTCCTATCATTAGAAAAATTTTTTGGTCGCAGTCTATTTTTCTCATTCCTTTTCCATTCAAAGATCATATTATTATTCACCAGAAGGAGTGAGATATTATTATTATAATTAATGACTCGTGATTGATCAATTTCATAAACACTACTCAACTTACTACACTTGGTTAGAGTTTCATGGAATATCACGTACCAGAGAATAGTTAAAGAGTACCATTGTTACGTGGGAGCAAAATTACTGAAACAAGAGTATTTCATTCAAAGTCAATTCCCAGAACGCCCACGTGGCACTACAGTTGGCGCGGTAAGTATGAAACTTTAAAAAAAGAAACGTTTGGTGACGTAACAGTAGACGTTTCGAATAGTAATGAGTGAAAACCAGGCTAACTTCCTCTGTTAGTTAAAAGAGTGCAAGTTGAAAGGTTCTCAGAATAACCACCAGATGCCAGTGCTGGCGCAAAGGGTTTTTTGCATAGCACAGGTAATCCTTTATGAGTAAACAGGAAACGCGTCAGTGCTCTGGGAAGAGATCTGTGGTGTAGCACCTCTCTGTTGTTGTTCCCGTGTTGTGATTTGTAAAGACGCAAAAAAAAACGAGATTTAAGCAGAGATTAAATATTTCGTGAAGAAAGGTATGAAAGCAAAGGAAATTCATACCAACTTTCAGAACACTCTGGGGGACTCTGCTCCTTCATATTCAACAGTTGCCCATGGACAAACGAGTTGAAGTTTTGTCGGGACAGCTTAGATGATGATCCGCGTAGTGGTCACCCTAAATGTGCCACCACCCCAGAAATTATTGCAAAATTGCATAAAATGGTCATGGAGGCTCGCCGACTGAAAGTGCGAGAAATTGCTGAAGTTGTAGGGATACCATCTGAATGGGGATATCACAGTGAACAGTGGAATTGGACACGAGAAAATTATCTGCTAGATGGGTACCGCGACTCTTTACGCAGGATCACAAACGTATCAGATTGGAAATTTACGAACAACGTTTGACTCGTTTTAAGAGCAACAACACGATTTTCTGCAACTGCCTGTGACCACAGATGAAATTAGGCTCCACTACTACACCCCAAAAGTATAATTGCTAAATAATTAATAAAATATACCAAAAAAAGGCAAAAACAGCAGTCAAAGCAGCGGAAACATGTTGACTCATTACCACTAAAGAAAGCAAAGTCAATGCAGTCGGCCGGAAAGGTGATGCTTCAGTTTCCTGAGATGTAAAAAGGATAATGCTGATAGATTATCTTACCACTGATTAAAAAAAATACTAGAGAATAATACGCTAACCTCCTGGACTAACTAAAGCAAAAGAAACCCGAAAAAAGGCCAGGCTTGGCAAAAAATATCTTTCATCAAGACAATGCACGCCCACACAATGGCCGTTGCAATGATAAAAATACATAAACTAAGATACGAATGGGTCCACGCCCGCCTTATTCGCCAGATTTGGCTCCAACAGATTTCCATCTACAGTATTCCCTAAGCTCAAAATTTTCTTCGGTGGACGAATCTCCTCTTCAAACAAAGGACTAAGAACCGAATTAGACGGGTATTTTGTAGGTCAGAAGTAATATAATATTCAAGATGGGATCAAGACATCGCTGTACGACGTGCATGAGTGTACAGGGAGATAACATTGAAACATTTAAAAGGGTAAGTCGTTTACTTCTATTACATTCCGAGATATTTTCAAATTACCCTCGTATAACGCACCCGGTTGCTGAAATGAAGCTAGCGGGTCCGACTGAAACATCGAGTATGAATGTTGTTTAAATTCTTACTCTTCCACCATTGGCTTCTAATGACAAGAGAAGGCTTGTCAGGATACAATTAAGACTAATGAAAATCGGCCGCGTTAACAGTTAGAAAACAACTCATAGCGAAATTCGCTTTAGCGTGAATCATTCCGAATTTCTGTTTTAAATGACAGAAAGATTAATACGTACTTGGATTAGGTGGAATAATGAATGTCTAGGCTCAATCTTGCCCCAATAAAGACGTTTTATTATTACCTGTTCAACTAAATGCCATTTTCGGTCTTCTAGCCTGCAACACTATGATAACGCAACACATTAGTAATTAATAACGACGTTAGCAACGAAAGAGGCAAGAAAAGCATAACTTAATGCTCAATCTAACAATTTTCCAAACCATTAACAAACAATGAAATAATATCCGGAATGTCAAACAAGACCAAGGTGAGGTAGGTGTACGTTCCCTGAAAGTCGGGCTGATAGCGTACCAAAATATATTGAATATTTGAAGAAGAAACAATTTATTAACATAGGCACTTTGGGCACCTGCAGCTCCACCCAAGCTATGTGATTTTTCGGGTACCAGATCTAACTGGGAAACCATAACCGGCACAGGGAAAGAAACTGGCCTCCCTACCCTGATGTGTGTATATTCACACGCCGTCGGGCTTGGTACACGGGTGAGCTCTACCATCACCTACTAAACCGACCTTCGGGTTGATTACTGTGTGTGTATCAATATATTCAATTCTATCTCTTATGAAAACGACACCTTGTTTCGCACAAAAATTAATTTCACGCACAGTATGCCAAATTCATAACAGAAAAAATTTCGTGGACAAATAGATTCTGAATGCTGCCGGTGAAACCCGTCTGGAAGAAACTTGGGCTTTACGAAGATCCACGCCCTTACTCCGTAACGTACACAAAAGGTACTGCTTTGATGCAAAGGTTAAAATTAATAAAGCAGAGCAATACATTTTTTATGGCGATAAGACGGAAAGTCAAATGGCAACCATTTAACTCATATCGTCGATAGTTATGAAACTGATGTACAGGAGGACTGAATGTATCTCAAGATTGGAATCCAATGGCAAAAGTTGACGAGCACAGCATCCATACGACAAATTCAACAATGTATATAAGTGAATTAAAAACTTCGAGAAAAGAATTCAGTCTTCATAAATTAATAAAATTTTCCCGTTATTTTTGGAGTAACATAAGACTTTTTGACAGATAGTAAATAATAAGTATTAATTATTGAACAAATTCAGAAATGGTTTTTATAGCTGCAGGATTACTAATTACAGGAAAGCCGTTCGTTAATTTTCACTCGTTTCGATAAGAAAGGTCCTAGAGTGTCAGGAGGGAACGCAATGATTCTTTCTCCACGTGATTTAAATAAAACATATGAATTAAAATTGCAAGATTTTATAAATGTTCTCTAAGAGAAAAAGACCCATAATGTATAAAGCTGATTGCCATTTGTTTCCCTGGGATTCTTCAGTATAACAACATATTTTTATTTAAGAAAACAATGAAACATTCGCAAATACGCTAAATCCGAGGGAAGACGGAGACATGAGCAGTAATAGGGCCAGCGGCAGGGTTATTTTTATTGTGGTTATTCGCGGGATAAAGGCGAAATAGTCCGGGAAGGTCGGAGAGCTATTAAAAGCACCGCAGTAACACGCGGACGGGCGAACGCATGCTAGTACCATGAGTTAATCAAGATAAAAAAATTAAAACACCGAACATGGCTGTTGACAGGAAATTCCGAATTTTCACTCGTGACTTTATTACCACGAGGGGTGAAAAAAAACTCGAACACGAACAATATGACGGCTATAGTTGTTTTCCGTCGAAATTGCATTACGCTTGCGTACGTTACTCGGACGCGAAACATACCTTGAGGGGAAAATTATCCATCGCGCTTCTTCGTTGAAGACCCAATTTTGACGGGCATTCCCGGCTATGCGGAACGGAAAAAAAAGGAAAGCCACGTGGGAGGGGGAATGGAGGGAAGATAAAACGTCACGACCGTAATTTACTCCCGGCGTAAAAGGGATCACGTGATCGGCGACATCGCGAGTGATATTAGGAGGAGGGGTAATACGAACGAGGAGTTTTCGGAGGGCGTATATGGAAATAGAACCGGGGCACGCGCTGAAGGTAACAAAACAAAAAAATAACAAAGCGAACAAACGAAAATGATAATAATAAAAGGAGGAGACGGGACAGAGGAGGATGCTGCGCATAACCTTTTCCGACCTCCCTACTCGCCCACACACACACAGATGCCCTGACTCCCTCCACCTGCCCCGTGATATCGCCGCATCCAAACGCAGGCGAGGGACGTAGATAAAAAAAGAAGGGAAACGAAAATTTAGAGGAGTGAACGGGGAGGGGGGTTGGACGGAAGCGGACACGGCAAGAGGGAGGTGGGCGGGCGAGCTGACGGAGGAAAAATGGATCACAAATCGTGACAAATATGCACGAGGAACATGGTCCTCCCTGCCCCTTCCTGTGTCACGATGAGGAGGTGGGCAGAACCGCTGGTGGAGGGGAACGGCGACCCTTCGGGTGGGGAGCAAAGCACACGGTGAGGGGTGCTTTGGCCGGGGAGGGAGATTGGTGGGTGGGTGAGAGCACGGACGAGAATGAAGAGAGTGCACACAAACACACACGCACATATGTGAACACCGTGAAAGGGAGTGGTAGGGTGGAGAGAGTATGAGAGAGAAAGAGAGAGAGAAGAGTCGAAAAAAAAGGCGAGCTAGACTCACGAGGGAGCCGTAAAAACGCAACCGATGGGCGAACACAGAACCACACCAGTCACATCGGCAACGGGAGGAACGGAAGGTCGGGGGAGTGACGGAGGGATGGGCAGGGGGAAAAAAATTCGCCATTGTCAGGAGTCAGTCACGACCGGGAATATCCCCCTTCCCCCCCAACTCATTACCGAGGGCGTAAAATACGAACGGAGAAAACACACGAGTGAGGACGAGCGCGCGACGAAGGGAAAGAAAGGTGAGGGCATATCCCCTTAGTCAATGTGGAAAGGGGGGGTGAGGCTGGAGGGAAGGAGAAGGATGACGTGTAACACAATAGACAAAAGGGGCATCGGGACTGATGTTTGGCCACCGGCCCCACGCCCCGCCTCTCCCCCTCCCCTTCTCCTCCTCTTCCCCACTCCCGCACGCATTACATACAACTCAACCTCTCCCTGTCGCCCCTCCATCCCTCCCTCCTCTCTATTATTCAAATTATAAGCGGAGGACGGGGACATCACGGAATTAATGAAAACAACGCCGGTATTACACGGCCCTCCATCTGGATCACCGAAGGCTCAGCGAGGTGAACGGGGAGAGAGAGAGAGAGAGAGGTGCGCGGACGGAGGAGGGAAATATATGGAATGAACAACCTTGGTTTTTTTTCTCACTTCACATTTCAGCCTCCACTCGTTTCCACCTCTGCTCAGTACTCTTTGCCCGTCTTTAGTCCACCTGCCCCCTGCTGCCCCGACCCCACTTTGTTCTCTTCCCTTCTTGCCACCTCTCTCATTCCATCGCCTCGGCCCATTCTTCAGTTGACTACATGTGTACGTATTTACTATCTCCCTTCGCATTCATTTCCCGTATTTGTGACATCTATTTTGTGTCCAGGTATATGTATTGCAGAAATTTTAAGGACTATATGTATTTTGAATGCTTTCGTGCATGGATTATATTTAGGTGGATATTAATTTAATAACCGCTATTTTATCTGCGCCGAAATTTCTTTCTATGCTTAATATTATTTGGTTTCAACTAATTGGCATTGGTGAGTCAGTAACTTTTCCAGATTTTACGTCCAACTCCAACTGTTGCACAGAAGATACGCGTAGCGCAATCTTCGCAGTTGCCTCCTCATCTTTTCCTATGATAGCAAAGAAACATCTCACTATCGTAACCCATAATTAGACGTAACCCTTTCGGCAAACCATGCCTTGATGACGTATCTTGACTTTTGCTATTTAAAAAATATTATTTCCCTTTTAGGTAAGTAATTTATTTAGCTATGCAAAACAAGGTTATCTATTTACTTGCCTAGGTTTATTTTCATCCCATTCGGCGTAGCTGCGCTTTTACACCAACAATCAATCGGCACACCTGTACACAGACACACTCCCTCAAGCTTCCTATGCCTTCATACAAGTATTCTTGTACTCCTTCTATACGTCCGTTCCGCACAGAGGACACCGAGCTTCAGTCCCCACTCCATTTTCTTCGCTCACTCTTTCCACTGCAACCCCTTCGCCCACCCTCCCGCTGTCCTCATCAACGGCCGAGGCTCGCTCCGTCCGAATCCATTCCTCTTTTCCATCATTTCTTATTAACGCGACCATTCGTCCCCTTCGCCAGTAAAAAAATACATATATGTATATATTTATGCCCTCCCTCTTTCACGTCCACACACAGAGGAGTCATGGTGAAGGGGGGAGATGAAGGGGAGGGTGAAACGAAAGACATACGTAACACGCACGTCTCTCTTCCGGTCTACCTCCGCACACACACACGATGCCTCTCCTCCGACCCCCTCTTTCCCTCCCCCCGCCATCCTCTTTTTACGCCCTCGGCCCTCCTTCCGCTCCTCTCCTGGCGCTCGCCACTCCCTCTTTCGGCAGTAGTGCCGTGTCCCATCACCGAGAGAGGATTGCTCCGCCGAAGGGGTGCGGGAGTGCAGGAAGCATACGATGAATATTTTGGAAGCAGTGGACATGGGAGGAAATGGGGTGTGGGGGGAGGCGACGAGAGAGAATTCCGTCCGGGAAAGGAATCAAAAGAGACGTCACGGGCGAGGATCCTGGCCCTTCAAAACCCCATTCCATTCCTCCCCTCCCCCCATCCACATGTCTTGCATATAGCTTCTCCCCGGAAAAAATCGTGGTGCACCGATGAAGGAAAGGCGATGCTGGCCACCGCTGAACTGATCCTTTGGCTTTAGAGGATCACCTTTCACAGAGGAGATGATCTGATCTATTTCTATCGCTGTTCGAATATTCAGGCATGGGGCGTGATTCAGGGGATGTGACATGAAAGTTATCATGAATAAAATGAAAATCCTCGGATGCGAAAGAGGTTTAAAGAGTGGTTGGTGGACCCGGACATATATATTATGTCAAGACAAAATAAATCAGTATCAGTTGAAATTTCGACAACCTCGGAAGTAGCATTTCACGGGAATGGGAGGAGTGCGGTTACGAACGGAGAACAAGTTCACCACGAAATGTCAACTACTGTGCTCGAGTTTATAAACGAGAAAGCAATACGTGTAGTAATTTGTGTGGAGTATGCCATTCTAGGACCGGAGATATGGAGCTTTTGAAGAGCTGATAGAGATGAATAAATGTCTTAGAAACGCGATACTGAAGAGGAATGCGGAAGATTAAATAGACGGACATATTAGAGGGGGATTAGAAAAAGAGGAATCAAAATGATTCGGGACTACCCCATTGACGCCCCAGTGAGAAACACACTTGATTGTTTAAAACATAATATTAAGGATGGTCCCTTGAGGAAAGCAAAAAGAGAAATGCGTACCCCACGCAAAGTGGGTTAGGAGGGTGTCGGGGAATCAACGTTAGAAAAGAAACCTGGAGGTCAGCGGTCTATGAATCTTTGGATGGAATCACCGATGGGGGACGAAATACGAGTCAACCTTTTATCAAGGAAGTAATACAAGCGTACAATTTCAATCAGGTTAAATAAGTGCCTTTAAACTAAGAACACTTTTATACCGTCGAGATTTGAGTTGGTTCCTTATAAGTCTCTCAATCATTTGTCTTCATTTTAAAATTTACAACTGACCGCACCTATACAACAACATATTGGCAATGATTTCATTGCACTAGGGCATAAGGCAAATAAACAAAGTGCATACATATTGGATAAGGGTGCCTCTCTAGACGCCACGGGCATGTTGGATACGTCAGGTATACTAACGCTGCCGAAAAGCGGAACACACACTTACTCAGCAAGCTCTGAAGAGATAAAAGAATCATATATGGAAGAGGATAACGGGCTAATTAAATAATGCGAGGTAAAATATTTTTAAAAATATAACAAGAAAAGTCAAGAAGAAACTTTGTAATGACTGCTAATAAACTCGTATCGTTAATTGTAAAATTTTCAATAAACTTCACAGGATGGACTCCAAATAATCAACTTTTACGTGAAAATCGCTCGAGTTTAAAATAATATAAGTATTTAATGAATTACTGATACATGCAGTCGCTCAAAAAAATGACAACTTCGCTTATTTTCCTTGGGGCTTTCGATTGTCATATGATTTTTTTAGCAGTTGAACAAAGATTTTTATGACTGTCGGGGCAAAGAATATATAATGGTGTTGATGCTTAGATTATCCAAAAGCAGCGTATTTGAAATTCCTACTGACTATTTCTATACTAAAGTCTACATAAGGCAATAAATTGCTTCGTTTACACTAAGTAGCCATGAGCGCCTTTACATTAAATAGATTTTAGACAAATTATCGGCTACTATAAATGATCAGTGCCTCACACGTCGCACATGCCAAAACAACTGAAACTCGCACGCGCACCACAAACTAGCTCGTAATGCGGTGGAAGAATTTTGCAGGCTAAATATAAATTATTTCGAGGTAAAAACTTTCATTAATGCAACCAACTCCAAAATGGTGTGAAATAGACGGCAAGTAGGCGATCTTTATCGCCGGCGCACGTAGAGGAAGTCCAGTGGGGATTTACAACACCCGATTCCACGGAAATGAAGATTTAAAAAAATCCTTCCTGGGAATTATAGGGGACCCCGGTGAAAACGGGAGGGCGGCCAAGGTTCGCAGCGCGGCGCTAATAATCCCGAGCACGCCACCAAACACGAATTATCGACCAGAAGTGCGACGGTAGCATCCGGTAAATCAACCGGTGGTTATCGAGGGGTGGGCGAGAGGGAGAGGGGGTAAGAATTTACAAAGGATGTTGCATGAGAGGGAGAGGAAAAAAATGCGGGCTTGTCTACCCGGCCATAAAAACTGTGAGGACGTGTATTCATTCCGCAACGCTATATTTGAGGGAGGAGTGGTGGTGCCGTGCACACAATGCCCCTCGCCCGCCCGCAAAAATATAATCCCTCCCACGCCATCGCACTCATTGGCAAGACGAACTGCTTCGAGACACTCGCGAACAATGGGCTCGACATCGGTCCTTGCCGACCCTACATCGTGGGCGAGGATTGTCGACGGGAAATGGACTAAGGGGGGATGAGCATGAGGGATGGACGGAAGGGGTGCGTATTAAGGAAATATGAAGGGTGCAAGCGGGAGAACGATAAGTTTAGCAAGGAAGAAAGAGAGCAAAAGGAGTGCAAGTGACATCGGATATAAAAGAAAATTAATAAAAAGAAATAAAAAAATTGCGAAGGGGTGGGGGGAGAATCTGAAAGGTAAAAATTTCCAGAGAAGACTGCTATAGTACGGATGCCAAATAATTTTTCCAGCTAGTATTATCAAGAAAGAAATTTCTCAATCATACGATTCAAAAAAAAATTGAAGTAACTCTCATAAATTAAAAAGATAACTTTAGTTTGCACTTCTCATGTCAGTAACATGTAAGGTAGTCTGTCTCAATCGCCAACTATGAAAGCGGACTCAAACAAAAAAGGGCAATCTCGGTAACTAATACTGGAAGAAAATTTCGAAGAAGTAATAATCAATACAATGTCGATATCTCCCCTATAAGACTATAATATTTTCTAATTATTTGAAGAATTTCCTCAATTGCCAAATCGGTCTCTTTCGACTTTCAATCTATAAACCTGCCCGGGAGGGAAACAATCTTGAACTCGAGAAATCTCTATAACACAGAAATGCTTGGCATTAATTAGAGAATAAACAGTGGTAAAGAAAATGTTGGAGGACCTCAGAAAAGTTCGGAAACACAAAACATTTTACTATGGCACAACGGGCTGAGAGCTTAATCCATGATTGAAGCTGATAATGGAACCACGGTTATTGCTGAATTCCGCAAGCGGCATTAGCTGCAGTGACTTGAAATAAAAACAAATTTCTCTGCAAGGATAGGTAATAAAATAACGGAAATACTTCACCGAGTTGGGTTTCACTTTACCAAATTCTTTTTAAAACATGCAGGAAGGAAAGATTCAAGAATTTGTTGCCCCTCAACTTTAGATCACATCCGATACAATTACAGAGGTCGCGGTAAGAAAACCATTCGGGAACTCTGAAGAGGCATTGAAATGAAGCATGGAAAGACAATAATTAATTCTATTATTAAACATATTATAGGAGTGGGCACGACATGCATTACCTATGTATTCAATGGATTCAGGCAAGGCGGGAGGGGAAAGTACAGGGTTCGAGAGCGTAGGCGTGGAGGGGGAGGACAGGGGAAAAGGAAAAGACCTGAGGGGGACAGGTGCGACCGGAGAATCGGCAAGCGGGAGGAGGGGAGAGCGGGGTGAGAGATGGCGGAGGGGGAGGGCGTGGAAGGAGGTGGACATCCACGTGGTTGAAGCCACGGGGATGGACAATCTACACGCGAGGCCATCCTCTCTTTCACAGCCGCGCCTCCCACCCACCCCCTCCCGACTACTGGGAGGAATGCGGACCGCGATGGCGTGATCTGTCAAGGCGACGGTCACCCGGGAGCAAGCACAATGAGTCCGACGGGGGTGGGGGAGGGAAAGGAAGGAGTTGGTGGCCGGGGGCGGGGGGTGGCGTGGGTGACGGCGGCAAGGGTCCGTGAGAGGGCAGGAATAAGGGGCCTCCGGCAAGAGGGACAAAGGACGAGAGGGAGGGCTTTGGAGGCCTCACGCGGAAGAGCCATCGGGGTATCGGGAAGGAAGGCGGCGGAGGAATGGGGGGGATGAGAGCCGGGATGGGGCGGGGGAGGAGAAAATGAGAGAGAGAGGGATATAGATACTGCTACAGTTGAAGGGACGGATTAAGGGCGAAAAAGGGAGCGTGAGGAAGAGGAGGAATAATGACTGGACATGTCTTCGCTCCACTGTTTTGCGGTTTGCCGTATAATCGGAGACAAATGAGCTGAGAAAGGCGGCGTGTGAGTGAGGAGCGGTGGGGCATTTTGTGAGGGGGAGACGGGGGGCGGGGGAAGGGAGGAGGGTGCAGGTTCGAACGGTGCGAGGGCAAAGGGATGGGGAGGCGGAGACGAGCATGGGCGTCGGTGACGAAGGGTTTAACTGCTATTAATGAAAAAAAAGAAGAAAGGCGTTTGCGTGGATAAAACGAACGAAACGGCATGAAACGAAAAAAATAAGGGGCCGGGGAATATTGGGCGCGAGCACGAAACTCGCATTTGAAAACTGAAGCGACGCAATAACTTTGAAAAATAACGAAAAAAACAAACAAAAGGATTTATCGAAATACGAATTTATATTGCCACGGAGCGCGGTCTCGGCTGATGCATTGTCGCGGGCTGTGCGTATTAGGAAGAGGATGAAAAAATAAATAACAAAAGGCTTGCTCGAAAAAATAGTGAGAGATATCCAAGTGACGTGAATAACTGCCTTGACGGGATACAGTACCCCTGCCATTGTTGGAGATCAAAAATGAGAGAGGAAATTCAAACGGAAAAGAGCGATGAAATAAGAGTATCCCACTGGTGGAGATTATAAAAGGGGCCACTAAAGATTTAAGTTTTCCATAAGACAAAGTTTTCGATACATTAAGTCACAATGTTTCTACACTCAAGGCTATGTTTTTTTATACACAGCGCCAAGAAAGGTGCGCGAATATTTTTTCCAACACGCGAATATTTATTCAAGAGCCGTTAAGGTATTATTAGATAATTCGCAAGCTTTTCTAAACTTCCTCGTTGAGAACCGTAAATTTGATAAAACGACCTAAAGTGAAGCATGTTAATGCATATTTAATTCCTTCCCCTCGACTCATTTTTCACGGAAATGGCAAGCAGAGGAGGGGATTTTACATCTAGGGGATTCGGTGGCACTTCGTATCAATCAAATGAGCGTCTGCCGCTTCGATCACGCTCCATTTTAATCTTATAATAATTAATTTAATTGCATCCATTTAGATTAATTAAATTTTACCTCAATCCCTTTGCAAAAACTAGCAAATAAGACAGTAAAGCTAGCAGAGAAGCTCATCTTCTTGTATGTCGTCGACTCTACAAAACCGATTATTTGCTGACCTTCATTTGCGCAATTATTTAAGGAGACTTGACGTTCTCGCCGAAGCTTTCATTAAGATCATGATAACATTTTTAACCAAAACCCAAAGTATAATTTTTCAAAATAAAGATCAAATCAAAGAATGATCGTTGAACTTCAGCTAAATTGAAAGAACGGATAAAAAAAATTCTGCTTTCTTAATAAAACAATTGTTGATTGGAACACTTTACCTGCAAAACTATTCGAGCCCTTTCCTAACAAGAGTAAATACTTTTAAGAAAATATGCAAACAATTTATGTAATAATTCATATGATGTGTTGTGTAAAATCGTATGTAAGAGCTTAATTTTGATTTTTTTCTTTCTTTCTCGTTCATTGGGAAACTGATGTCGATTAGATGAGGATTTTCTTTTTTTTTGCAAGCGACTTTTTGTTTAGAAATTTCCTTTAAAGGTATTTTTTTTACTGACTGATTTTATTCATATCTTTTGTGATGTTGATTCAAGTCATGTTATTTTTTTTTCCAAGGCAAGTTTGATTGTAATACTTGGAACTTGCGTGCCACCTGACATTGTCCATCTGCACATGTAAGTTTTAATAATAATAATTACATATATACTACCTTTTAAAGAACCAACGGTTCCAAGGCAACACTTTTGTGATACAACGGCTCGGTGGGTGATGCCTTTGACGGTATTGTACAAAACAAATCCACCAATCATAAGGTGACTCAATTTGGATTACAGTCAACATTTACATTTTTTATTTATTGCAACAGAACACGTACCATAGGTAATAGCAAAGAAGAAACTGAATACAGTGAGCGAGTATTTTTAAAGATATAATACTCATAAACAATAAACACTTAATATTAAGTATACTTAATAACACATAGGGAATATGGACTTCGCCATTAACTCATGGGGTTAAGGATCACTGTATATATCTGGCACACACAAAACGACCAAAGCACATGAATTCCAGCGCAAAAAGAAACACGGCAGATACTTATGAATTAGCCCAGTAATGCTTTGCAACAATGTGTAGCTCGCTTGCTGGAATGAAGGCCAACAGAAAGTCGGTTATGTGGAGTCAACGAGGCACGAGGACTTGATCTTCTATGCTACCATTATTTTCTAAGTGCAGCATAACTCTTACTTAACATAAATGGATCTCAATTTTACCTAAGCAAAAGAGTGATTATTACAAAAGACAATTCAAGTATAAGCAATGCTGGTACTCAATGTATTTGGAATTAAAGTTTGATATTTTTTAGACGGTATGACATTTTTAGTATTTTAAGACGTTTTTGTAAAACATTTTTGAAGGAGAAATTTTTATTTGTTTTACGACGGAAAAAATCCCCTTGTGGTTGCGAAATGTAAATATACCATGTCGCACACTTTTGAAAGAGAATACACCAATAACTCAAACGGGAGAATAATTTCGAAAATAAACATTGCAACATGACCCAAGAAAATGAAACAGCGGAAGCGAATGGGTGGGGTCTTCTGGCGGAGGTTCGACCTGAGTGGGATTCGGCCGACAACGAGGGAGTCGAGCATTACTGAACAAGAAAGGAACAAGAGAATCGTACAAATGGGGCGAACGGGACGAGGATGAAAAACAAGCCTGTGAGGTCATTCCGACGTCCAATGAAAATAAAACGGAAGGTCTGGAGGTCGAAGACGGGCGAGGCGTGAGCGAAAATATAAACTACAATGGGAAGAAAGCGAGACGACAGGAGAATTTCTCAGACAAGTGAAAACGCTTGACGGAGAAGGCGAGAAAAAATTACAAACACACACAAAACGGTAACGGGAGGGAGGAAAACATATAAACGAGGTGGAAATTATAAGGGAGCGGGGACGGTGAGAGAATATGAGATAGAGAGAGAGAGAGGAGGAAGGGGGTTGAATGGATGGGGTTGTGATGGGATTCGGAGGAGAAATAAGGTTCGGACAAAGGGAGATGGGTGGGCCGGAGGCCCCCGAGGGATGTTTTACGTCGTCTCCGAGGATGGGGAGGGGCAAGAAAGGGAGGGGAAAGGGAGCGCATGGGATGAGAGGAGGGGAGGAGCAGGAGAGGCTGGATGGGAAGAGGTGGCGAACGCCTTGGACAATTTCTTCGAACAATGGGCACAAAACAAATTGCGGGTGTTGTAGCGCACACGTGTGAGTGTGCAGGGAGACGAAGCGAGGATTTCTGAAAAGAGACTGATGTTGAATAAGAGCAGGGCGCATGAGGAAATATACGGGGCTGAGGTTGATAAGGAGAAGGATATTTGGGGGTTGTAGAGCTGGTGAGGGGAAAGAGAGGAGAACCAGCAACTGGGTGCGGGTTTGAACGGGGGTTAGAGGGAAAAAAAGAATGACATGTATAGAAAATGTGCCTTTGAGTTGTGAAAACAAGATGGAGCAATGGAGAAAGAAGTGAAATGCGTGCGCGGAAACTCATATATGCAGTCTTTCAAGACGGACAACCTCCTCCTCCCCCTGCTTTCGACCACAAGCCGTGAGCCTCCCATTTCCACACACCTCGCTCCCCTTCCCCCAACTCCTCCCCGCTCGCACACCCATCAACCCCCACCCGCTGAACCGTCTCCATTTCAAACGCGAGGGCGATCTTCCCGTCTCCCTCTTTCGCTCGCAAATGCCTGTCATCGTAAGTGGCCATTTCGGCCTTTGATGTGCCCGGGGGGGGGCGAGCACATCCTTGGGGGAAAAAATCTCCTCCCGGAACAGTGGTCGGTCTCCCGAGGCTTCCAGGACATCTTCCACCGGCCTACCTCCCGCATACAAACGTACCAGATGCCCGATTACTAATGATTTAATTTTAGAACCCTGTATGAATCACCGCGTTAAGTAAGGTATGCGGCGTGAAAGCGGGAGGGATCTCTCAGCGGCCATATGACGTCTCCTGGCTGTGGCCGCGAACGTATTTATCTTGGGTGTCGTTAATATCGCTCGGGCCTCCGAGAATACCGAGAACGGGGCTCGCATGACGAATGGCACGCATATCGTCGCCTCGTCACTAGGCTTGCACCGCACATTAACAGTCAGTTCCACATCTCAGAGGGATGGAAGGCATTACCAGACTTGTACACCTTCGTTGATTGCTGATGCTATTAGAAAATGGGCCATCAGAAAAATCATATGCCACCGACTCGCTGCCTGCTCATTACTAGATGGTTAAATAACGCATATCGCAGTCATTCACACGAATTTTAAAGAGCCTAGATTAAAATTACTAGAAAACTCGTGGCACTTGTTCCAACTCAGGGTCGAGCCAATCTCATCGGGATGTAACCAAACCAGGATAGAAAACCGTAGCGGTAACGGGATAGAATCCGTAATTAGGCATTATAAAGAACTAATAATTAATATGACTTCACCACGAGGTCAGTGTAGCAAAAATGCACCTCTGAGGTAGAGAGAATGGTATAGTGAAGCACCCATGGCGAATAAACGATCGTAGTTAATTTCAAATTCTAGAGTATACATCACTTACAAAAAAACTACTGAAAATCTATTTTACTTAAAAACTGTGTGACTTGACAGATGAAATCACGTGGAGTTATGTCATCACGTCGAAAGTGTGGCATCGCTTTCACCGAGGTTGATCTCAGGCTGATTGAACACTAAATCAAGTATTTCAGTTACTACTTGCAATATTTAAACGGTAATGACCAATCATTATCTCAGTCAACGCTTCTGGTGTAACTTGCTGTTTTGCCCAAAACACGATGAAGACATTTGAAGATCCAAAAAAATTAAGCTGATTTCACAAACTTATTCAATGTCCGAAACTTGTAATGCAGTGAAAAAATTAATAAAATGGAATACTTATGAATGAGTTACACACCGAGAAGAATATGGAGTAGAAACAAGTACAATATCTTCAAAATGAGGTAATAATAATGATCTGAACTCAAGACAACGCAAGATTTTCCATGCCCGAACTAATAAGTAGAAACTCCGAGGTATGCGAAAGATCCAATTGTATTCACGCATACAGTTATCTGCAACAGAAAGCCCCGGAGAGTCTTACGATGGAATGGGAGGAGAAGAGGGGGTGGATGAGTGGCAGTGAAGTTCTGGCAGGCGGCAAGGGGAGGGGGAGCGAGCGAGAGATGCGCTCCGGGACGTTGACGTACTAATGATTCTGAAAGAGAATCCCAATGAACGCGCAATTAAATGGAGAGGAAGACAAGACTCGTAGACGTCGTAAGGAGAGGAGTCAACTGGAAGTCGTAGGGAAAGACACTCTTAACCCGAACTCCCTTTACCTCCCCCTTTCACCTGCTCCCACACTCCAGCTTGCTCGGACCGGAGAGCATTGCAAGGCATGTCGACTCCAGATGCCAAGAGGGAAAGGGAGAGAGCAGGCGAGTGAGGAGGAGGCGGAAGGGAAGGGAGAAGACGGTGGATACGACCAGCAGCGATCGGCGGTGGGCCGGGGAGTGTGACGCGGATAGGGGTGGGAAAAGGGTTGGCAGGGGGAGGGGAGTGAGTCGAGTGGGACGGGCGGAAAATCTTTGGAGGGTCCTTCCGTGCGAGAGCAACACCGTTCAAGACTGGAAGGACGGAAGAATATTTCAGGACGAGCACTGAGGGTTCGGTGAGGGCGTCATTGGGGGGGTGGGGGTGAAGGGAGAGCGAGGAGGGGGTGCAGAGGAAGATAGCGAGGAGCAATCGTGACGGGTCCGTCCGTCCATCCTGGCACTTGAGTCACCGACGTGCAACGAGTGGGAGGGCAAGTCCTCGCCCCCAACTTCCTTCCTTCCCCTCCAGTCCCGATCTCCCGCTCCACGGACAGTTTCTTCGCCATCTCCCGCACACAAAAAACGCCGACCCTCCGGAGATGGATGGGGTGGATGAGGACGGGATGGGGAAAGGTGACCCCCTCGACCCCCTTAGGGGAGAGCGGGACGGAGCAGTGGTGGAGAGGGAGAAGGGAGAGTGAAGGGAAGGTGGGAGGGGAGACGACCCTGGGGGGCGAAAGGGAGGAGAGTGTTCGGGGGGGAGGGAGCGAGGGCGTTCGTAAAACAAACGGAAGAGCGAACAAAGCATCGAATGGAAATTCCAAGGTGCTGGGGCGAGGCATTAATAACGCACGTACAAACATTCCCATCAACGCGGCGAAGACGCAAAAATAATAAGGGCGAAAGAAATATGGGGGAGGAACGGGGAGGAGGGAGTGGAGAGGGAGAGGAAAAAAGAAAAGAAATTGAATCCGAAATGAAAACTTGAGAATGAGTATTCTTCCCGTTAATTGCTTATATATCTCTTCCTCTGTTATCCATCTCTACTCCCCTCTCACCTCCCTCACTCCCGCCCTTCCCCACTTGAATGTGTCTCTCCCTTTCTCTCTCGTGATGCGAATTTTTTTTTCATAAATCCTGAGGTACCATCCCCGCGGAGGCCAAAAGGTAAGAGAAGGGTCTAAGATGAAATACGCCCGGAAGCGACATTTCTTCAGCGTCGAGGTTTTTGGTGCAAATCGTTACAGAAGAAAGACGGCCACTTAAGCACGAATACGCCACCCAGTAGGATAATTACAACATCGAAATGTTTTTCCACCATGCGTTTAATATCAAGCGATAGACTGTGGTCGTTTTTGGTACACCGGCTAAGGGAAGAAAAGAGTAATTTACTACGCTATTTAGCTGAATATTTAAGTAATAGTAACAAATATCGGTCCACAAAAGGGATCCCAATTTACTGTCGCAAGCAAACAATGGGAAATGAAGCTGGTGTCTTCGAAACGTTAAAAGATATTTTTAAGTGTATGCTTTCTGGGAAACTTTGTTTAGGTTCACATAGAAAACTTGAGTTTTGATGAAAATAAAACATGCATAAGCTCAAATCAACTCCGTCAGGCGTCACTATGAGGATTTCTTTCAGAATAAAATACTTTTGTTTTCCGCCTACAACTTATTGTTCACGACCCGTGTTTCGTAGCTCGCGATGTCTACCGGAGATTCGCAACTTGTGGGAACTCGGGTCGTGATAACAGTGAATACGATGGAAAACAGAGTTATGCCATCCAATAATAATGAACGAAAATTCAATCGCAGCACCCATATTTGCTAATTTAAATCTGGATGCAAACTATAATGTAGTATACTACCGCAGAAAAGGCTTTACCATAAAAACTATTTTTAAATTATTTATTTTAGCAGGCGAAAGGCATTTTATAATACGAATTCGTACGATACAGTTGTGGGCGTGCGTACTATTCGAGATGAGTATGCGAGAAAAAATAAAATGGAAAAGATTGTGCACCTGACAAAAATTGATCAGAAAAAAATGAAATAGCGAATTAAAAATTTCATTGACAGATCACGACGTAGGGGGTGGGACAATGTCACATTCTTTTTGTGCTTCGGCACGCCAGTATCCTGGAAGGAAAAGTTCGTTCCCTGTCGGCGGCTTCGTTAAAGTCGACCCAACCAAAAAGTGGGATAAGAGCCATGGATACTTTTTAAATTACTTATTAACACTTGAAATGTACGACAAATATTGGAACCCACCGGAAAAAGTTGAAATTAAGTAATTAGTTAATTAATACGTTACTATAATCGCAGTTAAATTGTTAAAACGTTGTTGCCAGGATATGTAACCTAAGAGCCTCTTCATGCACGGTGAGTCACCCTAACGAAACTGTAATGAATGGACATGGCACATCAGTGTACTCTTAGAAAATACGGAATTTACTCCGCCGATACCCCTCCAAAATAGATTAAGGGCTATTTTCTACCAAAGAATTAATTACGAGATAAATATTTTGCAGTTAATCCAAGTATCATTAAATGCCGGCCCCGGTGGTGGGGTAACGTCCTCGTCTCCCAACCCACGGGTCGCGGGTTCAATTCCCACCTGAGTGGGTTTTCCTCCACCTAGGGCTTGAGTGTTTGCATTCATGTCCATTGTTGTCACTATTCATAGTCCGATGTAAAGACCAAGAAGTGGTTTTCGTACAAAGGCTGAATAAATAAATATATATTTTGAAACATTCAAAATTAATACAATGGCAACGAATAAAAAAAACGACAAAAGAGGGAATTCTCGTAGTACTTAGAAACAAATAGCCATTAGATGCAGTCCGAATCCAATCTTCACATAGGTGGAATACCTTGAAAACGAAAAAAAATACCTGATACCTTGACCCAACCGTTCGATCGAGATGATGCGGTGACTATCGTACTGGCTTGCCACTCAGAGGACCCGGGTTGGAATCCCGATGGCGGCGCCAACTATTTTTCAGTGGTATCTCGATCCCTACTTGAGGTGCTTGTGAGGGAGCTTTGAGTGAGTACGCCGTCCGTTGGATGTGACGTTAAGTTTCACCGGGTTTCTCTCCACCCTTCATCCTTTCCTGTCCATCCCTACTGGTGCAACTGAACTTAGCTGTCGGTCACCTCCCCTAAATACGAACAACTACTACCCAACCGTTCACGAACTACGCCTTCAAACCAACATTTAAGTTGATTTATTTTTGATAAATCCATTAAAAAAAAATTCCACTAGCGAAATTTGTAATTCACGCCATCCTTATAAAAAAACGCAAGTGTCTAGCGTAAGGAAGGAGTACATTATGAGAAAACATATGCAAAGCAGTGTAGGTTTCGCGGTCCCGATCTGAAGAATAGTGAGGAGTGCGAAAACACGCAAACGAGCGTTTATGCTGAGGCGCAAGTGAGGGAACGCACGTCGACGAAGTCGCCTGTGACGAATCGACCCCTGCACCTCCATACCCCCTTATTTTCACGGATCCTCTCCCCCCACCGCCCTCGTCTCCTGAAGCGCGGGCAGTGGACACCGGGGGCGAGGGAAGCTGGAGGAGGAGGGAAGGGTGGATGGAGTGAGGCGGAGGCGGGCGGTGAGAAGAGAGGGATTGGGACTGGGAGGGGAGGCCGAGGGCGAAGGCGTGCGGGGGCGGACAGTAAAAAAAAGACGGGGGACGAATTCGAGGAGAGGAAAGGGGAGAGGAGGCGATGAGAGGACGTCCTCTATTGTCCGGCGAGAGGAAGGAGGGTGGGGAAGAACAAGGAGGGCTAGGGACACGCGATGGGCCAGGGGGAAGGGGAGTTTCTCCCCCCTCACCTCCCACGCCATCACCCCCGTCTCTTTCACCCCTCGCAGTCATCCAACCCCCCTTCCCGTTGCTCTCTCTCGAGTATCATCG
This sequence comes from Hetaerina titia, assembly GCA_037158775.1. Classification (NCBI taxonomy): domain Eukaryota; kingdom Metazoa; phylum Arthropoda; class Insecta; order Odonata; family Calopterygidae; genus Hetaerina; species Hetaerina titia. The sequence goes on along the minus strand of CM073772.1, from coordinate 92,071,530 downwards.
TCCGGTGTCCTCCTCCTCGCCCAATGACACAAAGCGATACTGTAGGGCACGATGAAGAGAACGGAGCTCGAGAGGTTGGGGCGGGGTAGGGGAATAAGTGTGGACGGAGGAGGGTGGAGGGGAGGAGTGGAGAAAGGCCGAAGGGGAACGGATCTCTTTACTCTCGCCTGGCGACGTCCTGAGGATGCTGGGCAATAATTACGAGTGTCCACTCCCTCCACCCACGCTCTCTCTTTCTCTCACACTCCTCCCTCCCTCCGTCCTCTCACCCATTTATTTTATCATCCTACTTTACTCGACACGCTCGTACCTCCGCTTTTATTTGCCTCTGAAGATTCCCTGTATTACACATTCCCGGCTCGGGAACAATCGCCCCGTTTCCCGCCCCGGCACACGCCCCGGACTGCTCCAAGTTGCAACGCCTGTCGCTTAAGAATTCAAACGCCGAGTGCTGCATGGCGGATTCTTGTTGCGGAGCACGGCAGTCAGTCGAGAAGCCACCATTAATAGATTAACACTTGGCCGGAGTCTGAAGAGGTTGTGAAAATATTTGCGAGAAAGTACGAGCGAAGAATCCGGCACACGACATGGTGAAGGGGGAATACTTTTCGACGCAAAGATAGGAAGCACATGGCCTCCCTAATTTGACCCAAAAAATATACGTATACAATTGGGACTAAGGGCTTCATCGTTCGATATAATACCAGCTAATTGGATGAGCAGGGTTCTGAAATGAACAGAATGTGCGAAAAGGTTCTGTCTCATCTGACCGATAAATCAGTATTTAATAAAAATGACAGAGAATTAAACTACAAAGAAATTCGATCGATTTCGTGATTCTACCGAATAAACCATCGTCTGGTGTTACTGTTTATTTAATTTCGACGCACCGAATAGAAGAATCAATGACTAAATTGCGAAAACTTGCCAGCTTGGAAATGTATAATTCATTAAATTTTCATGCACGAGTAAAATGAAAGAAGATAAATTTTCTAGCTTAGTCTAGTCAACTTCGTAATTACTACATGGCATTAAAAACTCCACTCTTGCTTAAGACCGAAAAGTAAAGCGGAAACTAGGATACGATTAATGATACATGATAAAACAAATACTAGGCGTTTGCAAATCTCACCCTAGCATGGGGAAATATTACACTTCCCAGGTTAATTTCAGACGAAATTAAATCTTATTGGAAGAAGGCACAAATCAGATGCGAGACTGGCACGCCATCATACCACCGTATGCCTAACCAAATAGTCACTTCCACAAAGATAAATTATCCCAAACCTCCCACCCAGTTTTCCCTAATGAGTCCAAATCGACTATGATGAACGCAGTTTCAATTTGAACCAAGAAGTTCCGTTTTGGATTCCTGAGTGAAAATTTGAGAAGTGTAAAGGGCGGAGATCCGGATATGAAGGGATACCACCGGGCGGCTCAGGGCGAGAGGGAGTGGGCAACGGGGGCGTCGAGATGTAGGGGGCAATGATGCAAGGCGGCCGCAGTTTGCGGCTGCGGGGGTGGGGGGAAGGAGAGAAAGGAAGGGAGGACGCGAATTAGTTTGACGGAGGGTGGGGACGGAGACTGGGACCGATTTTACGCCGACGATTCTTGCGTTTGTGCGAAAGTAGGAGGGAGCTGAGGTGAGGGGGGGATGGAAAGATTCACCGGGCGTAACTAGTAGCGGCATCTTAGACCAAAGGATGATGAAGGGACAAACTGAGGAAGAGGAGATGATGATGATGATTGTGGGGGAGAGGTTGACGACGGAAGGAACCAAGTCTTGCGGATGGCGTTCGTATTTGTGTGTGCGTGCGTGTGTGTGCGAGTGCCTGAGAATGAGCTGGATAGGAAGACAGCTGCGAAGAGGACACCAGGGAGCTCCTTGAGAAACTTGGCCGCAACATCAACAGGAGACTCTCCTTTAACGTCCTACACCCTCTCACATCTCCGCAGTATCCTTTCTACCCCCTCCCCCATTACCTTTCTTACCAAAGCACGCCTTCTCTCACTACCTCGTCTTAAACCCCACGCCCCCTTCCCCCACACTCCCCTTTGCCGGAACGCAACCTCTTACTTCCCACCACCGAAACTATTCTCTTCATTCCCATCCCCTCTACCCCCTCCCTTAAACAACGTCTTCCCCCCGAAACTCCATTGCCACCGACGCCTTCGACTATACACCTCCTTGAGTCTCACTGCAAACCATTCCCCCATCCACCCGAGCTTCCCATTCTACTGCCCACCCTCTGCGGGGGAGGGAGTGGAGAGGGCGAGGAACGAGGGTGGAGGGACTTACACTCTTCGCCCTCCTTGGGAAACGCTCCGGCATCCCTCGACCACACATGCACCCCTCCTCCAGCATCCTTCATTTCCTCCCCCCCCTCACTCCGCAAAATGAACTTCATTTTCAACAGGGAAATATCCACGTCTCTCCGTCCCAACCGCCTGCGCTTCACCTCCCGCCACTCGCGCTCGCTACGAATTCCTGTGAGCCAACGCATTCCCACTTGACCTTCCTTTCCTACCCACCCCCCTCCATACCGCCCCATAAAACTCATCCTCGTCATCACGTCTGACACATTCCCGAACATCAAGACCGACAGATTCGGACTCGAGATTTTTGCTCTCTCTCTCGTTCGAAACTAAGAACAGGGGTGCCCGCCTCCGCAATCAGAGGCGAGGGAACAACCTCCGGGTACCAGATCCAATTCTATTTCGACGATGTTCCAATGTACTTCTTTCCCTGCGGGATGCATACGGCCACTTCGCGGTGGCTTCTTCAAATACGATCGACGGAAGTATCGACGCCATTTTGCGGTCTTATTTTGTACTCCACCGATTTGGAAAATAGAATATTTAACCACCATCAGTTTAACAGTCTATTCGGACGACTCTTCGCTTGGTTAAGTCTTATTCCAAGAGAAAATGAAAGTTTTACGATTATGGCACTTAACTAGGCTCACTTTCATTACTAAGATAGTTTCAGAATCATCTTTACTGAAAACGAAAGACAGCTCCACATGCGTCTCATTCATTCGGTTCACAAGCTGAACAATTTCAACGAATTTTGTACCAAAATAAGCAACTGAATGCAGGTAATGCTTCTAATGTGGAGAAAATTGGAGGTAAAAGAATACAGGCACAGACGATGAAAAGTATACACACATGAGTATCATGACACAGGAGTTAGGAAAGGGATACGAAATGACCCTTGAGTTGAAAGCATGCATGATTCCGAAGGAATTGCTCTATCGGATATAACTCGTCGTTCCTAAAGGTACGAAAAAGTCTTGGAAGACTGCACCCAATTAATGAAAAGAGAACATTACGACGATTAAAGATGAATTATGAAATCAAGAAGCATACACCCAGGAGCCCATGGTGCCGGACGCGGGATGTTCCTCCCTACTCTCCAGGCAAGGTGATGTTGTTCATGCAAATGCCCATCTCTCATCACTGTGATCCTCTTTCCACCATTTTATATGCGCACGGTTCACTGGCGGAAAGCAGAGTAAAACAGTTACATAAGAGAGTTTGGAACTGGCCGTAACGGTGTTCTCTTTACCAAAAGTATTCCGAGATAACAAATATCCCGGTTGGCAAGGCTTCAGAGAATAAGGAGATATAAGGGTTTAGCTATCCTGTTTACCATCTCTCACTGAAGTCTCAGAGCCATTCCTAAGTTCGCTGCAAATCATCCTGTACGAGTAGGAACGAAGGATGAGGTCGAGAAGATATTTTGTATGGAGGAAAATTAATAATTCATGCGACTAAGTCACAGATACTCGTTGCTCCCTTAACTGAAACTGACGATTTTCCACAGGATTAACTGTGCCATGATGTCGACAGATGACTTAAATGTTCACCAATTAAGAGGATATTAATAAATATCTCACTGCCATTCAGCAAATCGTTTACAATATACTGCCCTTCGAATGCATTAACCATTACCTCCAATCCGGGATGTGAAGAGCAGGAATTTATTTCCGAAGTATCCTATGCCATATAAATTATATTTATAAATTAATAAATCTGGTTTGAAAAATTCACGACTTATTTTCTATAGGACATTTTAGGCGGTGTTGATGGAATGGAATGTGTACATTAAATTATACAATCAAGTATATTAAAGCAATACGCAGGGAATACATTTTCTTTTCTAAGGGAATTTTAGCGGTTCTTGAGCGGCACTCTTCCGATTACCTCCGGAATGACGTAATATGAATGAAAAGCAACTCCGTATTTAAGACCGGAATTAAATTTAATTTTTACTACTACGCTTAAAAAATCCTGAGGATAAAGCGAAAACTATTATAATTTTAGCAATGTACAACTAATCATTCTTTATGGACATGAGGGGTGTGGTCACCTAAGATAATGAGAGGAAATTTTTCATCATTAGCTATTAGAAAAGAATTTACTAAGGTGAATTATTATCACAGCGTATATGAAAAACTAGTATAAATTGCCTTTAGAAGCCACCCCAACCTAAATTAATGCCTTGAACACTAGTCACAAACTGACTTAATTTGCTGGACTGTTGGCCAAATGCCTAATTGCACTTGGCTAAATGCCGTAATTCATTATTCTTCGCGATCCACTTATTCGTAACGCTAAAGGTTAAGTAGTGGTCATTTGGATCTAAAGGTTAAGTAGTGGTCATTTGGATCTCCTTGTAGCACGTCTCACCAGAACCACAAATTTACTTATTCCTGCGCAATCATAATTATGAGTGCATACAGGTATTCGTATCTATTTAAAAATAGAGCATCTCAGAATGAATGTACACTTCTTTTCAGCTTTTCGGAAGTTTCTGGTGGTCAGTACAACCCTGAGATACCAAAATACCCTCAACTCAAGACTTAAAGAATCAAATCAAACAAAATTTATCAAATCAACCATGCTCAGCCAGGAAGTAAGGGACTCGACACCTTTCTTTACATTGTAGGAGAAATTTGTCGTCAGACTAACCCGGCCAGCTCAGTAATACCGAATGCAACAATTCAAATCCAATAAGAAAGACGATGAGCATCCATCCGTTTTTCGTTCTGTCATTCAGGTATGTAACAAGCCATACAAACGGGGATTGCCCATAGTTGATTATTATTCCCTCACATACTGTTTGGCTTATCGACACAGAATGTTGTTTGAAACTTAAGGAGCTACGAGAGTATTGAAAGGAGAAATGCATGGCGAGCGGTACTTCTAGTTAGGCAGTGTAAAAGCCATATTAAAACCGATTGAGAATGCTAGAGTGCTATTTGATAAGTGTACGTGTTTTGTACATACATAGTCCATACAAAGAAAAATGGTTTCGATGTTGTCGGACTTCATTATCAGTCCAAGATCTATAAGAATAGAGAGTAGAAAAATAAAAAAAAGACAAGGTTCAGGAAAGGTTTTTGAAAATACCGTCAGCGCTTTAAAGAACCCACACTTGCTCCTACTCAAACATAATTTTAATGACTGATAGCAATTTGTAGGCATGATATATTACGAGGAACGATAAAAAAATATTGAGACGCATTGGGGAGTGGAGATAGAAGTTTAACGCCGGAGTCGAGCTTCTCCTTGCTCCTGTCGCGTTGGGCGACCAATGCACCAGCCCTCATTCAGCCCTGCTCTTCTCCCTCCGGCCTGGGACACCCTCCCTTAATTAAAGACGCCCTCGCAACCGTACTTCTATCCTTCTATATATCCCTGCGTAATCATCGCGCCTACTACAACTTCTAACGGAGGGCGCGACTTGAAATGGCGGATCTTATGGACGTAAGAAAGGGTGTTAAGACGAAAGACGTGATGTAATGGTGGGGAAAGACAGGGGGAGGTGGGCAGGAAAGGGTTGATTCGGGCGAGGAGAGGCACGATCGGGACGGGGAGAGGAGAAGACATTCAATGGTGGAAAGGGGACTCGGACTCTTATTGGAAGGGAGCGAGGACACGCTCGAAAAGGAATGGGACATCTACGGAGAGGTATGCGCCAATGTCTGTCCGTAGAAATTACGACGGGTCGAAATAGACGTGGATCTGGCGCGTGCAGAGTCTGAATTGGACTACGTATTCGAGTATTAATTTTTTATTACTAAAAAAAGGCCGATGTCTATGACTTTGGAAGACCGTTTTCATTGACTATTTAAGCCATAAAATGTGTAGACATCCCGAGACGATAAAAATTTAACGCCAGACTGGCTAGCGATGGGCTATACACTATTCCTTTGCCTACTCGTTATAATACTGAAGGGATGCGTCCATGGCGGCGTCATAATGATACTAGAGAAATATTGGGCGAGTTTTTACGTAATTTAATCATCAGATTAAGCAGCAAAAATACACAAAATTCCTACAACTCCAAGGCAGGCGAAAAAACTGGATGTGAAAACAACACAAAGATAGATTGTTGAAGTTGTAACGTAAAATGACGTAACAAGGAATCTAAACGGTAAGAGTACCATCTGGGGAATTAATAATTTAAATAGGCGAGCTAAACTTCAGATCCCACATTTGAGTACAAATATTACATGGGTTAATATTATCTTACTAGCTACAGTACCGACCCTTATTTCCACATAGGAAGTTTCGTAGTGGGTAGATACAAGCAAAATACAGTTTCCTTTTTAAAATTATGTAAAATGCAGTTGGAAAGCCACAATGGAGAGGACGAATCAATAGCGATAAATATTTCACAAGACTGACGACTCACTGAATTATTATAGTTACCGTTATTATGATCTTAACTATCATTAACTGGAAAAGTTTACCGATTAAAGGCTGCCCATACGTATGCATACACGATATGTACTAAAGCACCATAACAGCCAAAATTCACTCACTTCTAACTTATTAATAGCTCTGATTTACTTCTGGCACCATAAATATCATTATTGACGTACGAGACTAGAATTATTATAATAAAAATCACCCGCTAAAATAAGTGCCCAAGGAAATATAATGAAAACTAAATTACAAATGATTTTCTGGGGATTGAAGGAGAGCGAAAGACAACGATACGTTGAAATCATGATTTAAATACAATGAGATGATTGTTATCCCTCTTTGTCGGCTCTCGTCACCTTAAAATTCTATTTTAGACATTGAATAAATTGGATTTATAATTTATGTGTTGCCCTGAGCAATGAAAAAAGTCACTATAATTGTAACTTTCTATTTCAAGGCCAATGCGTTTTGTCGTTACGACATCTATTTGAACATCGAAGTGAAAAAAAAACAAGAAATACTGAAGTTTCACGAATTTTGAAGATTGAAAAACTTTAAAGTCACGTGGCAGTAAACTATAATATCATATTTGCCACTACAATAATTAAGAGAGCGCATGTCACAAAGACCGAGAAACAAAGCGGTGCGGACGTGTTAAAACAAAAAGACGCGACACTTTTTCTTTCCGGTGGAGAGCTATGCCTGTCGCTTTTGAAAGGAAGAATTACCTCCCTTCCCCTCCACCTTGCAATAAAAGCGGTCGGATGCTTTGGGGTGCCGGGCTTAACGACTCGTTCTTTGATCCGATGGGAATTTCGAGGCGGGGACATTAAAAGGGTTGAACGGAGGAGGAAATCCTTATCGAATGATGAACATTTCCAGGCGCCCTCCCTTTGGGGGGTTGGGGAAGTAAGGGTTGGACCTGAGAGGTCTAGAAAAATAAGAGATGTCGTTGGGTAGGAGGGGGGAAGGAGAGAAGGGGACAATGGTTAAGCGAGGGGAAGGAAAGGGTTGGAAGGAAGGAGGTATGGGGGTTGGCACGAGGGGGTATTTTTAGCGCTCGAAAGGAAAGAAGCGAACCGAAACGAATGGCAATGGAAATGAAAGAAAGGTGGGTAAAATGAAGAGGGGGGACATGGAGTCTCCCTCTCTATTTTACCGCGGGCCCACCACCCACATTTCGACCCCTCCGCAATCTCCACAGCCGGATACCCGCTTTGCCACTAAGGGAACGAGCGGTATGAGGAAAGGAAGGGACGGATTTTAAGGGCCACGGGACAATCGAAATGAAAGCCAAAATGAGTAAAAATGTTAATATATCCGCTTCGTGAAGCGAAATGCAGAAACGATAGAAACGTCTCCGGGTAGGCAGCGCCAGTCATTAATTCTTCAACTTTCATACCGATCGGTTCGTGTGATACCTATTCCTACAATTCAGTTCCGTGCTTCGCGTCGATTGGTACATAGGGGCTGAGTTCTTCCACGGCAGAAGTCGTGCCTTCAGTTAGACTGAATAATATTTCGCCAACTTTCACACGAAAGTTTCCTAAGAAGGAAACTGAGGAAAAGGGTGAAGTGACCACGTGGTCCTACCTAAAATTCTTAAATTTGGAAGCAAACTAGTGTTAATTTAAGATTATGTTTCTCAATACTGCTGACGATATGTTAAAAAAGGCTCACAAGAACATTGAAACGTTTGGTCCCAGGTCAAAACTGAGAACTCTTGATGCATTTCCCTCAATACCGCGAAGCAATGAAATACTGGGTGCAATGAAATTGTTTCTTTTAGCTTCGACGGGCCTGATTCGACGTGGAGGTGTGAAAAAAGGTTCGGGGGGTTGGCGATTCGGTCGGAAGCCTTGGGATTCGAGGAGATGGGAAGAGGGGTAAGCTGGGACGAGGCGATCCTTGAAAGATCTCTCACTCTACCGGTGAGCAGTGGGAAGAGTGAGGGAGTCATTAATTTGGGAAGGAACGAGAGAAGAGAAGAGATAAGGAATGGGTGAAAAACAGCGATAAAAAGAATGAATAAACACGGGATGAGATTCAGGGCGGGAAGAAGAGGTGGGGGGAAAAAGGGTTTGAGAAAGAAGGGACCGAAGGAAGGGTGGACGAGAGGAATATAAGGCAGGGGAACGATGCAATGCCCTCGCGGAAGATATAACCCAGTGGATGGGAGCGATGGGAGATAGCATTACTCTTTTTGTCCGGGTTCGGGAGAGGAGGCTTCGCGGAAGGTGGGAGGGAAGGAGGGGAGCGACGGGCTTGGTGTGTGCCGAGGGGAAAGGGAGAGCGAGGGAGGTAACTTACAATTAAATTTTATTCTTACCCCTTCCAGGAGGAGCTCTCATCGAGTTTTCCGCCTCGATCCCCCTCGGGAAAGAAGATGAGGAGGCGTTACAAGGGGGAGGGTGGGAAGACGACCGAAGAGGAGGAAAAAATAAAAATAAAGAGGTTCCGAATTATTCGGGGATAAATAAAACAAAAGGGAAGGAAAGAGGGTGGGGTACATTTGCGAGATGAGAGCTGTTATTCCTCGAGACGAGGGGGTGGCGGGGGGGAGGGTGGGGGAGTAACCGGTTGATACGACCGCGGGTCGCTGCGTGGATAAACATGGACCGGAGCGATAATGACCGAGATTTCCATTCTTCATTGGGCACGGAAGAAGAGCTCCTCTCTTCCACTCCGACCTTCGCCTTTTGAGGCGGAAGGGGTTAGCGGTCACGATCCTCCCCTGGCTCCATCCACCCGCGCCCCGCTCCCCCAATAGGCGGGGGCCGGGAGGGGTGTGTTGGGGAGCGCTGTGCTGTTTCGGCGGGGTATTTCGAGAGGGAAGAGGTGCTTCGTTCGACTCCACCTCAAAGCTTGACACTTGAGAACACCCAGAGGCGTTGAAGGACGCTTCTCGAGGGCTCTCGAATCAGAAAGAGGATCCTTGGGGAAAGTCGTTGACACGGAACCATCGCATCGATACATCTTCGTCGAGCTCTTTTCTCGAATGTTTTACCGATGGGAATTGCGGCGTGTGTTAGAAGCGCGACGGAATTAAAGAACGGAATCAATCCTTCGACGCTGCCGGGAAATTTTTTTTCCGCTTGGCTTTATGAGTTCTTTGATGCGAGGAGACGATGCCGCCACTCATCACACGTTTGATGCTCAAATGAGAGGTGTCGTCCGTAATTGACGGAAAAGAAGACAGTGAATACGATATCCGGCACTTAATATTAGAACATAACTCTTATCGATATTAAACATACAAAAATGCGAGTTGATTTCGGGTGTCAATGAAAACGTTTCACATTTACATTTTTTTTCATTTCCATAAAACTTTCTATTTCATGACCTGGGTTTAGCCATTTTCAAGCCTGATGACGCTGACTTATATATGTCGAGAACTAGGAGGTGAAACAAAAGCGATTTTGGAGAAATATCAAGGCTATTAATTTCACACCCAAATGTAAGTTTGTTCAATTTCCTTCAAGTAGCACAGAGTGATATAGGGAGAAATTTAAAGCGGAATGTGATATCACCTATGTGAGTCCTTTAATTTAATTGCTCGCATCAGGTAGCACGGCTTGAAGCCGTTATTTTTTAAATTGGCCTAAATTGTGATCATTTTAACTTCAATTTGAAAACAATAACCAAGTGAATCATAATTCGTAAATAACCTTAAACACTATAACGCAGATGTTGATTACTTAAAAGTTGATACACCGACCATTATAATCAATAAAAATACAGTGACAATTTAATCAGTTGCAGTATCTTTCCACCTTTGCATTGTATTTTCACCAAGACAAGCATTCTTCAGTCAAATTCACTATAAAAAAAGGGTATTAAAAAACTGTTAGTCCATGTGAGATTTTTTTGCGATAGCAGGGTGATTCAAGGAAAAATAATCACAATTTAATAATAATTTTCTGTTTTCGTCTCATAGGGATTTCGGATTTTGAGAGAATGCTGTGTAAATATGGTTTAAAGCAAAATAATACACTTTTTTCGTGGACAACTACGAACGGCCGTTAATGACACTAACGACAAGACACGAAGATGCAAAAGTAAAAGTATAAAAAATAACTTATAGCTACTCAGGCAGTCGCAACCGACAGGATCCAAGCCTGAGCCAGAACTTTAGCAACACAAGTGGTTGAAGAAACCGCTCCGACAAAAATAACTCTCAAGATAGAAAAAAAACCCCGCGGCTCCATCATCCATTTAAAAGAACACAAACAAAGACCACAGGCAAAAAGACGAATGCAGAAATCGCATCCATGAGGAAAACACCCAAGACTGATAGAGCCACCTCCTTTTCAAAAGAAATCTTTCACTCTCCGCCCACGAAATAATGAAACTCGGGAGGGAAAAAAATTCAATATCCTTCGGAACCCACTCAAAAACAACTCAGCCTCCCAATTCCCTCCATCGGAACACGGAAAAATAAGAAATACCCCACGACTGCTCCCGATCCCTCATTTTTGGTCCTCTCTAGCATCATGCCCTCCGCCGTCCGTCACACTACCCCACCGCATACTAACTTACTCTCTCCCTCTCCCATGCCCACCACGAAACTCCATCTCCTAACCCATTCCGTCTCCTCTCGCACTCCCTCCCACCACCATCCCCCGATCCATTCCCGACGAAAAACAACCCTCTAACCCCTTCCTCCACCATCCTCGAAACCTCCACCCGCGGCCCCCCACTTCCTCCACCTCCCGCACTCCCAACTCGATTCTTATGCAAAATGCTTTGATTATAGATACAAGCCGAAAGGGAGGGGAAGAGAGATGGGAGGCGCTAACAAAGGAGATGGGGAGGTGCAAGAGAGTGGGGAGGGTTGAGCACGGAGGAACCGGGAAGGAATCGTAGGGATGGCCAGAGGGGGAGAGGAGAGAACCCCAAAACGAGCCTAGGGTGTGAGGGGGAAGATTTCAGTGGTGGGAGAGGAAGGAGAGAGGCCGGCGGGCGAGGAAAAAAAATGAGCGGATGAGAGGGTGCGAGGATAGAGTGGGCGGGGGTGGGCAGGGGTCGGGGTGGGGGACGGAGGGATGTCGATAGCCGGAGTGGGGGCGTACGGGAAGGGGTGGGACCGAAGGGGGAGATGGCTGTGAAGGAAGGGGGGGATGGTTGGGACCCGAGGAACGATAGCAGTCGGAAGGAGGCTGTTTGTGTTGAGATATTGCTGGGGCGGAATGAGACAGGCGTTTGTTTTAGGGATGCCGAGGGAGGAAGGGTGGGGTGGGAGGGAGAAGCGAGCCGAGGGACTCTAGGAGGGGTGGAGGAGGGAGGGAGGAGGGTATTGTGATTGCGGAGGACGGAATAATTCCCACGAATAATTGAATGCGTGGGCGAAGGTGAGCGAACGCGACGGAGTGCACGAAAAAAGGAAAAAAAGGATGTGACAAAAGGAAGATGGATTTTGAGCCGAGCATGCGGGAATTTGGAATGACTCAAATTAATTTCAACATATTTACGACTGGGAACTGTAAAAATATGGACTCGAGATACCAAAATGATGGGGGACAGAATTCACCCTTTACCACGGAAGACTCACGGAATTAAGTTTCGAAAGATTAAATAAACGCAAAACACACACCCTAGAGTGTGAGATGAAGGATTTCCCAATCATTAATACGATTAAGTACTATCTCATGGTTGCGGATTCTTTAAAGAATTGATGCTTAAGAGATAGGAATTATAAGGATTTCGTTTCAGAAAGTTCTTCTTTCCTTAATTAATATTAATAAAAATTACTTATTCTAGTTTCTAACAAATTAAATTATTTCAACAAATCTGCCGATAAAATTGTAGGCCTTGGATATTCATTTTGGAGGTAGGATTCATACGGAGAACTACGCAATTACTTTAAAATGTTATTTTTTGGACTTTTCTCTAAAAATAAATCTCGAATAATTAGCTTCGTGGCATTACAGGGAAAAACAAGGTTCGATGATGAATACGGGAACCTAAAATCATGAGCGTGGGGCAAATATGAAAATATATTTACCATTAAATATGAACTATTGTTGGTGAAGAAGAAACAAAGAAAAGTCCCACCAAGACACAATACTCACTGAATTAATACGTTGGATTGGGAATTTTTGAAATCCCCCAATAGTCTCTGCATCAAATCCCGGCTAGAGCATGTATCACCACAGCTGAAACAGCCAACGTGGCTTCGGGAAAAAAATAATTGGATGACTTGAATCAGTGCCAAATGATTCCATACATCTTCCTGCTTAAAACAATTATGCACCCTACACCAGCCCCATTCACTGTTTGTTCCCGGGGAAAAGGTAACTAATTTAGTTCGGAGGGAGGGTGATGGGAGAGAGAGGGAGATAAAACCGTCGGGAAGAGCTGTTCGCCTTTCGTATCACGACTCCATTACGGTCCCGACCAGAGAAAGCACTGACAGTGACAACCATTTAACATCGAGGGGAGGGACGGAAAAGGAAAAGAAATAAAACGCTCCCCCTCGCCCCCAGCCGCATGTATGCATGTGTACGCTTATAGCCAGTCACGGGGCTAATAGCGGATCCCGAAGGGTAATCGGGCGAGTGCACCGAGGGCCGGCGGGGGCGGGTGGTAGGACGAAGGCACTGGCGTAGGGATGGGGTGCGGGGAGTGGAGGATCGGGACAAGGAAAAGTGATGACCGCTGAAAGAGGGCGAGAGAGGGGGAGGGGTGGGGGAGAGAGGGAAGAGGGCCGGAAAGTAAAGAGGCGGGCGTTAGGGAGAGAGAATGAGAGAGAACGGGAGAGGAAAAAGGAGAGGGGGGTAACGACGCGGAGGGGGGGAAAGGGAGTGGAAGGGTTAGGGGGATTACAGAGACAAAGGGACAGCCCTGGACCGCGGTGGGAGAATTAATAAACATGGCGCCAACCTACCCCTAAACTTCCCCACCGACCAATAATCAAAAACCCAGGAACTTTCTCTCCTCCCGACTCATTCCCCTCTCATGGACCGCCCATTCTCCGGGCTCTTCAGGTCCGGATGCAGGTTTCCACGAGACGAAGGGGTGATGGTGGTGGTGGTGTGGGGGTGCGGAGATGAGCGCGGAGGTGCGGTGAGTCTCGGTGGGAATTACTGGCTACGCCATCAATACAACAACAAGCATACGAATACACCACCAGAGTACCACGCAGGGCACCCACACAATGAGGCGTGAGGAGCAAGGCGGACGCTGCGGGTAAGGGGGCACTCAAAGGGGCGCTCCGTGAGAACGATTCCCCCGTGCACGGGCAGACGGGCCTGCAACAATTTTGGGACATCACTCACGCAGTAAAGAAAGGTTTTTCGAACAATGAAACCATGCACGTCGGATTTCCTTGCCAGTTAAAGACATATTTTCCCCCCAAAAAAATATGTTTCCATCATCATTTATGCCTATTGGAAACGAACATTCACAGGAAATCGACATATTCAAATCAGCTATTTAATCATTAGCAGAGAGTTTAAAAATTCCAAAAGTTAAGGCATTAATAAAATAAAAATAGCGCCGGATCATGTATTGAAACTAACACGCCAATCAAATTTAATTGAAAATACATTTAGATAACAAGATGGCATATGGAATACATTTTCCATATCTTTTCATTTACGTGCACTGAAGAAAAGCCAGGGCAGGTGAAAAACGTAGGGTTTTCCTTCACGATATGAATTAATTTACCAATGGATTTGCTGGAGCATCAGAGGGTCTTTATTTCACCAACATTAATATGAAAAGGTTTTTCTAGAGAAAATTTACAGCATATGATAAGAACGAAGATTTTCATAATGCGACAACCCAATCAGAATTTTAAGATCAACGGTTTCATTAAACTTTTACAGCTTGTATTTGCTGGAAGTACCACGAAGGGTGGGAGAATACTCGTACACGGAAATGCGACGTGTGCCAGGTCAATGGATTTCGTAAGGCGAATTTATTAGAAAACAAAAATAAACAAACACGTCAGAACGAACTTATAGAAATAATGTTATGTTTATTAGCGGATAGATATTACTCGTAAAATTCATTCCGAGGAGATTTGGCTCACCGCAAGGATTGGTAGCGTTCAAGAAGATGCGAAAATGATACACGAGTAGTTCTTTCAATGTCGCAGAAAATATTGTAGCACCTGGCCTGGTCACAGAAAATATTGTAGCACCTTACATAATGCAGCCTGGCCTTTCACAAGCATTTAGGACCTATTCTCAGAGAATAAGGTAGCCTCGAGCATGGGCATTGATAAATAGGATAATTTGAGCGGTATTCCGGACGTCGGGCGAAAACTTGACGGGGAAAAACGAAGTGTGAAGCGGGTGCCGGTGTGAAAGCCCGTGGACAGAAGGGATGATGCGAGAGAGGCCTGACGGGAGGAATGGGATGACCAGGAAGAGGGAGAGATGGGATTAAGATGGACCGGTATTAATCTGCACCCTTCGCAGCCTCGGCTCATCGGGAGGACAATGGGTAGTGGGATTTCGAAGGAGACGGACACGGGGGCAATATTAGTCCAAGCCGGACGTTTCCATTTCCACAACCTCCGGCCCGCTTAAGACGGTGCGCAGAAGAGCTGCCGGGAGGAAGGGTACCCTCCCTAGGATCACCCGCGGTCATCCATTGTGTGGTTCGAGCACTTCATCGATCCCACGGCTGGTGCTCCTTCTAATGTCGAAAACGCAAACCTGAAAATGACAATGTCTTCCCGCCTATATGACTGTTTCCTGGATGCGAAAGATTGAATTAAGCCTCTCTTAAAATTCAATTGAGAACATAAACAATATTCCTACCATCGAATTTCGATACCAAGGAGGAATCATGTGGACATTCAACTTGCTTAGGTTTTCGCAAGTGATGCACTTCAAACGAAGCCGCACAATAAAACTAACATTCAGACACAACGAATACCATTTTTTTGATCGCGAGCAATATACCCAGATGCATAAATGTATTCGTTCAAAAACTGAAATTTTTCCGACTTCCGCTCAATCGAATGCGTCGCTAAGTTGCTGGAAAGCAAAATATATGAATAATAAATGACACAGCGATGCTTTCGATATGATCCGAAGACAAATAAATAAATACGAAGTTTCGAAGTGAATTTATTTTTTACGAGTCTAGGTTTGCTCCTTGGATGCGCTTAGATGGCAAAACCACATTAAAAAAACATTCAAATATGGGAAATGGTACATCACCAAATTACGCAAGCGATACCATTATTTCATAAAACTTGTTGATCACGCATCTCAAAAAACAACTTACGCCTCAGGCAAAATATGGATCAACATGAATAATTAAACACAGAAAAAGATTAGAGATACATTAAGGCAGTGGTAAGACAAGATATCCTGAATGTTGATTAGTGGAAATATTCGCTTTAATGGGTTCACGCGCGTGCACACGCATGCTATCTTCCAGCAGGAGAGTCGAAAAAGATAATGAGGGAGAGAGTCTCGGGAAAAAATATACACATACACAAAACGGACGATCCTGGAACAAAATCAATACTCGCGTGATTAACCGTTGCGTTTACGAGCGGTCATTTTAATCATATTAAGAGCGGGCATCACTCAAATGATAAGTCACTAAGCACGTGGAAATATAATAAATAACGCTGAAAAAAATACTGATCCCCATCGCAGATAGTCAAACACGACCATCCAACTGGAGCACGCCTCCAGAGGTGCTGCCTTCCGAGGAGGAGTTCAACGACAGTCACCCTCCCCCCCCCTCTCCCCGCCGTGCGGCCAACTCCGTGCCCCCACCACACACCACCCTCGTCTCACGTCACCTCTAATATACCCCCCGTTTTTTTTATTTATTTCCACTGCTCCCATTCCCTCTCCCCATCCTCCCGTCCCACACACAAAACCCACCTCACTCATGCCATCCGCGACCAAAAGCCACTCGAAGCAGCGAGGGGGGGTGCGGGGAACCCCAGCGGGGTGGAGAATATTTCTTTCTTTTTTTTAATATTTATTTTTGACCCCGGGATGGGGATGATGGCGAGGGAGGCGTGAGTTGAGGGGTGGGGAGGAAGAGAGAGAGAGAGGAAAAGGGACACTTTGGGCGTGGTTAGCTGCGAACCTTAATATGTATTTGTTCCGTGAATGAGTAAGATCCATTCTTTATCCTTCCCTCCCCAACCCAATTTTTTTTCTCACTCCCTCACTGTCTCCCACACCTCCCAAAACGTCCGCATCATCGACCCCGCACACAAACAACCACGCGGAGAGCGCGCGTCGACCACCCTCTCCTCCCCGCCAAAAGGGAGCGGGAGACACTTCCGAATGATAAAAAATAATGAAACGGACGGGGAGGAGGAAGGGGAAGGCTGAGGGTGAGTGCCGGGGAGATGGGCGAACGAAAAAGAGAGTAAAAAAGAAAAGAAAATTAAACGCGGGGAATGGGCATGGCGAATAGATAACTGTGACATGGAAAATGGAAGCAGCGAAATCCCTCAGGTGGGAGAAATGAACGCGCACGTAAGAGGACGGGTCGAGGAATCGAGGCTGTATTCGGGGACGAGCAGGATGGGGACGGGGTGTGGGACGTGGGCACGAGGGAAAGGGGGAGGCGAGGGGTGTAGGTGCCGTCCTCATCCGCCCCTCCTATAAATGGACGCCCCATTCCTTCCTCCTTTCTTTCTTTCCGCTTTTATTTATTTTCCCCCGAAATTTCTGCCACACCCTGTTTGCACGAGGGCATAAATTGCGTGACACCGTTTTCTGATACCTCCCTCTTCCTCACCCGTCTCTTCTATTTTTTTCATTTACCATTTTTTTCCTACGTTTTTCAGAAAAAAAGATATTTATGCCTCCCGATCCCCGAATTTGCCCTCTCTCTCTCTCTTTCCCACTGAAAGCTTTATCACCAACCTCAAAAAGTCTTTCCTATTTTTTTCCTCTCCTTTGGTCCGCTTCACCCCTTCATCCTGAGCTTAAAAAATGTTTTTTTTCCCTCGGTAGCCCGCTATTTTACGTAATTTAAGAGTGGATTTTAAATTCCTGAGCGAGTCCTACGACTAGGCGAGGTTGAACGGGCACATTTATCTTAAACTACTTTCGTCGCGCACGAACACGTAATTACGATATTTCTATCCCTTCGGCCCCCGGGTGAAATATCACACGAAAGTCATCTTCATGAGCTACTTATGACTCCTCTAATTTATGAACATTCAGAGAGAGAGAGGGAGTGTATAAAGAGCTTCTCCCATGAACACATCGACTGGATATTGGTTAACGAGCTTATTTTTGAGGTAGCATTATGAAAGCAGTTATAGTGCGATTCACTTTTGTTGGATTTAAAGTACGCCGCGTTGAGTCTCAGACTTTAATTTGCCCCCTCTCTCCTCATTATCATCACGTGGAGTGCACACGATGCAAGCACCATCCTTTGCTTTAGAAATACCACCTACGGTCCCACTTTATAAATACCACTCTTCGAATAACACTTTAAATAATTCTCCGACCAACCCGTGATTTGTTATCGCCCACACACGTCACTGCACCTCCTTTTTTAAAGCGTCCTTTGGGGAAAAACATACCTTGCGAACGGAATGCCTGAGTTTTTAAATACGTGGTCCAGCAATAATGGAGCAGAGCGTGAATTCCAGGGGGTTGGTAAAAGACGGGAAGAGTGGGAGATGGAAATCGAGAGAAAGGGGAGAGGGCATTTTGCCTGCGGATGCTGCTGGCGGGGAATGGTGAAAAGTAGGGGGCATGCGATAGTTGTATTTAGAAAATCGCGGTGAGATACAAATTCGTTAAACTTGCAAATGGGTGCACATATTTGGAAATAGTGATACGATAGGAATCGCATTTCAATATGATACAATTTTTCCCTATAGACTTCACGCTTCCTGTAATCGCCGAGTCAAAGATAAGAACATATTACATTTAGAATTATTTACATCTACGACTAGCCAATCAAAATAACCGATTTTTACTGATTCACTGGATATATCTGATACGGGAGTACGATTTTAGAAATTAATAACCTTAGTTCCATAATTCAAGTCACAATATCGATTTGAAATAACAATCGAACAAGGTTGATGTGTCGAAATATCGCACGGCGATAAGGGGATGGGGCACACCGTTGCTCCGCGCTCCTTCCTCCTCTACCCAGTCCTACACCCATCTCTCTTCCGCCGTTCTCGCCTCTCTTTTCACATTCTCCGGCTCGGAATACAATCCTCCCCCTTTCCGAACGCTCCCCCGCCCAACGGTTGCGGGGGAAAGGGGAGTGGGCTGGACGAGGGGGAGAAAAAAAATAACTCCGGGGATCTGCGCGACACAAACCGACTCTCTCGCACCCTCTCCCGCCACCCGCGCACACAGGGGCACACCGAAGCCAACCGCAACGATAGCTATTCGGCCACCAACCTCACTTCAACGCTTTTAAATCGTTCATTTTTCTTCCTTCTCCGCTCCCCATCCCGCCATCTCCCTCTCCCCTTCACCCTCCGGATTCCGATGCTCCGACCCCTCGAACATCCCCCTAAAACCTCACGCCTCCCTCCTCCCCGCCGATCGACCTTTTCTGATCCACTCCCGACCTCTCGCCTCGAAAACTCTCCCTCCCTACTCGTCGCCATCCTTTCATGCCGAACCGCCACGGTCACCGGCGGCGGTTTTCGCAAATAAAACGCGCGTGTGACAGGGCAGCGTGTGTGTATTTTTTTTTCGATCCCTCCCCCTTACGTTCCCCTCCGTCACTTTTATCCGAACGGGGTGCGGTCGGCGTGAGGTGGGTGGGGTGACGATGGGGGGCGGGGAACTGGGGCGACCGGCACTCACTTAAAACAGCATCCGGGTCTCTGATTGGGGCGATGATCGCGTGGGGGGGGAGGCGGGGGGAAGGGAGGATCGGTCAGAGCGGGATGATTTATTCATCGAACCGCACGCATATCCCTAAAAACCCTTAAAAAAAAGGACCCGCTCTCCCTCCTCCAGCGTCAAACCATCGCCTCTCTCGCACACCCACAAGTGTTCCCGCGCGGCAATGTTTAATGGACACACGAGCCGATTGGAGTGGACACATAAAAGACTCGACGCTCTGAAAACCGAATATAAAGGGCGGATATTCAATGGCGATTGCCCACAAATTGCGATTTAATGGCTTTCGAATTGCCGAGCGATTTATTTTCCCGGCGTTCCGAAATGCTCGACGACGATTATTACACCACGGAATGTTATATCGCACGAGATAAATCACATCGGAGTTTTTCCGCTCTTTTTCACTTATGAAGAGTATTAAACGCTTTTTATCGAACTGGGCGTTTAACATACGAAACTCAATGAGCAGAGTTATGAAGAAGCGAGTATGCCGACCAGGCGTGTGACAATACTGCTATATTTCATAATCGGAAAAATTGTAGTACATTGAAAGTACTCTTGTAGGAAATATTTCATGTTGGACGAACACAAGAGTCAGTCGCCATAATTTGCTAACCTGCACAATAAAACCACTTAGTAAAACGGAACGCAAGAGGGTACATCATATCCAAAATCAATAGCAATTTCAAATGATGTAGGCTAGAAAAAAAAGTATCCTGTTTTTATAAACCCCTCCTATATAAAGGCATTTTAGTACATATCCAAAAAATAAATAAACCTATTGGAAGAAAACCATACACGATTAAATATAGCACAGCAATAGCTTTTACTCCAAAACTGACTAATCAATTCTGAAACTTGGGATCACTTATTATTACATTGAATAAAGAAAAATTTAATTAGATATCTATTCATGTGAACACATGTGAACAATGAGAAACACCACCTTGTCAATAAAAAGAGACATTTCAGGCTTGATATGGTGGAGTATCATGATTAATTAAAATTGACAATTTTCCACAAAATAAAATTTTACTAATCCGACCGGTTTCTATGTAACTACATCATCACACCAGAAGATGATGTAGTTACATCGAAACCGGTCGTATTAATAAAATTTTATTTTGAGGAAAATTGCCAATTTTAATTGACCACATTGTCAATAAGGGTTTAAACGTAGTGAAAATCATTATATTTACGATCACATTAACAAACGATACGGGAAATGGATTCACTTACGAACGAGTTTCATTATTTTAATCATATTAATAGTCTTCGAAGTTCATGCATCTTTTGAGTGAGAAATTTTCTTTTACTGGGAATCTTCATCTTTTCCAGCGTTAATTGGTTATATTAATTGATTGTCGGCCTCTTAACCGCATCCAGTTTAAAAGACTCAAAGATAAACAATAAGTGGTGCCGATTTGAGAAATTGACTAGCTCGCTTTCCCACATAGCTACTTAAAAAAGGATAAAAAAGAGATCAATGTTTAACTGAGCCTTGAGTGGTAACATAATTATGATTCAAATGAGGAATGTCAGAACAAGTAGAACGGAAGACAACTTACACTATTAATTCAGCAACATATTTTATGATAACAGCATATTGATCCTCGGTTGAGAGATCATTCGCTCATAGAGACCTAAATTCGCTCATTGGCTATCGGAGAGATGACGGAGTAAAATTAACGAAAACACTGGAGGTATTGGCCACTTCTTGTATCTTACAAACATGGTAGGCGTTTCAACGCCTATGTGTCATCATATAATGTACAAATATAATGTATTATGCTGCAGATTTATACTTATACGTACCTACATTACTTTTGATGGACGCGTTAGTGAGTTAAGGGTCGATAAGAACGGGTTCTTGGAGATGTGGGAATTTAAATGGGATGCTGACACCTCTCTCAAAGCAGTTCATTACGGGAAGTAAAAACGATGAGGAGTCGGAGAAAGCACTTTTATCTTGGTAAGATGTTCACTTTTCTTCAAGCACTATTTTAATAGTTTTTTAGGATTCACAAAATACATCACTTTTTAGAGATTCCAAAACCTACCCATATAGGGTATATGCTCATCTCTATAATAATTTTATATAGTTTAAAACTTTCCCGAGGGAAGCCGGGTAACTGTGGCATTATTTAGTATTTAGCATTAGTCGATTGATAATTAAGTCAAATGGATTCGTGTGACTCCCCTGAAATTCCTCTAACAGACCTGAACATAAATTTAACCCTTTTAAATGAATGGCTAATGTCACATTAAATAATTTATCCCACCCATTCAAAACCATTTTTCATGAAAAACTCTTTTAAATCTTGTTTTTACGCTTCTGATCTTATGGACGATCGGTATTCCTCGTCGAGCAATGGCACTAAATACAGGATTATTAATGCATACGATCTTCACTTAATCCAAATACGATGGTACGAAGCTACACAATTCGTTTCACGGAAACATTCTCCCGGTACAAACATTTAATAAGCTCCAAAAAATCGATGGGGACTTGAGAGTGGGGGGGGGGAGGAGGGGAAAACATTTTGACCGCACATTACGAAGGGCACCACCAGGGTTAAATGACATGGAAAACGAAGCACCTGGGGATGAGAAATACTTCGAAAAAGTACGACCCCCCCGATGCTAACGGAACCACCTCCCTCTGCTCCGTCGTCACCAACCCTCCCCTTCTTCACACACCCATCCCATCCCCACACTCCATCTAATGACGCCCACCCAAGCGAGAGGGCGAGAGGATTAAAAATAAGGGCGCCCGATGGCGTCCCCTTCCCCGACCAAACCTCCTCCGCTCGCACCCTCACCCCACCCCCGTGCCCCCCGCTTCCGTAATGGATCATCAGAGCGAGCCTCACCTTCTCCCTCCACCTGTATTCTTACTTTTTATTCCTCCGCTGCACGACTGCTAAACGACCCCCTCTCATTTCCTCCCCTCCCCTTTTCCGACTCGTCCCCCGTCACCACCGCCACCTACACACCCACCCAGACCCTATCGGGACGGCGTGAAAAAAAACGACCGGGAAGGCAGCGGGGTTAGAAGGGGGAGAAGGAATCCCCTCCCCCCCTCCACACACAAACGCACGGCGAAATGTCCACCGGCGTGGACGTCGCAACCACCGTCCACAACCCGATCCACCCCTTTCCTCTCGTCCCCACCCCTTCGCCACCTCTCTCTAACTCCCTCCCACCCTCCCATCCACACCTCGCCTCCCTCCTCCCCAATTCTTTTAATTAATTTCGAAAAGGATGAGGCCGTGGATGTTTATCAACGACGCCTCCCTTTGCCTCCCCGACACCCTCCGCCCCACCATTTCTCCTCCTCCCGCTTCCTCTTTTTTTTTCCTAATTTTTATTTTTCATTCGGGAAACCGACATTCTCATGTATATTTTTTTCCCTCCCTCTTCCTACCCACAATATCATCCTCTTCTCACTCTTTCTTTTCCTCCTCCGCCTCCCCCCCTTCCTCTGTTGATTCAGTGTAAAGGTGGAAATGAGCACCCGGAGACATTATTAACTCCCAACGTGCGGAGTAGCTTGATGGACGAGCGAATTTGTCTGGCGGTGGACGCACGTCGACGCTCGTTTGTTTTTTTATTTATCATTTATTCATTCAATTTCTTGCTCCGCGTTTCACTGCACTACGCTCCTCTTCTTTTTCCTTCTCCCTCCCGTCACACACTTCTCCTCCTCACCTGCCCCGCATCCCGGAAACCCATCCCACACACAAAGCGGCCGAAATAATAAACAGGCGTTGTGTGTGTGTATATCGTCCGATTCCACAACCCTACGCCTTACTCTTCCCACCTTCCGAATTCCCGCTACCCCCGGGAATCCCGCGTCCCTCCAGCCAGCCACACACGCGAACACACGCGCCACACACACAGACACACACGGGCGTGCTCTCGTAATGGCGCGCCCGACGGGCTTAATGGCTCTCCCTCAATTAACTCACATATCCCTTAAGTCTGACAGAGATGGCGACGGGGGAGGAAGAGAAAAAAATAACTTCGATCTCACTTGGGCAAGCACGGGGAAGGTGAGAGAGAGAGAGAGGGACAGCGTGTTTCGGTGGGAGAGACGCGAACGGTTACCACGGACATTGATGACCACGTTTCGCCCCTTCCCCGTGAGATTCACTCGTCTGCTAAACGAGGGAACGGCTTCCCTTCCGGCGAGAGACAGCAGGAACATGACCTAACCGATTCAAGAAGGAATGCGTCCAATATTGCGTTCTGCGACGAAGATACGCTAAAAAGGGACTGTAATTGGTTAGGTCCCTAGAAAAAAATGAGCAATTGCGTCTACGAGTGAGAGAGAAGGAATATCCGTGCCCTGATACGTCAGTACAAAGCACATACCTCAAAAGTTATGGTTTGCGAGCAACGGTATGCTGGCTCTCACATTAGTTCCTTCGAAAGGGACCCTAGCTTCTGTGAAAGTTGATTGCGTGCCTGGGGTATGATTATGCTTTCCTTTGTAGGAATGCTGGTGGAATCCTGGAGAAAATGCGCCAAAACATCGGTAGAGTGTCGTTATCATTAGTAGGGAATGCTCACGCTCGCACGCACGTGGCACAGGTATTTAAAAAAATATTGAACTGTCACACTCACCCTCTCATTAATTTTGGGTGCCAACTATATGCTTGAGTTTTATGGTAATTAAAAGTAAAATGTGTATTTCCTCTTTCCACATCTATATTTCTCTATTATGCAATATACTATGAACTATGGGTTAAATGGAAGAGGACACCCAATTGCTACACTGTCGCACGAATAAACACTATCCATGATGAAGTGCAAGGAAAACGATACTTATACGGCAAGGGCGAGGGCGTACCCAAAGGAAACGTTTATCACTCTAGATGTAACTCCGTCGACAATAAAAGCAATGCTTGCAGTTTAAAATTTATTTAATTTAAAAATGAAACAAATGTATCTCTATTCCATTAAAACTGCAGGATCGAACCCTGGAAGAGCAGATAATTTTCGGAAAGTGACACTAAAACCTTTCTTAGGCCATCTAAAATTTATCATGAGTAAAATAAATTTAAAAAAATAGGTTTGCAACAGAACATTCAATTAAACTACATAATTAGGCTGCAGTTAATTCGGATTCTAGTTATTAACAAGAAAATTAGAAGGTAAAACCTATTTTTTCATTAAATACTCGATCAAGACAAGTAAAAAAAAACACTATCCCTCACGAAACGAATGATGGGTAAAACAAATGTAATCGAGACGCGAAATTCTCATTTTCCAGGATGCATTCACGAGCCGCATTAACTTGTCCCATTTCGGAGTGCCTATCTTGAAAAAAGACAATACTTATACGAGCAGGCCGCAATTAAACACAGATTCCCTGTCGTTCGTGAAGCGAACCACCAAGAGGTAATTGTCCCCGATGAAATCTTCCGCGAATCAAGTACTCATACCGCACGGCATAAAATGGGCCGGAAGGGACAAAATACCGAGTTTTCTTTCAGGCACGTGATAATCTCTCTCTCTCTCGCTCTCGACTCTCATACGTTGCAGATTTATTTGGCATCAGATGGACGGAACGTTGAAGGGTAACGGAAAAATCTCACTTTGTTCCGCATCACTATCGAGCACATATGTGTATGTATATATATATATATATATATATATATATATATATATATATATATATATATATATATATATATATATATAAGCATATTTTTGCGTACGAAAGGCTTTCAATTTTCTCCAGTCGGAGAGAGGAAGCGAGTTTAACGGCGGGCTATCATATCAGTTGTGTTCATTATGCAGGACAGCGGGTGCGCTCTCTCCCGAGAAAAATGAATGCGAGAGAGTTTTCTAGAAACAAGAGGCTTATCGTACTCGAAAAGAAAAAAAAGAAGTACTGGGAAAGTGACAAAAATCAACTGAAAGCTTAAAAAGACTGAAAATGAGAGACAACATGAGAATGACCAACACTTCCGCTGTAAAAATTTAACAGCTCACAAAGCATCGTTCGCTGGTTCTGGTGAGATTATTTCCTCTATAATCTGCCCATTTACAGTGCAAGATGGAAAAAGCCAAAGGCATTACTTTGATTAACATTAAGAATTAATCTAATCGCGGGCTCGTATATATTTACGAATGCAATTGAAGTACATGTCACCACCGGAGCAATTATTGGGAAGTGCATGGTACAAATACCAAAATCACGCACAAACGAACGTCAACAACATATAGCAAATGAAATTTACCTTTTTTTTCAGGACAATATCGTACACCAACATCGATGCAGGACGGTCTAATTAAAAGCCAACGATGACAGCGAAAAATACTTTTTCGGTTCTGAAATCTGATGGACATATGTACATGTGTATTTGGCTAAGAATAGACTTGCCATTCATCACAAGGCCAAATGATAAGCGAGGGACTTCAGAGCAGATCGTTTATATGCCAACCTGAAATTAGAAATCCGAAACAGACGATTCATAATAGCATACGGGACGAATAAGCGACGGTGACAGAACGATATGGGAAGTTCATTTGGATTGGTTCATTTTGTATACGCAGTAAAGATTATGTCGTTCTTGCGATTGTCAGAGCCCGAACTTGCACGAGATAAATGCAAATTTTCACCTGCTTATGGTTTAGAGCGTCGCCAAAGCTATTCCATATTTGACTGTGACTTTAATGATTAAAAAAAAATAACCACGTCAATCACATCTAGTTTTCTTCTTCTGATCGTAGGATTTAACAGAGAATTAGCTCCACTAATTTAATAAATTAATCGTACTGCTGTAGTGCTAACTTCAGAATTATGATGTTTAAATCCATGGGTTATAGCCATTTATGTAGGATGATTAGATAATAATCTTTCCTTATTACGTTCTAATCATGGAGCTTGCATTCACTTTATGAAAATAACTTCAGTTTAACGGGTCAAGGATGTAAAAAACACATTCTGTAACCTGGTGGTTTATGCATAAGAGAAGGGAAGTAATCATAATGATCATCATGAATTCGTAAGAATGGGAAAACATCATATTACACGCTAACAGAATAATAAATAATATAACCTGATTCAGCGTCATACTTCATTCGGAAGCCGAAAGAAATACTTTGACAGTCCTTAATCTCAAGATGAAAAACGACATGAATGTTATACAAGTTTGATACCACAAAATGTTAACGCTCCGATATCATATTATTTTTTCCAAATTTTCCCATGGCTATCAAGAGTTATACCCAATGAAAATCCAAATCTTAGATAGCACAGTTTAACGAAGTTTTCAACGACAAGGCAAGCCTTACCAACGAGCATTTGAAACTATTAAAAGACCCAACACCGAAAAACTTTTACCGGACCAAATTTTTAGAATTCACGTATCTTAATCACCAAATGGAACGGATGTCAGAGTGCAGAAAGTGAGGGGACCTGAGAGGAAATCAAGTCAAACTGTGAGAACAACGCAGGTAGGGGAGACGGGGAGGTGAGAACAACGAGGCACTTTTGTTCTGGCAATGCACTCGAGAAAACGAAAGCAGGAGGGAACGGCATCCGCGCTGGTCCCCCGAGGACGTGGAGTGGGAGAAAGGACACGGGGATTGCTGCAGCCGGGAAAGATTTGTGGGGAGGATGGAGGGCGGGCGAGTCTGGAAAATCGCATCCGGAATAAAGGAATGGGGATGGTGGGATGGGTGAGGACACGAGGAGTAGTGGCATTTGCGTGCTGCAGTTACGCTTTTTATTCCACGTCCGTGCCATCCACTCGCTCCGTCCAAAACGCAACCATTGCGATGAGAAATAAAGTAGGCACAATCCTTCCCTCATCCCAGTTCTCTCGCACACCCCCCCCCCCTTCCAGAAATTTTTTCCCCCTCCCCTCTCGTCTTGGATACCTTCCCCCCGCCCCTAACCCCTCCCTTCCGCACTCCCTTGATGCCTCAATCCCCTCGGATGGGGGGGGGTTAGGGTGGCGAGGGAGGAGGGAGGACGTGGGGAGGGTTGAGCGCCGACCCAACGCCCGAAACCCTTACCCCTCCAACATCAATCATCACCGCGAGTAATATGTATAGAGGTCTAATTTTAATGTGTCCACGTTATCTCAGATTGCCTTTCCTTTCGTGCTGCCATGACTGAGTAGGAATGAGAATAAGGGGGAGCAGGAGGAGGAGCAAACTGCTGTAAAGAGATGTATAGAGTGGGGTGGCGAGGGGGAGTTAAGGGGGTCGCGAGGTTTGGGGAAAGGCGATGAGGGAGTTGGCGGAGTGGATGGCTGGATCGCTGTGTCGACAAGGGGGTGGAGAATGAGGAAAAGGAATGATGGCATGAAAAAAATGGAAAACTCTAGGCATTAGGGGATTTCCCCACACGAGGCGCATGAATTTGAAAAGTTATATCTATTCCTTTAACATAAAAAGGAGGGGGAGAAACTAAATTTAACGAATTCGCGGGAATGAGGGAAGACACGTAATTTTAAACGAGTTCGCACCGACGTTGACACAAATGTTCATTTTATTTCACCAATATTTTTTGTGAGGAAGCAATATTGGTTCATTGTATAGCTGCTCCTCTATGGGATGCCAAGACCTCTACTCGGTGATTCGGATTTTGGAAATGAATGCCTTATTATTGCACAATCGTAATGCATCCGGAATAAAATAAATAAAATACCATAAATCAAACATTTACGAGATGAAAACAAAACAACTACTGAAGTTGAGACTAAATTCCACATTTGAAAACAAAATTTAATGAGTTCATCAAATGCAATTTGCATGCGCAACCAACTTTGGGTCTAGTAAAGGAACGGTAGCTACTAATTTATATCCGTTAAAAATGGTACGGGCATATGACATATAATAAAAATGACGAAATTTTGAAAGTTTTTCACGAATACCTGTAGGTAATTTGTATTATCCAGTGAATAAACGTATCCAATCCAAGCTTAAACGATTTATTATAATTAGATGCAGGTAAAAATTTAATCAAGAGCTCCCCCCAGAAAAAATGGTGAACTTCGTATCGTCAATTTCCAATTTCAGGAAAGTGATCAGCTTATGTCAAGTCAAAGTCAAAAACATTGGTCAGAGTCTCGTGCTAAACAAAATAACTTCCCAAGAATTAACCATTTGCTTTTAGAATTCTCAGCAATCAGCGTCATAGGCGTGTTATGATACTCAGAGCTACAACAAAAGGAGGTCCCCCGCAAGTGAGCCCTCACTGATTTAATTCCGATATGTGCAAGTAGGGCTAGGTAATTGGAATAAGGACACCAATCGGCAGGGAACTTCGGGAGAAACGCTCAAGACATAAAATGAAGGTCGAATCACTAAGTCCAGAGGATGTCTCGGAAAAAAGGGGCACGTCATATATGCATATGAATATCAAGAGTGGGGAAGACAAGATAGAGCGGGAGGTTGGGAGCTACAGGGTCTTGCGCCTCGAGAAAAAGCTCCTACGTCAAACTTGGTCCCTATCTCGGTGGGCGCAGGAATCCGGAAATCGGAAAGGGAAGGGGCGGAAAGGGCAGGGAGACTAATAGTGGGATGGGGAGGGAAAATATTTCTGGCGCGGGCGCCGAGGGGATACGTCAGATCATGAAGAGGAGAGAAATGAAACGGATGCGATCAAAGAATGGGAAACGAGTGGTGGGATTGGGAGCGAGGGAATAATAAATAAGACGGAGGAGCGGTGGAGATTGCGGAGCGGGATGCGGGGGAGGGAGGGGAAGATGGCATCTCATGTTAAAGCCACCTCCCACTTGAAGGGCCGGGGGATGGGGGCAAGGCCGGTGGTAAGTGAAAGCGGAGGGGGAGATCGGGTAATGTTACATTCACCGATGCAATCTTTATTTTTACCAAGGACTTACATTCATTTTCGTGACCAAGCGCTTGTAACGTGTTCAAGTTCTAATTTCGTTTAGACATTCGGTCTCTGTTACCAGGTAGAAATAAAAACTCCATGCCCGTAATAACATTTTTACATGTCGACCAAAAATTGGCCCTCTTCAGCTGACTGAAGATGGAGCAACTAGCAACGGCCAATCTTCATCGTTACGACCAGTGAAGCTTTTCTTTCTACCTTTTAACTAATGCCGTAGAGCTCCAATAATATAAAAATTCTGGAATTCGCTTCCATTCGAACCAAAGGGATGAATTTCAAAATCTTATCCCACAGCGTCAAAAAATATAATTTATTAATGTTATGGCACATTACATTACCATATATCTCGCAGAGCCTTCAGAGAAAGCTATTAACATTAATCTGTTTATATTCATATCTAATACAATGCAATGAACGGCAAATATAATTTTACTATGAACACAGACCAAGGGAAAATAACAAATTATCAGTGTTACACGCACAACATCTAAAAGATTTTCATGAGACTAAGAGTGAAATGAATATAGAAATTGAGAATAAAAGAGCAATGTAAGAATGAACATACGAGCCTCATATTTGCTACAGATGGTTCCATTCACTAATGAGAATATTGAATTGACCCTAATATCTTCAGGAAAGATTTTATGATTTTGGGTAGAGTTCCTCTACGGTCCGCCGTCACCCGTTTCGCACCATCATCTTTACCCTTCAGCCCTTGGTCTCTGTACGCCCCGGTCCCCACATCTTGCATTCACAACGTTATGGGTTTACCGATACAAATATTTCGTAACTCTTCCATTTTTGTACCTTCTAATAGCAAACTTTGTTGAGGTGTTTGTGGGACTCTTAGCCATGATATAACGTCTTCCTTACTAAATTTTTATTTCAAACACAATATTATCAGTAAAACTTGGTCATATAAAAAAAAACATTTATGTGACAACTGACTGATATCCCTAAAGACATCAAACAAAAACCACTTAATTGGTACTGATTTCACATAATAAGAGGTACTTTTGTTCCAGTGGCTGTACTGTACTGTGGCTTGTGCGGGTATTGATTGCATCTCTTTCGAGCCTTGGGCGCTTACCCCAGTAACGTATCACTCAGCGTAAGAAATAAAAATATTTGGCGTAGGATATAGATATAAATCCCAGCAAGCCTCATAATGTCCTTCCTTTGTCATTCCGCTCTCTCGCTTTTGCCCGAACTGGGATATTTAAAAATCGGAGACCTGCAAGAACGATGACTTCCGTTATGGGCTTACAAAACGACCCACAATTGCCTGAATATAAACAGCCAATTCTCCCAGTCAAACGCTTATTTCTCCGCCAAGCGGTGTAACTCCTCTTGATTAATCGAAGCTCGCTTTTTCTCCGTCAAATCCCACCTAAAAGGGGTTAGCGATTAGCGAGCGAGTCACTTATGAAAAATGACCCCACCTCCGCCGCGCGAAAAATATAAAACGCCTAAACCGAGGAATCCAATACCCACAATGAGCGAAAAAAGAGAAAAGAACCCACCCCCTCTCCCTCCTCGAGAATATCCCGATTAATCAAACGTAGCCACACTACGAGCGGAAATTTTTCTCATTCGCCCCAAAACTTCGCATCCAAATATCCTCCCCATTCACGACCTAGCTCTCCCTATACCTCTCTCCCTTGTCCACGTATTTCCAAAGCCGACTCCAGCCAGCAAGATTATATCAGCACAATGCAAGCCAAAGGGGACTGCTCTTTCGGATTTCTGAAACGCCAATCACATCAGCCACTACATGTGATCCCTGAGAATGAATTTTCGTGCATTCATTTGATACATGCAAATAAATTCAACCGCAACTACAGGGTTCCGCCAAATTTCATTCCTAGGTCCGGGAATTAGTTCGATTGTCTCCTCAATTTGAAGGATCTGCGCAGCACTTCAACGAGACTAAAACATATACATTGTTCCCTGCAAACACTAAGATTTGACCGAGCTCACCGGTACATAGGCCATGGAGGGATTTTATTACAAGATTGCATGCTATTATAACATGGGCAGATTATCTAAGCACGATTACGGAAATAATACTAGGTTGAAAGAAGATATAAATCATTCTTTACACAAGTGAGAAATTAAAGACATAAATGACACACATGACTGGAGGAAAAATGAGGCCGAGTTATTTTTATCTATTTACTTAAGAAACTTAAGATGTGACGATTAAAGAAAGACGTGAGGAACAAAAGACAAAACATTCTACATTCTCAATTTAGTTTTACGAACACGCTTTCTTTAACGTGGATCATCATCAGGTGCGCCAACACGTGAATGTAGTACTGAAGTTTTCTTTGTCCTCTCTTCCTCACGATCGAAAAAATACACCAAGGCAACCAGGAACCATTTTGCTATAAACACAGGCATAAAAAATCTTACCCATTCATTGGATTTTGGACATTTTTATCAACACGAATATTAAAATGCAACAATTGCGCGGCATTTCCCACATTTCTTGGAACACGTACATTATTGAGCAGAGGCTAAAACAAGCTGTTATTGGATGCAAAACAACTTTATTTCAGGATTTATGTAGCTTGAAAACATATTTGCAACATATTAATACCTCAGAAATATTCAATCCATAGAGAAAACACATATACTGTACTTTAGCAATACACGAGCATCGTATCTCTGGTTTTTTCGGCAATAAAATAACACGACGCAATTCTACCCACGCCCATGGAGCCTCCCCGATGATTCGTCGACGAACAACTTATCACCAAGAAGTAGCGTGATCCCTTACCGATCCCTTGACGATTTAACTTCCCTACTTTCCATCTTCCGATCCACCGCAATCTGCCACAGTCCACCAAGTTCGACCAGGGCTACACCCCATTCGGCGGCTCTGCTAGAAACGGTAATAGCAAATTCCCCTCGCCCCTTTTCTCATGTAGCAAGAGCGATGACAAGGCATTCCTCAAAACCTTATCATCGGTAGGGAACGCAATGCCACTGAGCCAACGCGCATATGAGTGGATTGAAAAATCACAATTCGGATGAAGGGGAGAGGGATAGGAATGGGCAGCGACAGGAAGACGCATGAGATCGCCCCGTGGTTGGAAAACGCACGATGACTACTGAGGTGACGGCAACAAAATGCTTTCAAGCAAATGCTATAGCTATACCGGATGAGACGGGTGGCAACTAAGGTCAATAGTATTGGAATCCGGGAAGAATTGATCTATTCAATGGGAAGAATGGTATAGAACGGAGGAAGTGACAGCGTTATGAACCGGGAAAAAACGATAATTAAAAAAAACAATAGGGTACATCAAACGAAGGTGACAACAAAAACAAAATCAGCGAACTTGCAGCGAAAAACTTGACGCAGCGGCTCCTCAGTATAAAGATAGGCTCACAATCACCGTGCTGCCGATCATTTCTAGGATTGCCGAAAGAAGAACTTGGGGATATGAGAGAAAATCGTGTCAGATTTTCACAACAAATGATATGGAAAGATAGCCCACAAAATTTGAATTCGACTACAAGGCATGGACGAAAGATAATATCCTCCTAAAATTACTGAATATCTCACGAAAATGAAAATTTTTAAGAAGGACGAACAGAGGGAATCACATCTGAAGAATAAAAGAGCAGGCTGGATAGTATCCCGAATGAAACCAATAAATGAATCAGACTGCTAAGTTAAGGAAGTGTATGGTGAATCGTAAATGGCACGGGAGACAGCACTCTAATGCATGCCATCCATTCTTTTCGATTTATACGCCGCTGCATGGATTGGGTTTGGAAAGGAAATTTAAGAAGATGGGGAACTCAAAAAAGACATTTCCGTCAACGGATCAACGAGATTTAGTTAATCATTCAGCCTAAGAATTACTGCCGTTTCTCCACAGATGTGAGTCGCACGTATGCATCGAATACTAATCATTTGGCATCGAAAGTATGTCAAGTAATCACTAAAACAGCGCAGTCAACTGTAGAAGCCTAGATTTAATGAAATTCCATCTTGAGTGGTCCACGATTTCACAAAGGCTACAGGGAGTTGGAAGGATGATGTGAAGAACGACATCTATGTGTAGCGGAATACATTATATATAATGCTTCAAAACTGCATGGCAAATAAAAAAATATATCATGAGATTTCCGGATACCTATGCTTATAATGCATTTCACTCCTATAAAAACAGTGACATGCCGATGAAAATTTTTCTGATGAGAAGACGTAGTCCTAATTTCTCTTCTGCAAGCTAACGTTTAGGCCGTCCGTATAAAATATAAGTAAAAGAATAAAGCAGCAAACATCAAGTTTAAAAACACCTTGTTCGCGTAAAATGGAATTACTCATGAATCTCTAACCATTTTTCTAAATTTGGAGGTTTCACCAAGTTCCACAAACCAAAATAGCTACCAAAACAATCACGGAAGGAAATATTCCTTGGATTTAAAGTGTAAAGTTCCTACAACTTGGTGCACATATATGTATGTAAATCGAATATACACGCACTGTATGACTATCAATTGTCCATTGCGTGGAAAAACGCAAAAGAAGCTCTTAGCGGTCTGCAGCGGAGTGGAGAACAAACCGCAGATCAAAGAGAACACGAAGAACTTTCGACTTAAGAGTATGGTAAAACATCGTCGTACTGAAAAGCAATGGAGAACAGGGAATAGAGTATTTTTTAGAGAAAAACAAAGATATTTTCTGCGTTACCGTTATCTCCTTCGGTGTCCTTTTTAGATCACAGGGATACAAGTTTGATGTTTTATGATGCCGAACTACTTCTCATTCCGGTAAAAGGTATCACCTCAGATAAATTTCATTCCCAACTTCAGTACTCTCTTCATGAGTAGAGGTAGAGTCATACTTTTAACACATTAATGGTAAACCAAATGCAGTAATCAGCCCGAAGTTTGGCATGGTAGATATGAGTAGAGCTCACCTTGTACTAACCCCTATACAGTGTATCCGACCAGTTTCCTTCCATATCAATGCGAAGGTTTTATTAACGCATACAAATTCTACTGAATTGCGAAAGAAATCAGACGCAGAAATGTAAAAATAGATATTGCGATTAATGCAAAGGATGAGCAACAATTGGCTAATGGCATGGGTTAATTATATCGGAATACCCAAAACACGGCTAAGTAGGAGAAACGACCCATATAACGGATCGATAAAATTGAGTACGATCAAAATTATTGATCAGAGGAATGAATCACGCAATCCCTATTCGCTCCCTAGTCCCGACTGCATGAATTTGACGGAGCGATCGACGCACGAGAGCGGTAAACTCCGTCAACCCCATAAAAAAATCAAGTCCGCCAACCCTACGCGCCAGACGACGGTAAGGGATCGAGGAGACCCGAGAGGAAAGAATGGGGGACGGATTGGATGGGGAGGTAGACGGAAAAGAATGAGAAGAACGACTTATTTCTGTTATCGACTACAGCGGGGAGGGAAAATTTCACGGTTGATTAATGAAAGCCCATGATTGATCGTCTTGGCGGCGACGTCCTCATACGGAATATTTTGAATAATGCTGCGGCTTCCGAGGGTGGGATATTGGAGGGGAGCTGAAGGCGACGCGAGGGAGAGGAGGGGGGAAGGGCAATACGGTGCGGGAGTGGCGGCGGTTGTTCGGCACCGGAGGCGGGTGGAAAGGCGGGCGGAAAAGATACTTAAGATATTCTATTTCCTGGTTCCGTCTGCGGGAGCGAGAGAGAATCACGAACTCGAGCGGGCCCTCCCGATTTCTAGTCCCCCCTCAGGCAGGGATCCGAACAACTATGCCCAAGGCGAAGAATTTGAAAGGAGGAAAAGATCAATTCTACCCCTTTTTCTCTTGACACCTCGCAGTGGTGGAAAACGAGCTGCGGAATCTTCTTGGGGCAATAAAGAGTGATGACAACCGGATATGTCGTCGCAACCGTTGGAAAAGCTTACGGAGTGAGAGTAGAGCGAATATAGACATAATTAGTTTCGCGAATGGAATTTCTGATATTGTAACGTCTTAATGGTACTCTGTTCAACAGGCTTTTACAGGCTCTGTTCTCCTGTAGACTTTATCCTATCGGTATTCATAAATAATAGGTGAACACTATTTGAATGAAGATGCTCAAAAGACTAACTAAAAGGTTTAAATTTCAGATAAATTAAAAAAAATAGGTGGCCATGCACACCACACAAACAATTTGCAAGCAAATGCGTCCATGGAATGACAAGGGCTTAAAGAAACACGCGAAAAATAAACACTCCCAAAAGTCGAAAAAATATAAAAATCTTTGTAATCTGATGAAATTTGAGGAAAATAGGATGCCACAACGCATTGCCTCATTACTTCTAGTATACCCCTACAAACCACGCGAAATCTTGGATGAGAACATATTTGACGACGCAGCAGGTCCCTAAAGACATCAATACCCACCATTATCGCTGCGAAAGCCTTTGTTCAAAGCTACCCACACATCTACTCCCTGACTAATTTGGCATTCAGAACATATGACGCCGTAATGACGGCCAATATTAACCCGCATAAAATAAAAACATTTAAGATGTTTATGACACTGGAAGGGTGGACAAAATAAAACTCTAGCATGTTTTAGCAACCGCCAGATATATGGATGACTTGTACTTACATATGAGGGACTGCCAAGAGCACATTACACGTATTCATTGGTTGTCGTCTTACCTGAAATTAAAATCAGAAAATAAATCAAATTGGTGTATTTATTAGAAGGGCATGCTTTGAAAGGTTTTAAAATACCTAACATAAGATTTTTTTATTATAATACCATCTATCACGATTCACTTTCACTGATAAATCTATTAATGATCCACAATAATTAACTACAATATTTTGAAATCCTTCAGCTATTTATGGTATCAACATGGACAATGTACAATTTTCATCATACTTTTGCTAGTGGCTGTGAATAATTTAACAGGAAAACACAATGACCGCACAAAATATTACGAACCCAAGACATGGGAACTTATATAAAATACGACGAAAGACAAAATGTATTTAGAGAAACAGGGGAACACTGATGAGTGCAGATGAGTCGAAAGATGAAAAAAAGACATCATGTCATACACTTTGAAGGACGGTGCAAGATAAGTCATAAAAGATGAATGAGTGTCAAGAGGGAACACTGGTTTAAATTATGTGACCTTAACGTGATCTTGGGAATGACGCGTCGAAACCATGGTCTGCCGTTATTAAACCTAGTGTAAATTGACGATGTGTTTCCTTTTCCCAACATGAATGTTGCAAATTTTCACAAGGAGACGTCTCTTACTTATATTATCACGTGCTGATGTGCCGGAAAATAAGAAAGGAGAGGAACGGCAAGAGACAATATAGAGAGATATATAATGAATTATGATTTACTAGGAAATCTACCGGTTAAGGTAGGTTTTTGGATGGACACAACTATCAAATAAACATTTTGGAATTATGATACAATACGCAAAAGAATGATAAAATTTGTCAATTACATTTGAGGAGAGCTCCTTCGGTCGTAATGTTTGCTTCCATTTAATGGGTCACACATATTGGATAACATTATTAGTCAATCGGAATACGAACAATCAGCTCAAATCATTTTACGGGAAAATGAATTTCATTTCAGAATTCACCGCTAGTAGGACACAAAAACACCAAAGAAGCATAGGAACACAAATTACATGCACAAATAACGCTGAGCTAAGAACTTCGATATCAACTCGAGAGACATGGACATGCCAAGCGTTTGGACAAAAAAGGAGTAGAGGATCAGGACAAGGAATGAGATCCGAAATTGGAATTCGAGCATACACACGGGGATGGGCTGGAGTGGGAGGGATGGGGTTGAGATGACGAAAGGGACGTAGGACAGATATATAGAGGAAGAGAGAGATTTAAATTATGCATCTCTGGGCTGAGACGGGAGAGAGACGAGAAGCGGGGAGAGATTACACCAGCACTAAACTTGACAGGGTTAAATGCTAAAACTTCAATGCGACGTGTTTACTTCTTTGGATTGGGACGGGGGTGGGGCGAGAGGGGAAGATAAGAGTGGGAGGGAGAGGAACGGAACGGAGAGGTGGGAGGAAAGCGGGAATCAAGGTAGGGGAGGGGTAGGAGGGAATTATTAATTCCTTCTTTATGTTGGAATTAAAAAAAACATTGCAGCGCCGTGGATCCCAGTCTTGGAGAGACGAGTGCAGAAGGGAGAGAGGAGAAAATATAAAAGCGAAGGAAATATGTAATATTTCTCCCGCTCTAATCAACGTGGGATTTTTTTTCTTCGCAATTTCTTTTGTTCTCCCACACAGGAAAGAACGGTATTATTATTCTTTCGAGAATTTATTCCCTCCAAAACTAGCGATCCGCTCCTCTCCCTCATATTCCCGTCCAAGTATTATATAACGGCACCCCTTCCCTTCCCCTCTGCCCCTTCCTACGAGTGAAGGGGGAGGATATCGTATACTTCTTTAAAAAAAACAGGGGCGTAAGGCGGGGGAATGGGGAGTCTCCTCCTTAAGACACTCCCTTATTAGGCATACGTCTCTCATTTAATGGGTTTGGCGGGCGTGGATGGGTCGTCTGAATAATGAAATGGGCACTTGAACGTCTCTTCGGTAGGCTAGAAGGGGGTACGGTGGGTGTGGTGGGGGAAGAAGAGAAAGAGGGGGGGGGTTAGATGCAAACGTATTGCAAGGGATAAATCAAGATGCCAAGCCACTACTATGGCGCTAACTGGTAAAATGTTAAGAACATGGTCTTGTTCTTGTTTATGCGATCGTTTGTCTTTCCCTTTCCCCATTCCCGATCCTCATATAGTTTGCCCAAACTATTCCCACAAATTTACACCGCCCCGTTAATTCCTAACCCTATAACCGCCCCTTCCGACCCATCAAGAGAACTCCGCCTCGGTACCCGGCGTGCCGGCAAAGGACGTGCACGGAGGTCGGCTATTTACATGCAAACTACCGATTAAGCCACCGGAAAGTCCAACATGCAACGGAATTTTCGAATGCCATAAACAAATCCATACTTATTAACGGGTACAATTCAGGGACCACTTTCAATGAAAGCAAAATATTCGTCAAGGACATTAGAATGAGCGAAAACACGAAATTACCCCTTTTCCATGAAGAATCTAGGTATCAATAGAGTTAAACACGAGCTATTTTACTTAATCTATGCACTAGGATTTAAAACAAACAGGCCTTGAGGATTTCACAACCACACAAAAAAAAGGTTTTTCATGCTTAAAATGATCATTCTTGCAATTACTGCTCTTTCAAAAATTAAAGCCGGACTTGCCAATTACAACAAAATTGTAGAAACCCTTCGAAGGTTCGGATAAAATGGATCTGTTTTATCTTTAACTAGCTATGAGGGGACTGATCGATTAAAATTATATACAAACAATATGATCAGGTGAAATGCAAACGACACAAGAATTGAAACATTTGCGTATTTTAACAAGACTGTTCAAAAACAGAAATAAATCGGATTTCCTTTCCCTCGAAATGGCTTTTCAATAAATGTTCCACGATAAAATCAACGAGAAAAATTCGAGCTCTGCGTAAGATAATATATATTGGGCGAAAACTTGTTTTGAATGTTTTACAAAAATGCGTAATATTGGGTCTCAGGGCTAATTAGAAAAAGGGCCTTTTATGGCATTACAACTTACATTGCGCTTGCGCGAGGACATCTCAAATTATTTCTTTTTGAATCATTCTATTTTGATATTTTAGTATCCTACAAGCCACCACGCCACACTAGGGTATGTGACAGGGGGTGAATACACACAAGGCCAATTAAAATTTATTCTAGCGGTGTACACTACACTTAGTATACGATCGATGGAGAGCAATCGCTCCATGATCACGTATATAGTGCGTACTAGCGGTCATGCTCTACACCCAAATATTAAGAAGGTGCTTCTTTCTTGGAGAAAATACTGGAGTTGAACACCTCCTTTCCATCATGTTTCACATGTCACCACATAATTTAGCGCGCAATTAAAAGGGAGCCTTGACAAATTCTAACAGCGTAATCATCGACGACAGAACAGATATAGGTCACATATTAAATAAGCGACTTAACCCTACAGGATAATATGGAGCTCTTACCCATTTCGGCGGAGATAATAGGTGTGCGGCGTCTTCGCTTAATAAGAGGTCAAATGTATGAGAATACAGAAATGATTGTTCTCAATATCTTTCAATTAAAATCTTTTAAAACCTCCCTCCCTAGGGTTGCAAATCCCCCTCCGGTCAATCTCTTGACCGCAGAACATTTTCAAACAAACATCAACTAACCATCGCAAAAATTTTATTCTTCAATGCTAAGCACAACAACGAAGTAACAAATATAGTATATTGGGTCAAATCACACAAGACAATGAATCGTTGAAGGTAGTTACATATTCCGCACTTGACAATAGGAACCATTTTCGTGAACATTTGCACAATTGCACGAAAAAATAAGGCATGTATCATTAAAATGCGATGTGGATTGAAATAATCGATCAAAATAGGACTTTCGAGTATAAAAGCAGAGAGGAATAAGTTTTAGTGGGCCGCGAAACAAGGGATGAAGAGTCCCCCCTCCCCGAAATTCCCCTCCCTTGCACTAGCCCCACGAAATAGCGACACGCCATTCCGATCCACGTAACCTCTCTCCGACTCCTCCCGAACACCCTGGGCCGACCGCGGCGGGCTCGTTAAGCTTCTGTCACTAATATCCGACCGCCTCCTCTCCTAACCGCACTCACTTATTATGCACGTCTCATCAAAACAGTTCGAAGTTGCTCGTGCGATACACGAGGGATGAGGAGTAGAGGGGGGAGACTTGAAAAGAGATAGGGCAGGACGAAATCGGGGAGGTGGTGAAGGGGGAGAGGGGAATGGGGCGGGGGTGCAAGTGAAGAGACTAAATCTTGGGGAACATTAGATATGACTCCAAAAGAAGCGGTGAGGACTTTACACGGTCGTAACCGAACTTCGCTGCCTCCTCCCCCCCCAACCCCTGGAAACCTCTAGTCTCTTCCCCGTTCGCTCTCTCCCACACCCTCCCGCGGACCTTTTGCAGATGATGGCGATGGCCGTAACGATATGGAAAAGAGACCTCCCTCCATTAAATGAAGAGTTCGGGAGGAGGGAGAAGGCGAGGAAGGCAGGAGGTACGCGGGGTTGATGTACAGCGGGATGAATTAGCAGGGAGGCAAGCGGAGAGTTTTGAGGAGCAGGATGTGGGGGGAGGGAGAGGGGTCAAAGTTCGACGAAGGAAACTTGGGAGGGGGCGAGGGAGGTCACATGGAGTGGATGAGAAAGGGGAAGGGGTGGCCGGGTCACGCCTCTTTAAAATATAATCGAAATTCAATTAAGCCGTTAAGGGGGTGTGTGGGCGAAGCGAGGGAATGAGGGAGGGGGCAGCATGATGACGGAGGAGGGGTGGTGACGGAAGGGAAGGGGTGGTAGGCGGCAGACTTTTCAAAGGAGTTTTAAATGCCTGGCGGGGTTCGGGAGGAAAAAAAATGAAGGTTGAAGGAGCGCAGAAGTCAGACGTAGGAAGAGTGACGGGGACTATGGTAGGATAAACCGAGTGGGGGTGTGCTTTGAGCTGAATTCTGATAAGGTCGGAGAAGCTCAGTGGAAGAAAAGGACTGAAGGAATATAACAAAAGAGAGGGTGGCAACGTGGGAGAGGCGACGTCGGGGTTTCTTTATCGACGCGAAAAAAACCTTGACAGGAAGCCTGGCGTGACAGGAGAGTATTTTTTACAAATAACCCATGCGGATTAATGACTGATGCAAATTGAAATGGCTAACGACTATATTTCATCTCAACAAAAGCGCCACGGTCCAAATTGTCACCTACTAAAAATGGCAAAAAAGATTTTTAGGGATAGATGAAGGATTTGAGGGGTAAATTACAAACATGACCAATAAAACCAAAGAACGAAATAAATGTTTCACAATTCTGTGGGACCGTTGACGCTAAGCTTTCGTCCTAATGGATACGAGAGGGAAGCAAAAACATGGATACAACAATTAACG
Organism: Hetaerina titia; assembly: GCA_037158775.1. NCBI lineage: Eukaryota > Metazoa > Arthropoda > Insecta > Odonata > Calopterygidae > Hetaerina > Hetaerina titia. The sequence continues at coordinate 92,030,052 of CM073772.1, read as the reverse complement.
ATCAATACAACAAATTCATCCAGCACCGAAAAAGTCCTTTCGCGATGATCGCCCGAATGAGGATCACTAAGCAAATCACCTGGCCCCAGAAAGGTATTCAGTGAAGGAAAAAGAGATTTCCAGAGCCTGTATTTCATACATCTCCACCATCGAATGCACACTCTCAAGGATACACGGAAACAAATACTGACTATCCGCAAGCCACCGGAGATACTAAGAAACCATATCGTCCGTGCCGCAACTCAAGACACCTAGAGTTTACCGCATCCCATTCGGGTGCGGAGAAACGTTCACTGGAGAGGCGGACCGCAGTTATCTACCCCGAAAAATCAGCCATTGCGGAACACAGTCTCATCCAGGACCATCGGTTTCTCTTCGACGACGCAAAACGTATGGACATAACAAACAGCTACTGCCACCATCCCACAAAGGAGGCGATAGAAATCCGTCTGAAGCGAAAATACTTCAACCAAGATACAGGATACCCCCTCAACCAAGCGTGGAAGACTGTGCTTCAGAAATTTACCACAGCAAGGAGGAGGGAGGAGAACGTGAACAACCATCAATCAGAAGTGAACTGAGGCCCACCATAAAATATGTAAGGACGGTAAAAATGATGATGCGTTATCAACGCCTTGAGCACGATGACGGAATTAACCATCGAAATGTCGGCAGGTGACACTGACCCGGTGGAAAACTCGCGAAGACTTCACCTGAATCGTGCGCCGGGAAAATAGCAAATCTTACATTTAACCCTATAATATTTCTTAGAGAGTATGGATTTGGAACAGCAAATGCTGGAGATAGATTAGAAAGCAGATGTTTTACGGAATATACATTAGGAGGAAATAGTTCATACTAAACAGTGGCTCAAGAAAAGCATAATCCCAGGAAAGATCAACTATTACAATACATTCAAAAGCTGACATACGAGTACTACAAAATCCAAAACAATATCAAAGGACCTAAAATAAATAATGAAAACGGAGGTGGAATGCAAGACTGGGCCGGAGAAATTAGAAGAACAAAAATCAAGTTATAAGAATTGATATAAGAACCACTGAAGAACGAGTTAAAAGGGGATCGGGATGGTACTAACGAACTGACTTCCCACAGAGATTCCGGTTCGAATCCTGGAGACGTCAAATATTGTTCAGTGGCATCCCGAGATATAGTTGAGGTGCTTTGTGGAGAGCATTTTGAGCGAGTACGGCGTCCGTCGAAAGGGACGTTTAACTGCGGACCTCTTGGCGCCTTTCGATAGTAGTAGACGAATACCTACCGACGCCGGATTTCTCTCCACCCTTCCTCCTTTCCCATCCATCCCTAATGGCGATATTGACCTTAGCTGTCGTTCACCTCCCCTAAAACTACTACTACTACGAGTTGTAACCACCATTCAAAAGTAATATATAAGAACAATAACAAACGAAACGCTTTAAGTCCCAAAATTTGAGTGTACCGCAAACACGAGAATAGTTATAAAATTATTATTACCATTTGGTGGTCTATTATTATGGTAGGTTTTGGCTGGACACAGACGGCACACACTACAATTTCTTAACCTCAGATAACAAGATAAAACCTGATACTCCACGACACAATAAATATTCTTCCATTCTTCATGCATTCAATATCCCATCCTTGTCCAACTTCCCCATCCTTTTCTTTCTCCTACATCGCTGGCCGAACGTTCCCTTCTCCATTACAGTTCTCAAGATCCTATTGCCAATCCAAATGTTCTGAATCCACCTATCCTGCCGTCTTTGCATTTCTCCCAACAACGCTTTCTCCTCCCCAACCAAGCATAGTACACGTACTTTTTCTTTTGATTCCCTATCCGACCATTTTACCTTTCCATTCATCTCCACACTCACATCTCAAAAGCCTCCAAATCAACGACTACCGTCTTGCTTCAACGACCAACATCCGAGTCATACAAAACCGCGCTCCACTCCAAGGTTTTCATTTGTCTTTTCCTCACCTCATTACTTTGTTGTGTGGGAAGATGTACTAAGTTTATTTATATAGTGATCAAGAATTTTCACAAAGTAGGGCCTCAAACCATGGAATTCGATTCTCCCCTTATTTTGAAGGCTTCTTTGCCTAACGAGTAAAAAATTAATATCCCTACTACTGGTCCAATACACTCCCCATAGAAGCTATTCCACCTGCCCTAATTTTTCCCATTCTATTTCAACGTTTTACTTAATTTTGATCTTTCTTGAAAATCTCATAACCTATGTTTTGCTAACTTTTGTGCCATACCACCACACTGATTTTCTATTTCGCTCAGCAATGACTGCAACCCCTTGGACGACTGGGTTACTAAACCTTGAAATCCACAAATCTAACTGATTTTATTAATTCCCCACCGACTTTCACTTCTATCTCCAGTTTCTCCCGTACGATTTTTATCATTTTCTTAACATGTAAGTTGAAAATAAGGTAATGATTGACATCCATGCCTTGCTACTTTTATAACACTTCCCATTCCAACTCTCCACATGCACTATAGCAGTTTGACACATGTATACAAGAGAGAGATTTGTCATCTATTCTTACACAATACTCCTGTAGGCTCTTCTGTAATACCCGTACATTCATTAATTCTACCAATTTTCTCTGTCGCCTTGTCAAGATCGCGAAAACAAACAAATAACCTGATTACACTCTATGCCCCTTTCTATTAGTGATCTCATTATTGCTATGGAATCACGCGTACGCACTTCTCCTCTTCCTGAACAAAACCTGATCATCCTACGGGTAATCATTACTCTTACTTTCCAATCTTTTATTGACGATCCCAAGCATCACTGTTTCTGTGAAATCCAATCAAAACGTGACTAAATATGAATTCCCTAAATATAGGCTATTACTCCATAAAACTAAATACATTATTGAATTTGCTAAGTTCATAAGCGAACTGCATATCATTAATGTAACTTTAATTTCATTCAATTTTACAAGTAAAACCAATCACCAAATTGTTTCCATGGACACTTCAAACTCAAAGTATAATAGTCTCCTCTCACCATCTATCCATTGACTATTCACCGTGATGACCAAAATGTGGTTTATAATGGTTGAAAATTCGTGACATAGAAGGGAAAATGCAGCCGGGAGCACCAATAGGATGCACAAATCAATTCCGGGGACGTAAAAGTTCCAGAAATGCACGAAAGAAGAGTAACACTCAGTCCAAAAAGTTTATATAATGCGACGTTGAAATTTGTGGCTTGAGGGGAAATGAAAAGCGACCGCGAGATAGCGGCTAGAAAAGACAAATGATTGGAAAACTTCCGGACCGAAATCGTCCCAGACTGGATGCAAATTGGGGAGTTGATAGATGGCGCGGAGCAGTAAATCGCATTAAGAAAGCGAAACAAACGAAAAAAATTGCTTCGAAAGGGGAGGGCGGGACTAGGGGAGAAGAATAAGAACGCAGGGGTGTGAGAGTAAAGAGGATTCGTCGTTGGGGGGGGTAACATGGAGAGAGGTATGAGCATATATACAAAAGGACCATAAAAATCAGGGTGGAAAATGAGGACAAAGACGAATGATGGCTATTAGGTGAAATGCGGTTTCGGGAGAATCGGTATAAAGGCACTTTATGCTGGATAGAGAGAGCGGATATGAGGGACTTGCTATTGTGCACGAGGCTGCTGGGGGTGAATCGGGGAGAAAGAATAACCCTACCACTCTGGAGTAGATAGGCAGTTACCGATCAATGATAAATATTAAATATGGAAAAACAACGAAGTACTTTTGCTATAGTAGATTTAGGCATTAGGCTATTTTATCAAGGGTTCATGCAAATTTACCAATACAGCATTTAACAATGCTATTGCTTGGATGAGACGAATTTACGGCATATGCACCAATTGATGGGCACAAAAATAATGACGCCCTGTGAACTGTATTAAAATGTTTCATATTTCAAGGGAAAAGAAAAAAAATCATAGTCATTTTTTACAAGTGGTTTGTAATTTAGTATTTATGGTAATAATAATGGGAGGTTGATACCAGTCATTGTAATAACAGCACAAAGGTTAATCATTTCATATTGATTGAAAAGAGATTATACGAGACGACGTTGCGGCATGAAGAAAAGGAAAGCGACATAGAATGAACTACTCCATACATATAGTACCGTAATACTGGGATAAGGGAAGGAAGTGTGAGCAATAGAGGGGGCTGCGAATAGAAGATTAGCGTAATACTACGTCAGGAAATTTAGTGTGAGGATTGCTAGAGTTTCAAAAAATAAACATGGAACAATTAGAGTATTAACACAATACTAAAAATCTCCATTTTTTTCCTTTGGTCTTAAAAATTTGTTACGTATCCTTACGCATCTACTCAATCTGTCGCGAACCATACCTTTTTGCGTGCATTTTAGGACACCGATTTCAATACAGGAGAAATTAAGGCGCCATTTCCATCACATAATTATATTAACATTTCAATCTCCATCCAGAGGCACCACAAGAAGCATTTGTGAGTGTTCCGATTTTATTATTTAAAAAAAACTAAACAACAGAGGACTTCATTTATATCCGTATCTGTATTCATTAAAAGATTTTAGCAATGAATGAGTGGCGCCACATTGTTGGTGCTCAACTCTAAATATCGTTTGATCGATATCAAATAATAACGAAACAAGTCCTACTAACTACATTATAGAGAACAAATACATACGAATTCCTTGCCTCCTACTTATCTCTTTAGTTATACTATTCATTTAAAAAGGGAATAAAAGCAATCCATAATAACAAAAAAATATGCGCGTCCACATTTTGTTTTACTGTATAGAAACCTAAGCATCGTCATTAAACATCCAATACATACCATAATAAATTAGGTACTATCAACAAGGATTTGCGCTTTTGAACAATATTAGAATTTATTGAAGTGTTGACAGCCAACAAACTATACACTCGTGGCTCCACCAATTAAATTTTTTTTTTAATATTTACTCCTATTCTTCAGCTGAGTTGTAATAAGAGACTTTAGAGCATCATCATATGATTTCTTATCAATTAAATCCCACCTGAAGACTTTCGCAGATTGTATTCAAGGACCTTTCGGGGAACGTGATTCACGTAATTAGCGTCAGTAGGTAATTTGTGCTAGAGGATCACCAATGTCGAAAATTACCGACGTTATACCATTTTTAGAAGCGACACGGTGAGGAGACGTTTTCGGCACACCCCATGGGGAAAGAATAATCCACGACCACGGTTAACTGTGGGAGAAAGCACATGAGAGAAGGAGATCTGCCCTATAAGGTTACCAAGGCCGGGCGGGATTTTGAAGCGGGTGTGAGAGGAAGGAAAGTAAAACGAACGGGGAGGAATTTCGACGGATAGAGGAAAGTGGAGAGGGGAGTAGCCGAGGAAAGCAAGGGGAAGACGTCAGGGAAGCGGCGGGGAGGTGGGAGGAGTGGGTGTAGGTATATGTGGCACTGCGATGAGGCAGGGGGGCACGGCGGGGGAAATTCCATCGAGTTCTAAGTTATGATTTATGCGATACCCTGCCAATGGCAAGGGCACTGCAGGAGCGAGTGTGAGGGAGAGGAGTTGGGGAAGCGGGAGTTTAAGTGAGGCTGGCAGAAGAGGTGAAGGGATGGGGAGCAGAATTATTGCACGCGGCCGCGGGAGGGGATGGGATACGCCGGGAGGAGAGAGGGGGGTTTGCCGTGGACGTGTCTGGAAGTCTCCGATTCCGCTCCGCGATCTGCATATCCAATGCTTCGGGAGCAGCGTTCGCATGATTACCCAAACATCTAGGAGGGGAGGGGGTTGATCAAGAGGGTGAACTATGTGCGGGGAGGGGAAAGGAGAATGGGAGGGGGGGTATAGGGGAGGAGAAGCAGCATTATTTTAAGTGCTGAGTTTGCTTTCATTTTCACTCGCTGCCATTAATGTTCCATTACATAAAACCTCGTAACGGCGAACGAGCCGGATGGCTGAAGAATTGCATTCATTCGTCAAAGGAGCTCGAGGAGAGAGTTATTGGGGAGAGGGAAGAAGTATTTGTGATTTAAAAAATAGTTATATTTCTTTCAACCCACGCGCCACGACGCGGGCGGTGAGACGGGAGGGCGAGCGATTTCCACTGTGCTGCTGTTCTAAATCATTGGGGAACAACCTCAACACCTCCAGTCCTATAAAAAAATCTCGGTTACGAAAATAACTTTATTTGCGGGAAGAAAAAAAACCTAGCGTTCATTTGAAAGGGAATTACCTGTTTTAAAAACAGGTTTCGTTAACATTTGGCTGTACATTTAGTTGTAAAACGGTAATACGTAGACTTCCTCCCTAAAGGGATAATTGAACGGTAATTTGAGGTCTTCGCAACCAGAAATGATCAATTTTAGTGGGTCATTCAAGAAATAAATGATCGCGGAATTGTCTGAAAAGCTTGAATCGACAAGGTGATTGCTATTCCGCATGCTTTTAGAAAAACCTTGCCTACGAACGTAAAATGTTACTGCGTAAATGAATATGAACATACCCAACCCAAAAGTGAAAGAATTTTGCCTTCGAACATCGAAAAAAGGTTTTTTTTTGATGATTCAAAATCCATTTTATGAGTGCATAAAACGAATATAGAAACAAGTAAATTGTTAAGTATTTCTGAGCAAATCCTAAAGCCAGTCGCGCGTTTCTCTATACTTATGTTCATGGTATAAGCTTTCCTTCTTTCTCCCCCATGCGTCACAAATATAAAATAAATAGAAGCATGGCAGGACTCTTTACACTTCTCTTATACGTATTTCACCTAATGTGGAAGAATGTTATCAAACCGATGTTTGCGACGATATATGGAATTTTTCATTCCAAAAAAATAATTCTCAGTAGGTGTGGCTCTGGAGCAATACTTTTTCGGTTGAACTCTAAATGAAGGTTTCTTCAAGCATCCGAGGCTTCATTTCCAACTGCGAACGTGACTTCGATGGTCGCTTGTAAGTAGGTTCCTAGCCTTACTGAAAAGTCAATCCTGATTTGGTTTGCGGGTGTTTATTTCCTACTTACCAGCCGTGGAAGGATCAAACAATAGTTACGCTACCGCGATAACATAGGAACAGATCTTAGAATCTAGTAAGAAACTCAGAAACAGGAAAACACCAGGTGACGATATAAAACATTTTGAGTTCAACGAGTAAGGAGGGAGCAGACTAATAACCGAACTAACAATGGGTATCATTCAACAAAATTATCAAAGAACAGACTATTCCATTTTAATGGAAAAGAAGCACAACTATACTCAATTAAAAAAAATAAGGTGAGAGAAAGCATCCTGAAACTATAGAGGAATAACTCTGTCAGGTTCAGTCCCGAAACTGCTCGCTAGCATTTCAGCTTCTGAAATTATTTCAGTCACACTACTCAACTCAAGAGTCACTTAACTTGATTATTCTGACTAAGGCGTTCGATAGAATCAACCTCACAGGAGTTCTCAAAAAGAAGAACGTGCAATTAGGGGACATGAGATAATAATAGAGGAACAAAAGTACTTATATAAGAATGCAACAGAAATTAACACCAATATAGGGATGATCATTACTTTATTTGAGACTCAGATTAAATTAACCTGGAACCCAATGCGGAACACACCAAAGCGACAGCCCATGTCAAATTCACAGCAAACGGGTTCGGTCTTGGCTACCATTAGATAATCATTTTGTGTGAGGCACACGACACTGGTTTAATTGTCAAGAATAAGCATGATCTTTAAAACCTTCTACTCGCTTTCAAACAATATAGTTACCAAATATAATTGATTATTTCCCAATCCAAAACAAATTCAATGACCACAAGTAAAAATCCTCTGAGTTGTGAGCTAACCATTATCAACACTCAAATGAAAAAGTAATGAACTTCGAATACCTGTGAAACAAAATTTATAACTAATTAAACCAAGAAAATGAAATAAGTATCATTGTGAAGTAGGCTGCTACAGTTTCAGGGCACTTAACATTTATCTGCATAAGGAAACGGAATACAAATGCGCGCATGCAAAAATTTTACCAGATCCATTTGTCACATACCGTATGTTCAGAAACGAGAGCAAATACAACGCAATCCAAATCACTATTGGGAACAACAGAAATGCGGTTGATAACAATGACCACGGGCAATACACTCTTGGATAGGCTAAGGAACATTGAGATAAGGCAGGACACAAACATGAAGGACGTCGTCAGATGGACAAGGGAACGGAGAAAATACTGGAATGCGCATGTCGTGAAAATGACGGAAGACAAGACTCGATTGATTGAAAGAGATAAAGATCCCCCATGGTAGGAGACCAAGAAGAAGACCACCAGAAAGATGGAGATATAGCTGATCATCTAACTCCCAAGAACGGCACTAATTTCAAGTTTAAAACATAATACTAGCCCATTTCAAGAGAAAGACATTTTAGATGAATCAAATTATTATATAAAAAGCTATGTTATTACCTACGTGTATATAATGAAAAGTCGAAAACTTGGAAAAGGGTTCAAAAAGTCTAGAGGAAACCTAAAAGCGTCATTGCGATCAGGTAAGCTACATTAATATCATCACATACTATAAAGCTTAGTATGAGGAACTTAACGTTTTAATATTCCTCAGAAATTCTATATTTTTACGAGAAAAATGACTACCATTAGCCCATACTTTCACATTTTGTGATGTTAAGCCCTCTGCCAAGAGGAGGAGATTAGATATACGTCCCCTAAGGTTTTCGGTAGATGAGGTGAAAACGTTGGAAAATTAATTCTAGTGTTGGGAAAATAAATTGAAAACGGGAAGGCAGCGGGCTTGAAACGGAAAAGCTTAGGAATAAATTATAAAGGGGTGACACATGAGACCAAATCCTATTACTATTCGTTGGGATTTAATGGCCGGAGAATCAAAAAATTGTCAAGGAATAAATTAAAAACAACTCGAAAACAAAAGCGATGGAGATGGCGTAGGCAAGCGCGATGACTGGCAATAATGGAGAGCTGATGACTTCTTTCCTTCCTCATTACTTTTTGGCTTTACCACTACCTTTCAATGAATTGTTGACTTCAGAGGCTAAAATTTAACACTTTACCCAAGCACATATGTGTGGAATGCGGAGGTCTTCAATTCATAGACTTTTTTCTCCCGACACATTAAAAAAAATACAATATATCATACCTTTCCCTACAGAAATTATTAGTATTTCAGCACCTAGCGGGCGGAGAGATTTTAACAATCCAATAAATGTAGAAAAAAGTGACTCAGTGACCCTATATGAGTTAAATGAAAGAGCTAATTACATGGGTATGCAAAATCACGAGTGGTTTATTTCGAAAATCAGGGAAAAATTATCGAAAACATATCCTAAGAAGTCCAAGGTTGCCATTAACATTTTCGAAATCCCTCAATTGAGGTAAAGAAGGTAGAAAAGTAAAGGTTTGAATCATGTTCTTTCCTGGAAGAGTCGACTACTGAATGAAAATTATATTTCCGCATTCTATATGAATATCCTATGCTTAGGAATACTGATATAGACTACCAAATATACGTTATTTAAAAATATGAACTCCATTCCCACGGTGAAAATGTACGTAGTCAGTAACGCAGAAAAGTTAAAAAAAAATTACGACTCGTTCTCTCTCTTCGTCATTTTCACATTAACGCTTCACCGGTGACGAAATATCCAGAGAGAGCCAGAGAAAAAAATCGCGCACGGGAAATCCATCCTCAGTCGAAAAGCGCGCGCCTTCTTCGTAGCGAATATCAGGAGACCGATATTAAGAAGATTCGAGTGGGCTTGACTCGGCGGGCATCTGTATATGGTATGGCACGCAGGCCCGACTCAACCCTCGCCGAATCGCTCCCGAAAAAACACGGAGAGAGGAAAGGAGTGTGACGGGTGCAATTATGGACGTGACAGTCGCAATGATGAGGGCGGGGATCTCACAGGACCTCCAAAAGTGGTCGCATCCACTCTCTCACATCTTACAAAAAAACTTTACACGTCCTTGCCGGTGAAAAAAAGAGTTGTGAAAGCACATTGCCTCCGTCGCTCTCTCCCCATTGAAATTGGAACGTTAGCAAGGCCTTGGCGAACAGATTCGCGGGAGAGAATGGGCCCAAACACTTTTGACGAGGAAATTAAAATGATGACACACGACTAATAGTGTGGGAAGAAAAAAAGGGGTGTCTCTATGGACGGGAGAGCGAATCGGAGGAACTCTAAAAACACATTCTCCTCCGACCGAATGATAACTATGGTCCTCAGAATTCGTTTCGATAAATGTGAAAATAATCTTATCTCTTCTTTCGAAGATCAAGATAATTTCCAACAATTTATTGATATGAGCTCCTGCTTATGTACTTTGAAATTATTCACTTCATAATTCTCAAAAATAAGACAATACTCAGCAAAATACTAAATAGCAACTAACAGCGCAACAAGTATATATATATATTATAATTTATTCATAATGGAATACAAAAAATATAATGCAAAACTCAAAAACTAAAACATAACCGTAAGGTAATAACCACCGAACCAGATTCTTGAGAACGAAACCTCTCTCGAAGTGCTAATTGCTATTATCTGCGAGGACAAAAAATATCGTATGCAAACATTTATATGTATCAAAACAAAAAATAAAAATGTTTGCTTTTAAAATTAAATGGAAAATTCGCGACAGGGATTAAAAAATTCTTACGAAGACCGAAGAAAATGAACGTTATATATTATGAAGATGGAAATAGACCACGTAAACAATTTAAAGAAAAACCAGGAAAGCTCTATGAGACGGGACGTAAATTCGCTTCGAAATCGACAAGCCGAAGGTGTTGAGAATAGAGTCGATTGCTTTTTGAGGCCTTCAAACTTCACAACATACAAAGAAAAACCTACAAAAGGATGCATAAGGTGAAAGAGAAATTACATTATATTTAAGAGCGACACGTTTGCCCATTGGATTTTGAATTCCCACTGAATTAGGAGAAAACACACGAGATTGGGATAGAAACGATAATGGCGTTTAAAATAATCTCTTGAATACGCAGAATAACATTTTTAATGAACGGCTTCTCAGTGTTACAGCACCATAATACTACATCATTTGCATCAAGGCAATAATCATCCTATTGTGTATGAGTATATGATTCTCGCATCAGCCACCATCAAAGTAGCTGTTTAATTACCTACTGATAAATAAGAAGGGCGAGTAAAATTTAACATTACAAGATTTACTATAGTTATGTCACGAAAATATTTTACTAACTACGGGAATACAACGGAAAAAATAGCCATCTAATTAATAATTAACAACTCCCTTCCAAAGACAAAAAAATACAGAAAGTTCATCAAACTATTCACAAAGATTTCAGAAGTATTCGAAAGGAATCGTGCGATGAGTTGAACGTAGATGAGGGGGGATATACCGACCCACGACATACATGTGCGTACGTACTTCTAAGTAGTCGTAACACTCTTCCTCTTCAAAGAATACAGTGTCGCAATACGATAACGACCGGGGGAACGTATATTTTTACGAGACATTATTTCAAAACATAGCCTACGACGGAATTTTTACGACGGCTATTTCCACGCAATGCAGATTTGGGGTTAAGGAAACCGTCAACACCCCATAAGAGGACAGACACCAGTTGGCGCGGAGGCAAGGTGAGACATAAGGGATGGAACGAACACCCTGCGTCCGTCTCTCCACAAATACGGGGGAAAGGGGAGCGAGAAGGATGAATATTGGGGAGACTCCGGGTGAACCCAGCTGACTCATTGCTTCCAGCGAGGGGAGTTCCGCAGTGTAGGACAGCAAGACCAAATTCTACTGCCGGAATAACACGAAGGCCGGGCAGTCGTAAATATCGTAGCTCGATTGAACCAACACAACAACCAAACATAACTGACTGAATTGAACCAGTTCCCCTTTGGGATACAATTACTTTTTCGAAAAATAGCAGGTAAAGTTCACTCAATACCAAGATTAGGTATCAACATCTCTTCAAGAGAAAGGACACGGTCCGTCAAGCACTAATCAGGTCCCTGAAGGTGTCAATACGGTGAAATTCTGACGTACACAAGAGTACATTTATACCTTACAACTTAGTTCTGGCCACATTAAAATTGATAGACTTACTGAGAACAGATAATGCGTCAAATATTTTCCACGAACGTGGCATACAAGAGTCCCATCGCTCAATACATAAATGAGATGTGCGAGTATTACGACAATAACGATTAGGCAATTATTATGGGTATGTTGCCTAACGGTGGCTTATATAGGAATAATCACATGGTGAAACGATTTACGTGATATATTTAATTATACAGATAGTATCTACATCTACGAGTTCATAACATCCCGTAAGGGCGTGTGGAGGAGGGTGTTAGGTCACCAGTCGGAAAAGAGAACAAAACCACATGAAAAATCAACACATCCATGCAAACCTACACCCACAGTGGAGTATACATTTATGCAAAAATCCTTTTCAAGGATTTAAGGAAGTAGGAAAGGAAGATACTCCAAAAACATGGACTATGCAAAGAAAATGTTTAAATACCAGGTATCGGTCTCCAGGTGAACAACTTTAGTGAGGAGCTTGTTTTCAAAAAAGCTGAATTAACTCCGAAAAGACCATATCAATCAATCAAAGTCTAAGGACGACTGGAAGTAAACTTAGTCGAATTACCTTGGAATCGCACTTGCACATAGACGTCTTTTCGGAGAAAATACACATTTCTTAGAGACAACAAGTTCCTCGCCGAATATTCCCAAGCTTGGGAGTACCTTCTACCAATATCGATACCTATACGAACGACTTTCATGTTTCTCTTGGAGATCACAGTTATATCACTCACTAAAACGTTCCCTTTTAACGTTTTCATATTTCCCTTCCGCGAAACACTGGAACCAATGAGAGGAGCCGCACACTAACTAAATTAACACAAGAGAAATAAAGAATAAACCACATAAAAAAGTGAAAATAAAAAAAAAAGAAATTTAAAAATTCCCGCAGCCGTAAAAATTAGTCACACCCAGGAAATGACCGCTCGAGTTCCCTTTGTTGCGATCAGTATCCGTCAATGTTAATAACAGTTTGAGACCCGATCGAAGAGTGACTATAATCGAGTTATCCCAAACCTTCCACCACAATAGGAGACGATGTGCACACAACACATACAACGAGACCAAACAGACTACTCACAAGTCTTGACGCGAAAATCGGGAAGATTATGTGTTTGCGAGGAGTTCGCCGAGAAAACTCTTTACGAGTCAAAAAAAAAAGGGAAAACAATAAAAGAACGAAAACCACACGAGCCCATCCGGTGATCGCTGACATTTTGATGCGCCGCTTATAACGACCTATTGAGTTTGATGCCCTTTTCCCTCCACTGCACCGCTCATCCTTTCCCACCCGCACCTCTCCGGGGACGACGCTTATCCCTATCGAAACCTCTCCCACTCCATCTCTCCCCCACCCGCGCACTACGGCTCCCTCTTGTAAACTACCCCAGCCACCTCCTCCCTGGAAGGCTTACAATGCCCTTTTCATTTTTATTCCATCCTCACGTCGTGGACTATCAGTTTTTTTTACGCGCGGGCGTTAGTCTCTCGTTCGGAAGTCTCGGATGGTTTGAATCTCTACTGGGGCGTCGAGAGGAAATGGGCGAATGCATAAAAGGTCCACGAGAAATGTGTGAATTTTGCGACTGCGGGGGCGAATTTAAGCGGAAGGAATTCCTCGATTGCGACTGATACGACTTTCTACCCATTATTCCTGCGTGAATTTTATTCCGCCGAGAAGCCAGGCGGAAATCACCGAAAGGGTATCGGAAGAGAAGTGACCAAATACGTATGCTCCACGAGTCTGGTTACTTGTGTCATGGGTATCACTCTTGTATATTAAAAGGATTACAATCGAAGCGAAAAGCAACCTTTGACTCATTGTAAGATTTAGGGCTAACTTGATTTCGAAACAGGAAAACATGTAACCTCCCACCGTATTCGTTAACCTCGTCGACACAAATTACTCTACGTGAAAGCTTTTTACCTATGTAGATAACACTAACTTTCAAATTATTTTATCAAGCTGCATTCCGACCCAAAACTTTTCTATCATTATTTAATTCATGGTGTTGAACAATAAACAATACTCTGCTTTAGATTTTCCTTACGCAATATGAATAAGAGTTAAATAATGTCTACACGCTGCCTAAAACAAAGGATTAAAGAGGTAAGTTTAAAAAAACTGGAGTTTGAACGACCATGTAATCTCAAAGACAAGCGAAATGAGACGCAGTAATTCGAGCACAAGAAACATGCTTTAACTCCATCTCCCACTCGCTATACACCAATTATTCCCGACGCCCTCAAACTACTGCTTTTAGCTTTCAAAGTCTTCTTCGAAGATATGGGTGCAAAATGCGCCTGAATTTCCTACAAATAAGGCCCGGTGTTATGCACGTGAACACAACAGTCCGTTAAGATTGCAGTAAAAAAAACACCGACCGCGGAAAATAACACGGCGTCGAAACGGGCGAAAAAGAGGCACTTTTGGGGTAAAGAGGTTGGGAGGGAGAAGAGCCTAGATTTATGGCAAATTTAATGGAAAAGGGTGTTGAAGAGGCGCAGACTTTACTACCTTACGGATGAACGACTGCAAGCAATAAAGGTCGATTCTGAGACTGTACGGTATTTCCCAGCCCTAATATGAGGCAAACCTTGCGGGTGGGAGCAAATAAACAGTAATATATATATCGGGGTAATTACTATAATTACCATAATACCTAAGGTCGCACTGACGCTAAAAACACACCAAAACTGTGCAATAAACGAAATAACAGCGAACGCAGAACGAGAGCTAAGACCATTTATTTTTCTAGCTATGAAGGAAAGGTGGCAGGCCATATAAACGGAAGTCATATATTTGTACGCAAGTGATTCACCAATTGCATAAATCTTAAAGGAAATTGCACATTTTGTTCCACACAAAATGAAAGAACGTTTCCGTAACTTTCCAGGACAAATATCTGCATTCGTATTAAAGTTTTTTTTTACAAACACAATTAACGTTTAACTTGACTCAAAAACTCACATATTTTCGAAAAAAGTAAAAAAGAAAAGTTGGAATTTCATTGTGGAGCCAATGCTTCACTTTATTAATATGCATAATAACACGTTTTGTAATACAAAATAACGCATATGTTATGACAAGTACAATAAATTTAGAAAACACTGTAAGCCCTTCAATTCTTATTTATATTTTAAAATGAGCATTAATGATGATATATTCCGATGCAGTACTCGGCGCTATGCGTCAAAAAACTTTTTTAGGCTTAAAACTTTCAGAAAACATTCAACTGAAGTTACTGTTAAAAACAGGAATTCATCTTGATCAAGAGCGCAAATTATGAAGGAACAGCTAGAGATTTCGGAGGATAGAACATTTTTCTTGAGGAAAATATTTCACTAAGAAACACATATGTATATTTGGCAAAATTTGCATAGCCACATGTAATGATAATGCTACCGTCCACATTAGCTTCTTGAAAAGATTATCATTTTGACAATGGAAGGTCAAAATCCTCCGACAAGTCCATACATCGACGGTACGTTTCAATATTACATTAATCATTAATTTAAAGCAGTTAAACACCATTCCTATGAAAAAAACAAGCATTTAATATCAAAAACATGTCCTTAGCTAAATTCCGGCATTTATTTTCTTCTCCAAGTTGAAGGATTAAATAAGAGGAAAACGGACATTAACCTACAACACAAAGCTAATTGATCTCAGTTCAGGATGAGCGATACCTCTGTCAAACCCTGTGAGAAACATTCAGATTCCACGCTAAGGTAAGTCAACAGATCGGGGTTCCACCATAATTGCCAATTAGTCAAAAGTTAGTACGTCGGTGTTTTCTTTCACTTGAATCTCATCATAATTCCCGTAAGCGTAATTGCAGTGCCATGAAAGCAGCGGTAAATGACAATTTTAAAACATGGACACATCCTGAGAGGTTGAATTTTACATATCAGAGATTAAAGCTCAACCGACAACCCTTGTCTCCTAAGTTGCCATTACACGAATTCCATGACCAGATCACTACCTTCTTCAATGCATTGTGTCCTAAAACACAATGTGCACACCAAAATTGACAGATTATTAAGTTATAACGTGCACCTGGACGCCAGGATATCATAGATGGCCTTCTAATCATCTAGATGGCCGCAAGGCTTTTCATACGTCTCTAAGTACTACTCAGAAGGTACCACACTTATCTCTGCACACTCTAGGCTTCCATGCTTGCATACATCATAAGGAATTACCCGAATTTATACACGAAATTCTCGAGACCGGAGACCGGTGTAAATTACCCAGCAGGCCACTAATAACAACAATTACCCATTCGCTTCTTCGTTCGATGAATGGGTTAACAATGGTTTCACATGACAGAAATTTTTCGCATCACTTGCATTGTGTTTGTTGGAGAACTTTGGGGACTGATTAGGTAAAATCTTGACTACAAAGACGGTGGCGGCGACCATACTCTCGTGGACAAGACGTGGGGGAGAACGTAGGCGGATGTTGGATAAATGGGCGATGGATGACTGAAGAGAGGGACGGAATGTGAGGAAAGTGAGGAGTAAGGTTGAGGGCTTCAAACCCTCCGCCCGAGGAGAGAGAGAGAGGGTGAACGCCTTGGAACGTCTTAATCCGGCGGAATTAAGGCCTCCACGGCTATTGATGGGCCCGCAATTCTTCTTCCTCGAAGGCTGTCAACCGGAGCCCGAGGTCTACGAGCCTTCCCTCGTCGACCCACCTCGATGGTGGATCAATACCACGTGGGGAATGGGGACGACTAGCACACCCCCACCCACCCACCCCAAAGCCCCGAGTCTCCCCAATCCATTCACACTCCTGGAGGACTATTGCGTCAAAAAGGGAAGCTTGAATAATTATCTGTCGCCGAGGAAATTGCGTGTGACCGAAAATTAAACGACGTAGGGGTGGGGGAGGAGGAGGAGGGGAGTGCAGGAGAAAGTGTGAGGCCGAAATTAAATTAGCGAACCAAAAGAGGAAATAAATGAAGCGGATGAGGGATCGACAATGGCTATACGCAATCAGATAAAGGAGGCCGTTTTTTTTAGGTTCCACAAGGGAAAGAAGAGGGGGTGCAATTCAGTAGCGAACTATGCGGGAGCAAAAGCGGGTTTCATTTGATATACCCATTGTACAAATACCATCCAAAGTGGCTTGAGGAGGCAATTATAAGCAGTGACATTAATATACCCTTAAAAATAGGATTAATTACATTTGAACAAACAGAGCACATAATTAAGCTTAACAGTTTGAGATTTTATTAATAAAATCTCATAAAAAAGTATTATATCAATTTTCATATCCATATATCAATTCAATAATGGTAATAATCATATTGCAAAATCTGATTGCAGAATTATTACGGAACTTAAAAAAGTAAATCATCAAATCGTATTACAGCATTGGTATTGAAGTTTTGACTTGAGCTGCTGAGCGATTAACGTATATAGTAGCACATGGGAAACATAGCCATAGCCTTCAATGCTTCATTGAAGATACAAAAACTTAATGTACTTTTTTGCATGCGTATGATTCTCAAACTATTTACCGAATTCTCCCGGACCAAAATAGTAATCACACGGTTTTACACTAAAATACAACAAGAGGGGATGTTAATTACAAATAATGATTATACCTCACGAACTGAAGATATATAGTATCTTACCCGTTAAGTATACAGCAATCATTAGATGATTAAAATTCACATAGAATATCTTACGCTTGGACATTCCTCAAGGGGGAAATATTGAAGTTTGCGATAAAATTAGGGTCTAGTAATTAATTTTGACTCTTTAATAATTTATCAGGCACACGATCTAGTTTTTCCTTCAATTAGTTCCAAATAGTAATGGTTTTCTATGCATGCTAAAGTTTTGTTTATATGATTTATTGTAGGGAAGGGACTTCCAACCTTATATTTTGTGTCATCGTGGACTACATACGTGTTAATACTTAACAGTGCATTGGCTCCGATACACCAGAACCTCGTGTCGGATACAGTTTTACATCGAAAACATGTATATCGTATGGGAGAAATATGAGTGTTTATGTACAATACTGTTAGTTCATTACATCAATTACATTAACCTGTAACATTCACCACAATTAATATTAAACTTGCTTCTAAAATTAATCAAGTCGGATAAAACCAGTACGGGAGTCAAATTTACGATAATTGACCTTTATAACCTTTATAAACTAGTGCAATCAACTGGAAGTTTTGTTTAATAACTGAGAGTAGATCTCATCTCAATGTAAGCCACACTGACTACGAAATTCACACACCAGGGTATGAGAGAGGGTACTTTCACGGTGGCGCCGCATACGGTTTCCCAAAATATAATAATACTTAGAAAATCGCACAGATTGGCTTAAGCTTAGGGTCTCCAGAAGAAACATACAAAGTTGACCCAACGATCAGATACCGAACATTCCCCTCTAAGGCAACTTACTGATAGAGAATGGTACAATAATCAGCACGTACGTAAAATTTACAGGGAATTGGTTTTAAAAAAATTATACCCAACCAACTTTTTTCACGTGTCTTAATACGACAGGTGACGATTGAGATGTCTTCAGGAAAAATTGAAAGATAGAATATCTATATACAAATGCCCGCCCTCCCGTCACCGCTCGGTTCAGGGGACACGCGTGTTTCGACCCGACTTGGTAATCGGACGCTTGCATGGGTGTTCGCGGTGTGCACGCAAATACGCGCGTAAACAGACTTCGTGACCACACAGATACAATTATGTCTTTCAAAGCAAACCACAAAGACTTGCCGGGACTCTCCTGGCCCTGGAGAAATGACGAGCTTCGTAATAACCGATGAGGATCAAAACAATAACGCCGGGTGATTATGACATAATTTTCGGCGACAACTGTAGCAGGGATACCTGTGCGATACACTCCTCCAAATGATTTCGCGGTCCCGTGCACCCATTCTCACCCTCCCACTCCCACCCACCAAACATTCATTTGATATCCACGAATATTTTCCTGCGGCCACCGCCGGGGCTCATTTTGCCTTCGGCCCACAATCGGAGAGCACCCGCTCTCGAAAAACGCTGCGTGGAGGGAGAGAATTTTCTGAAAAATTGTTTATCCTTTACCCCTCCCTCCACGCAACGTTGGGCTATCTCAAATGTCTTTCGCAATTTGAATTCGAGTGGGAGGGAGGAGAGGACGGGAGGAAAAAAAAGAGGTCGGGGTGTGCGGGAAGGGGATCGTATGCGTGGCGGGAGAGAAGGGAACTGTTGTTTTGGGATGTGGGGGGGGGTGGTGCAGTGAGAAGGGGGCCGGGGTGAGGGAGGACCCGAAAGAAGAAGCTCGAAATTTTTGGCGTGGTGGGCGTTATCAGTGAATCTGCTCGTGTAACAGATCTCCCCCTCCCGCTCCCCGTCCGCGCTGTGTGATGCCACCTCCCAACCTCTGTGCGCACCCTCCGCTCCCCCACCGCTACGCTGTTTAATTTTCCGCTTCTCGTGCACCTCCGACCCTCCTCTTCAACCCCCTCTCCGCCTCCATTGCCATGCCTAACCTCTCCCTCCACACACACACTCGCCCTTTCCCATCCTCCCGCCTGTCACTGTCACCTCCGACTCCTTCCCCTCATCCCACTCCACCGTATCATCCTCCTCCTCTCGCTTCACATCTCCCTCCTCATTTTCTTTCCCGACACACACACAAACATACACAACAGAATGACGGTGATCCACCGCCTCTTCCCCATTATTCAAATACCTTTATTATTATTATTATCATCATCATCCCCATTTTTTTTATCTCGCAAATTGCGAGAAATGGAAAATGTATAAAACCTCCTTTTGTGCCACCCCCCACCCTCAATATAACTCTCTCTCCTCAGACCCCACCTCCTCCTTTCGCGTATCCCATCCCCCCTTACCTCCTTCCCCCGACCATCCTCCCATCCACTCATCCGCGCTCTTCCTCGCTGAATGCAATATTGCTTATTTTTTTTATTATTAATTCGTGTTTATTTCCCGAGCGCGCTATATCTTTCCTCCTCGCACTTAATTTTCGATGCTCCAGTTAGCCCAATTCCGGCTTTGATCTCGCCCTGCGGGTTGTCGCCCGAGTTTTTCGAAATCCCCGGCTCGGTATTTTCCTCATTTTTCTCTCATTATAGGGGAATTAGCAATGGGAATGTTACCAGCGGGACAAAGGGGGGCTCCGACGGTTTTGAAGGAACTGTCATTTTCATGCCGTGGGATGAATTATTTTTCTGAAGTGAACTAAATAACTACGGAAAGCTCTTCAAGTTCCTTGGCTGAGATGTCTTTTTCAAACGGACTTGTACGTCTCCTTAGAGAGGTAATGGTTTCCAGATTTAGTTTGCCAATGAATAGAAAATATGAAAATTACATTTTCAAAGAGAGGCACCCAATCCTTGCTATCCACATCCTAACTCACACGAAAATACTTCCAACTGAGACATTTTATTTATGACACACGCCTTTAATAAACAGGAGAGTACATATTAACTATAACTGATTCGCTATAATTATTTTCATTTTACATATTTGCTATTAAAAAGAATAGCTTAACGAATGTACGTATAAATGGATAGGTGATTTATAAAATTATACGCAAAGACATGATTTTGGAAACATACGGAAACATAAACGCCAGTAACTTTTATAAATGGAGTCGAAATTACGAAGCTACACCCCAATGCTTCAATGATGCTGATGAGGCTCTCTTATTCTTAAGTATATGCTTATAGTGTGATTGCTTTTATTTTCTACAAACCGGCGTCATAATCAAGGGGAAAAATCCGTACCCTCTGTGTCTAGCTCAAATGGTTTAAAAGTTGGTGAAATTAATAGAATTGAAATTTTTTTATGGATTTAGCTTTAAGTTTTATTGACAAGATGTTGTATTAATACTTGGGCCTTTACTTTTCCACTGTTTTTACGATTGGCGAATTTGTTGAGGATCACAAGAAGAAAAAACGAGGACACAGACACCGTATTCTAGAGTTCTGTTCCGGAATGTTCGCGTTTCTCGAGATTTTAGCCGAGATTCTTGACGCCACGTCCGCTCAAACGGTTTATTCGAGAGCCGATTGGAACATTAGGGCACAGCCAAAACGCAACTCGGCAATTTATTACCGGGAGCAAGGGTCATTCTGCCATTCGGCGAAAACATTCTGAATTCATATCGAAACGGAACGTACGGACGACGGTAAAGTGATCACATCCTTCTCTGGCCTCTCCAGTTTAATACCCAAATGCGTCTCACCCCCTTCCACCACGGCAAATTCTCGACTTGGAAGGGAGGACATCTTCCGGTGGACGATAGCCAATGACATTTACCACACGCCGTGGACGTGGACGTTTTTATTGAAAGGGAGGATGTCCAGGAGCGGGAGGAGAGAGTGAGTGGGTGGGCGATAGGTCAGGGGGTCATCGGGGAGCACGGAGGTAATGTATATAAACGTGCTACTGGAGCACCCCTTGGGAAATGGCAGGACTGGGAGGGAGGCATGAGGGAAAGGTGGCGAGGGGGCGGAAGGGAGTGACGTGGACCGGATGCCAGAGGCTGGCAAGAGAGAGAGACATGAAGGGGGACGGGAGCTGCGAATCATGGGGAGGAAACGATAGAGTAGTTGGGAGTCCAGAGGGGAGAGACCTCGGCGAAGGCGATTGAGGGGAAGGAGGAGAAGAGAGGGCCGCCCGAAGTATTTCCCATTGGGGGTTCCAGGTCTCTATCGAGCACGCGAGTCGGTCATCAGGAGAACAATTTCCCTCTTACCGCCGCTACCACCGCATCTACGCTTACGCAAATTGTCGCCCTAACGAGCCACACTCCTCGGCGCGTGCATCCCCAACGGAGGAGAGGTTTTTCAAATCATCGGAAAAGGGCATCCAGTGAAAAGTGTAACGACGCCTAATAGCGTGCCACCCATTTTTAACAAGCTAATATCCAAACTCATATGAAGTTCGAATCGATCGCGAGAATAAGACTTCAAAAGTTGCCACGTGTAGATCGTTGAGGCGTTTTCTATAAGTTAAAGAAAACACACTACAAAACACCCCGAAAACATTTCTGCCCGTTCTCTCTGATGCCGCTCTTTATCTGACGTGTGCTCTACTCGTACAAAAAAACTTACGCTATCCCAAATCTATTCTTCCTTGAAGATTGCATGGAGGCGATCCAGTCACGTCACATCCAAAATGACCATGGTAGGAGAGTAACCGTTGAATACAGGTGTACACCTGTGTATCAGTACACTACTAAATAGAATGGTTTCAGGCGTCACTTTGTGGAAGCGATTCATATCGGAAATACTTAGTTATTCAACAAATGTTTTACTAAACACGACCACGGTTTAGAGTTACAAAGTCATCATCAGGTGACACATCAGCACCTGATGATGACTTTGTAAGTCGAAACCGTGGACGTGTTTAATAAAATATAAGTGGATTAACTAAGTATTTATTTTCCCAGACACACTACTTAACATTTATTAAGTAATGCATTACTCAGATTCAGACGGGACGTGGTGAAATCGATCCATATTAAAGTTAAAAATACGCACAAAACGACAACGCCTGGAGTATTTCATCGAGGCGGTGGTAAGGGGGGGGGGAAGAAAAAATACAATATATGTATCAATGCGTTCGAAAATGGAGTCAAACGATAGGGTACGCGAATCGACGAGATTGCGAAAGGGAGGAGCGTCCGGAGGGAAATGACGAGGGGAAGTTTCAATTGAATCCAGACTCGCTGCCAATGGAGAGAATATTTCGCTTCGTGTCTCGCGGAGGGTGGAAAGTAGGGGGGAGGGGGGGGAAGGAGCATTGGAGGTTCGAGGAAAAAATACCGGAGTGCACCCATGGGAAGGCGAGCATCGTCCCTAATCCCGCGGAGCCGGGTGGCTGGCAGAGGAGCAATCCATCCGACAGATATCTGCCCGAGACGTGCAGAGGGGGGAGCCCGGGGATTGTGGGGATGGCAGGGTGAGGGGGGGCGGCGAGAGGGGACTGGCGGCCGGGGATCCTCTGGGGGTGGGGAGGAGGAAGACGACAAGGGCGGTGGGGGGCGGAGAGAGTGAGGGGCACTGCTGGAGGAAACGGCCAAACTTGGGCCGCCGCTCCTCGTCTTAACTCGATTCAGATGGAGTGTCGGGGCATTTTTCTCGCGAGCCCCCGACCCCGGAGAGTTTCTTAAACCGACGACGATATCTCTCCCCGTCCTTCCCCCGCACTGCCGCCTCTCCACTCCAAGAATCGCGATTAAATTCACATCCCTCTCTCTCTCTCTCTTTCTCTCTGCGACTCAGATATATAGTCGATCCAGTGAATCCGAAAGTTCAAATGGAACTAACAACAACACATTTTGGGAAAGCACCAGAATAGTACATCTCTGTTGGTAACTGCGAAGTGATCGGCGAAAGTGACAAACAAAACGGCTCGGAATCCGATAAAAAGATAAAAAAAAGAAGTTACACCTTCTCAGTTCGGGTTGCATAGTGCTTATACAAGTTACATCATTGATACTGTGACCCGTGTTCATCAAAAATACTTTCACTGGCTAGTCGTTTGAAATAAGCTCTTTTGAGATTCATAGAGGACAAACTATAAAAACATTCGTTCTAATATGATTAAAGAAGTGAGATGTACTGCTATCTTAACGTGGCCCGCGGCCCAGTTATTCTTAAGGCTGTAGCGTGAACAAACATTCAAATAACCCAAACTGTGGTCATCGTTTACAGGCGATCTTAATAAATGAAAGTCTTCCGAATTAAAATATTAATTCGCTCGATCTTCATCTCCGCACCCTAATCATTGGACCCACTACAAACTCGTTTCACAAGAAATGAAGTCGTCTTCCCAAAGACTGTCGTGCCTTGTTTTACAGCATTCTTCTCGCAAGGGAGTAAAGGATTTTTTTATAGCCATATTTAAAATTATACTTCACCTACAACACACATGAATCCCCTTTTGCACAGACCCCCTAACACTAACGAAGAGTTAATAGATTTGCTTTCTATTTTCAAAATGATGGACACTGGTTCCTCAATATCGTCAAAGTATTAATAAAATTTAACATAAAAAGTATAAGTGATTATAAAAGAATGAATAGTGACCTTCTGCATAAGAAGTGAATATAATACTAACCGCCTGCATTACGTATAGGATGCAAATTATTAAACAATAGGAACAACACGAAATGATTCTGAATAAATAAGATGACAATATTCACTCACTTATGTACGTACTAGTTGAAAGACACATTAATGTTCAAGTTATTTATTCGAACTTACAATAAATTAATGCCCTCTGTTTTCATTCATTATACTAGGGCACTATCGCATATGCATATCCTCAAAATATTCACATGAGAACGTTACAGCCTAATTTGAGTAATTTTAGGAATTACTTACGGAGGAAATATACATATACACATATACTAATACACACATACATATATAAATTAAAAGCAATACTGACGCACCTACCGCGCTCCACGCAAGGTTGACCCCCCAATCGTTATTTATGTCTGAGAAAAATGAGTTGTTCCGTTTCCCATTCGTAATCGACGTGATGTTATCATAATGAAGAAAGTTCACAGTGAAGGACAAAAAGAGAGTGCCGCAACAAAATGTACACTATTGGAGTCCGCTGAAAGTCTTCCATGGTTCTCATTGTGAGAAAATACCTCCCCTATCTTAAAAGCCACAAAAAATTTCAAGGATTGAGCGTTGTTCATAAAAAATCATATTGAATTAGTTGGAAATTGCGACAAAAATAGAATCATTGTTAAAAATTTTTAAGAAAACTCAAATGATTGATTCCCACACCATCTGATTTGTAACAAGTTTGAATAAAAAACGTCTGTGTACTGGATGCATCGGTATAATAATAATAGTATGTTTACTTTTAATAAATTAAACGAAAAATTTAGGATTTATTTTCCTCGTAAGAACTGGGATTTGAAGACGATTTGAAAAGAAGGAAATGCAAAAGAAACGTTATTACCCTAAGTGCACGCCAAACGCGGGCGACCGTTAAACCAAAAAAAAACTCAACATTAGAAAAAAATGACGCGCCTCCTAATCCCAAAAAAAAGTAAAAAAATTAGCAACGGAAATAAAAGTACCGCAGGGACTGATACATCTCCTAGGTTTTGCAATAGGCATATTACCGAAAGGAACCCAACCAGCGCGTAAGTATCTATCAAAAGACGGGAAGAGAGTAAAAACCTCTAACCCCCTTAATTGAAGTGTTTTCCCGCCATTAAAAATATCTTCCGCGGGAAGGAAGTGGAAGGAAATGAGAAGAAACTGGAGGAAGATGGACCTGTGGCCTCAAAGTGCCGAATTCATCACACTAGGCCCACGCAGCCCAAAAATGTAAATAAATATATAGAATGTGTCTCTCTCTCTCTTTACATGTATATATATATATTTTTTTTCGCATACGTAGAATATATATATATATATAGACATACACACATACACACACATTTGTGTGGGTATAACGGGAAGAGGAGTAATGCCGCACGCCCAATTCCCCCGCTCGAGGCTCGGAGAATGAAAAATAGGGAAAACTATATCGGGGAGGAAAAGGACGCAGACCGGAAAGTGGGAGAGGAAAAAATAACCGACTTGGGAAGGCGGGAGGCACTTCTTCCTTGCCCCAACTCCACGCCAATCTCACCCAGGGAACCCGCCTTTTCCCACCTACCCCTCCGAAGAAACCCCGAACCCCCCTTCGCATCCTTTCGACCCCTCCAAAAAATACCTAGCCCCCATTCTCCACCCTCCCTTATCCCTTCGGTCGCAGCTCATTCCTCAACCTTCATTACGTTGTCCTGGCAATCCCTCTAATAGGCCTCCCCCCTTTCCTCCACTCCTTCACCCCTCCACCTCTTAACGTATTTTACTCCCACTCCCCATCACCTTCCATCTCACTCTCTCTCCTCTCTCTCTGTTTTCCCAACCCCGACCCATTCCACTTCTCACCCCGGGGAGAGGAAAAGAATCCGGGGTGCGGGAGGAGAGGAGGGAAAAAATAATAATACAAGGCCGCCACGCACCCCCTCTCTTCGTCTCCTCTCCCCGCTTGCCCCTCCACCCTCTCGACCGTCGCTCTCCGAAACCAACCCCCTTCCCTTCCCCCGGCACCCGGGAGAAACACCCCTTCCGCCCGCAAATCGGCGATTTTTCTCTTCTCCTCTCTTCATTTTCCTCCTCGGAAAGAACTTGCTCCCTCCCCCTCCCTCTCCGCCACCTCTCTTGGGCCCGGGAACCCCACCCTCCCTCGACCGGCAGCCACTCAAACCACACACCCACCCCCGTCCGCCCCAACCCACCCACTCCCTCTCGCTCGGGCCGCCGAGGAGGGAAAATTACATTATCAAAATGGCGGTGTGCGCTGATCAAGACAAATGCCGATACATTGTCTATATGGGGAGCCGGGATGGCGAGCGGAGAGGGGTGCCGCGGGGGTGGGTGTAGCGAAGTGGGGGGGGGGCGAGAGAGAGGACTCTGTCGTTCGGGGACCTGGCAGGGCGGACGGGAGAAAAATCGAGGGACAGAGAGCTTGGAGGAATGAAAGACGGCGGAGGAGGACAGGGTCTGGGGAAGGCGGGGTAGGGTGGGGCAGAGTGGCGGGACTAGGGGGTGAGTAGCTTTAAGACTGATGCCGAAGCGGTGTGGGATCCACCCCAGGTCTTCTTCTTTCCCCCACGCCCCCACAGGGGAAAGGGGTGGTTTGGAATGAAGGGGGCCGGGAGGGCGGATGGCATTTATATTGAGTGCCGACGGATCTCGGACTGCGAGAGGATTCGCCCCGGTGGCAGCTTAGTGGCTTCCAACTCAACGAGGGGGCTCGAGTAGGAGTCCACGTTGGGGGGAGGGAGGGGTTGGGGTGCGATCGACCCGGCGTGTCGGGGGCCGAGGCATCTGGGGTGGCCACGGGGTCCTTTGGAATCTTAGCACACGGAGGAGAGGACAATTGATGCGGCTCCGGGTGAATTGAAATGGTGGTCACGCGTGAAATCGAAGGATTCAGTTTATTTTTTATAAACGGATACTCGAGACGAGCAAAGAATGGGTGTACAAATATCATTATGAATGGAGAATAGGAATGAGTTAAATTGAAGAAGTGACACATATGCCTCCAATAAAAAAGACCGTCGGTAAGCCATACATTGAATGTTAGAACTGAAGAACCTAAGAACTAAGCTAAGACGTAGGGCGTACAGAAATCGATCCGTCGTTTTCATTGACGCATTGAAGAAACAGCCATTCAGAGCATAGGTTTGTTATTTCTAAGTTTCCTCATTGGAACAACCCGTATACAATAGCTTAAGGATGTCAGATGTGGAAACGACTGAAGTCGTAGCAGTGGTAATAAGATGAACATTTATGCGTAAATTTGAAGTCGACGAGTTGACGGAGGTTTCTCGTACGATTGCTCATTTATTAATTTAATTAATTAAATTACCGCAAAGGAACTGATTTTCCCTCTGCAGTCAAATTAACTTTGTCTCTATACTGGATAATTCGTGTGTTTATATCAATATTGCATGGTTTAGTCGGTCACTCGTGTCGGTGGTGTGAGCAATGATCGTAGAAATGATTGAGGAATTTAAGGACTCGCACAGACCTTCAAGCATCGATTGACAGTACACATATACCTGGAACATTTAAAAACAGGGTCACTGGTAAAAACTAGTTCGTCAATTCAAACTCTCATTAGGCTTTGCTGAATTTTTATTAGTTTAAAACCCTATAAAAAATTGCAGTTAAGAGCCACGTTTCTATCATTATCAGCATATTCACATCCGATCGAAATGAGGGAGCTTCCTTTGGATGCATAGGATTTTGATTGTCGATGGTATTCTGAAGACTATGATTGAGGGAAGGACGTTGGGTAAGCGGTGAAGGGGTGGTAGTAGACATGTTGGACGAAATGATCGGAGGAAGGAAGTTTGCCGAATTTAAGAAAGATTTTTTTTAGCCATGGATGTTAGGATGTGTTTTATTAGGAGAAGAGAAGAAATGCATCACTGTTCTGGTTGTGTACTTCCAAAACCCACCTAAAACCGTAGAAAGCCAATAATAATAATTAACCTATGAAAATTACCTGAATAAACGTTACCCCAATGTTCACAATGTGTAAATTCATCTTGAGTTCTCTAACTATTCCACTGGCCTATACGTAGTGTTATATCATAAAAATAACAAAAATAGGATGAACGGAATTTTCAACAGCAGACTATTTTCGGAGGAATAATACAGACGGCTTTCGCAGAAAGAATTATCTATCAACGAAAACGACAAATTGAATTTTAGTTATTGATTATAATAAGATCCACCATAAATAACGCAGTTTTGAACAAAATGAAAATAATTTCCACGACGAAGTACGTTATTACTTTAGTTAAAGTTTTCCTGTGGACCAGTTTGAAAATGGAACACGGCAATGTGTGAGACATTAGTGAGAGATTAGTTCAGGCACATCTGGGATTGAAAACGCAGTTTGCCAGACTAAAGTGATTATCCTTCTGTAAGGAAGAACTAATGGCGTATTTTTTTACAAACTACATTGGCTAGTTTGACAACGCGAGATTAATTCTTATGCCCCAGATATGACCTATAAGGCATAGCTTATTAAAATTGCTTAATAATAAATATCCAATCATTGACCCTAGGCGGGTTCTTTAATGTATGGTGTGAGGGAGCTCGCGTCCGATGAAATTAAAAGCAAAAACGATCGGCACAGTTAGATTACGTATCAGTTTGCTTCTTTGGTGTTCGTTGTACAGCTATTCATTTACATTTCCCCTCATTCATACACATATTAGATATCCATCCAAAAGTTAGCTCTAGGTTATGTGTTTAAAATATAGAAGATTTAATCGCGCCTTCAATTAGGTACATGGCAACCTCTACGTTTATAGGAGATAAGCAATGTACCAATGTACTTTGCCAGAAGCCGAGGCCAGAAATAGAGCGACCGTGATAAAAAGCTTTCGATGGAACACATGAAATTTCTCGAAAATTTCATTGATATGAGCCAAGACGCAAACGAATCAAGCTCGAATGACTTTCTTTGCGAGTCTAGAGTTCAAAGGCATTGGCTACACTTTACTTGACTAAGAGCATTTCTTCCGTGAAATCGCAACCATGCGAGAAGGAAAATATAAGGAATTAAACGATACAGCCTCATGTTTGACCAGCCAAAAAGACAAAAAGGACACTTAGGTTACAGAGTAGTTTACGCAGTTGACAAGATGTAGAAAGTTCACAGTTCTCATCTCAAATGTTCCCAGAAAGCGACCGCGAGTGCCAAAGGAGTGACGACGCTTCGTAATCCTTGCTGCTGCTCCTGCAAAAAAGGAGGCGAGACACAAAAGGCGAGGCAAGGGATTTGCGGGCAATTGTGGGGCGGAAGACGGGGAGGGGAGGTGGGGTTCGAGGGGGAACGGGCGGGGGAGGAGAGACCAGCCGCCGCATGGGAGCCCTCGAGGAATAAAAATAAAAAAAAAAGAAAAGAAATGCAGGAAAGCGAGAAGGACAAAGACATTGGCATAGGATGAGGCGCCTTCTTACGGCGATGAAATTACGTCCTCGGGGGTGCAGCACAAAGAGGAGGAGATTCGAGTGCACACTTCTGCACCACTTGGGCCACTGTGCAGTGCGCGCCCTTCAACTCTATTAGGGCTGAAAATAAAGATGCGGGCGCAAACGGAAAGAGAAATGAAGGGAGCGATTCAAAAAAGCGATTAATCCCGCGAATTAGACGATAATGGTCTCCGATGTCGTTGCGACGACGCCATGAGGGCTGGCTGGACCCGGCGGAGAAAGAATCTAGCGGAGGCGAGAGACAATGGCAGAATTGACCCTTTAAACGATTGCTGAAACAAAGACAGGCTCACGGCGTGGTAAGACAAGTACCCCGTGGAGTTTGGACCGATAAGATGTGGAATAATTAACGAGGAAAATAACTCAAGGGGCACTTTTCGAGTGGGGACACATTATTCCTAAATATCTTTTATTGGTTAATTGATGAAAACGGTCGCTGATGAGAGATGTGCGATGATATGATACATCCATTAAAAACAAATCTTTCTTAGACTAACCGGGGGCGGCATTAAGTGCACTTGATTAATACTTCATTAGTGAGAACGAACGAGAACAAATGAGTAGAACAAGAGTTGATGATAGGCATAATACACTCGCCTAACTTTATTTTTCATAGACACGAAGTTCATAAAAAATGGGAGTTTAGTTCTACCTCCAAGGCACTCAACAAGAAACTGAAATGTTTCTAGTAGCTCACTTGAAGTTCACGTTCCTCTCTTTATAAGGTATTTTTGGAGTCTTTTTTTCTCATAAAGAACTAACTTGAGGTGACGGTTTGCGCCATTTTTGCTCATAATATTCATAAAATAGAGTTTTAGAGTCCTAAATGAAGAAGGAAAAAGACGTTAAAAAATAATGCGTCGACTTTCGATAAAATACGAAGACCTAAAATGCAAAATATGCAACTATGGCACAAATTAGCCGAGCAAAGTCTAGTGATATGCCTTTCTCGAGTTATCGACCCCAGCTATTAAAATAATTGGTGTTACTTAAGGAAGGTGCTTGGATGACTGTGGGATTTCGAGCGAGTGGCAAATACGAAAAAGCAAATGACTATCAATACCACGCAAACAGATACTTGTATCATACAAACGTACGTTAGAATTTAATTTCCCTTACAACACACTCTGGCCTTGATGATTATTGTGGGGCATTATACTATAGGAAATAAAAGATAGCGAACTGAAGTGATTATTGGAAAAGAATAATTCTGCAGCTGAGCATGGCTCGTGACATAAAAGAAGGATTCGCATTAATTTTGAAGGCACTAAATAATATGTTGCATTCCAAGAAACTACGGGAGATGCCTCAGCAGTAACTTTTAACGGAGTTATCCGCTAATATGCATTTCAATGCAACCATTACAAGGCGAATGATTCTTATACGCTGGCATTGCTGCAATATGTTGCATATTAAGCTAGTTGTTGCATTGGATCATGCCATCCAAGAGTCGAACAACGCTTGCCCAAGTTAACCAGAGAAGGTCGAGGCTTTGCTCAAATCTTTTTCAGCTTTCCATCGAACGACAAACAAGCGGGGCGCAGGGAGCAGGCAACCAAGCGCAGAATGGGTGATAAGAATGAAATACTTGGTCAAAATGGGAAAGCAAATGACGGAGATGCGTATTTCTCCATCGTGGTTACACGTCTTGGAACATGCATGAACCACATACATATACTTCGAATAAGCGGAGGTTGGATCAGAATGGGCATGGGAGTGACTTGATTAACATGGCCTTGAAGCGGAAAATATCCGTGACAACAAATTCTTTCTACATTTGTCAAATCGGGCTCTACCAAGATATAATGGGGATAGAAGCAACGACGAACTTCAAAAGTCCAACGCACTAGAATTTTAAAAACTCACACTTTGGCATGTACATATCTGAAATTACCAGCGGAGGAATTATTCATTTGGGAAGAATACAAAAAAATATATCATCTTTCCAGATAATATTTCTTTTATACCGATTCACCGAAAATGGCTTTAGACACCTATACCAAAACTGCACTTTACACCAAAAATTGAATCATTGGCGAATGGCAGGCGATTTTAGGTTTGAGGGAATTGACATTAATTAGAGTAGAATGGAGGGCTGCAGTAAACCAATCCTAGAATTGAAATACCGATGTTTCCAACCATTCAGGACAAGTTTCTAGCTAATAATGAAGTAAAAAATGTGGCGAGTTGGACAGAAAATTTTGGCATAATATAACTATTTGGTATTCTACCGGTTAAGTAGGTTTTGGATGGCCACAGACTACCCAGCGGCCCAGCGATATATGTTCTTGCCTACCCTAATAAAGCGTAACCTTTCATCAGAACCTACAATAAGCCTCTCTTCAATTCCGCATTCTTCCTTTCTCCCTTTATTCCGTTCGGACACATGATCCATCTAAAAATTATACTCTTCTCACAACGGACTGTAAAACGAAGTTAAATTTTTCATGAGGGAAGCATGGACCCAAAAGCTAATAAATTAGTTCAAATTTGAATGCCACGATAGTTGCAGTATTTAACCTCACACAATATCACTTGTGCCACTTCCGAATTAGCATTCCTATCTTATATTATTGCTAAAGAGAGAAAAGATGAATGTCAAGCACAACCGAGATTTTGATCCAGGTAGACGAGGATTCTGGAAACATTTTGCATCGCGGCAAAAAAATTAAAAAAAAAACCTGTGAGGTTGCCGAAATTACAAGCAAGTACTACTCTTATTCCACCAAGAGTTTATTTTTCATCCGTTTCTATAATACAGTACTTGCCTTTATGATTCAACTCACCGTAAAGGCATTCCTGACTATCTCCTTCGGTGCCCACTATTCCACACGTGAAGAATCATTTAAACGTAAGGCGTGAGGCAGCGTGTAGTGCAAGATAAAAGAAGGAAGGTACAGGAGATGGCAGAAAGCATCGATGCGCAAAATTAAAATCTTAAAAAAATTAAATCATATTCAAGCAGTGGATAAGAGCCCTCACTAGAACATGGCTCCCCCCCCTTTTAATCATATTCATTATTTTTGAGTGGATATTTTATATTTTACATGACAGTTAACTCCCTGAGGCACCGCGCATTTCCTGATTTCCCGAGTTATATCGATGCCATTAGTATGCTATCCTGCACAGCGCCACGGGGGCATGTGAGGTCATTACATAAGACATGGGTGTGGAAACATTTTGGCAAAAGGGTCATATTTACGACCGCTTTGCGTAGCAGGTGCGCCGGCTGGGCGTGGCAACTACCTATGCACTTCGAGGAGCCCGTGAGTATTTTCTGCCGCGTGAGCCGTTTCGTGATAAACTCGCGGGTCGGATCAACACGGTCGGACTCCTCACCCTTGATTTACGGTGAGGGGGAAGGGAAGGATGACGGACGAGGGTTGAACCGGACAAACAGAAGTGAGAGATGGGGGGGGGGAGTTAGAGAAATGAAAGGAAGTGAGGGGTGGGGAGGGTTTGCAGGGTGTAAAGGGGGAATCAGAGAGGGGAACCGACGCCCTTTCAAACGACCGAGGTCGATTTCGCGGAGGAGGGATTTTGGAGTTATGGAGGATCGGGAGACCGAGAGGGGACCCTGGAGGAGGCGGGCCCACTGTTTTATCGGCTTTCCACGAGGCGAGAGTGGCTCTTGTAAAAGTAGCGGCAGAAGGGAGGGGGAAGGGTGCGGCGGCGATGCGGGGCATGGGTGTGGAGAAGGGGGGCAAGGTCCCAGGCGGGGGGTGGGGGGGAGTGGACCCCCGGAGTGGTCGGGCGATGGGTGGGTCTCCGATCCGAAGAGCTCCGAGTGGTGGTGCGACAATGGGGTCCGGTCTCGATGCTCGACACAAAACGGTTGGTCATTTAAAGAAGAGGACGTTGTGGTTCGGAGCACGGAGGGCGCGGGGAGCCGGGGGGTAACGGGGTAGGAGGGAGGAGCTAAAGGGGTGGAGGTATGGGGTCGTGGTAGAGTGGAAACGATACTTCTTAAGACCGGTAAGTGAGCATATAAACGCCAGGGGATGACGATAGCCCGCGGGAAACAATGGAGGGAAAATCCTAAAAGTCCCGCATGCCTGAAATTGTTGGCCGAGAAATTAAGAACGTGAAAAAAGTGGAAATGAAAAAAACTATGAAAAGATTAATATTCTCGTTCGTGTTTAAAATGTCTCCCTTAGCACAGAGGCCCTACGGGTTTCATGGAGTTTTCGAATCGAAGTTGAAAGGCCGATTCAGAAATGAAACAAAAATATATATATATATATGTGTATAATGTGTAATATATATATATGTATATAGAGGGCGTTGTAAACAATACATGCAGGCCATAATCATGAAATAGCGCGCTGATTAGGAAAGGAGCGTACAGGAAGCCGTTTCTTCGCATGCCTAAAATATTAAAAAAAGACTTGAGCACGGCATGAGGACCATAATTAAATCACTGAGTACATGGTGATCAATATCACAGGCCATCAGTTCGGATAGGTACGACGGGTCTTTCTTCCAGGAAGGCCTACCTTCTGCCCTCCTCCTCATCCATTCATACTCTTCTCCATTTTTCAAACTATCATTTTCACCATTCTTTCCACTCTTCAATCTTACTTTACTATCTATCTCGTACCTTCCATCATGTCTCCAAATAAACAGTTCAATTTCCGGATGAATTTGTTACCCAAGGAACGGAAAATGAAGGCAATTTCTCAGGAAACAGCAATAGATCCCATAAAATAGTTTTTATAAATATAAGATGAATAATTACCGTAAGATTTCACAGCTAAGAACTCCTTTCACAGGATATTAGTAAGTGTACAATAAACTGAAACTAATCTTTGGAAAACATTGAATGCCATTTATTATAAGTAAATTAATACCTAATGCCATTGACAGTTAATAAGGTAAACATGAATAGAAGAACTATCAAAACGGGCCTTCTGCAAAGTTTAAATGCAATATGATGATTGACCATCACTTCTAACATGAATCCCATATATTCCATTTTCCTTTTACGCCAGCGAAATGTGTTAGTTACTTGCTCTCTTATTATTTGCTCCATCTTTCCGATATATTTCCCACGAATACATAGTGTCTAACGCAATCAACCATGATCATCCGTTTACGAATACTTTCGCAAACCCTCTTCAACAGCACTTCCCCGTTTCTTGGCTTCGCACGTAAGTTTTATTTTCACAGAGTAAACTTGCTATTTCCAACGCATCATTTCGCGAGTTTTGTTTTTAGCCTGCTTTAGCAATTATTTGCCTTAAAGACTGAATACTATGCGTGGAAAATCGCCATTTAAAATCAGAGGAAACGATCGGTATAATTTGTTTTTCTAACAGATCTGACCGTAGTTAGGAGATGTACGGATATCTGATATGTTAGTCTGTTCACGTGACTGCAAACATGCACGTGTTTTAATAACAATTACATCTACATCTGAGCTCAAAGTAGAGGAATAACTTGGGCGTGATTCCTCAATTTGCACGAACGGCACTAGAGACCACGAACGCAGTCGATTCACTACTTTATCAACATAAATTGTGGATGGCAAACATTTTAGAGATTATTTTACCAAAATTTCTCGTTCTCTATCTCCGTCGTCTCGTTATCAAGCCCACAGCCCGGGGGGAAGCGATGAAGAGGAAGGATCGTTGGGGGAGGGCAAAATTCAGGGATGGAAGATGACGGAAGTCAAGGGATTTGAAGGAAAGATGGGGTGGGGGTGAGTGAAATGAAGGAGGAGGTTTGGGGGGGTCGAGAGAGAGGGAAGTATCGCGACTCGGTCCTCCAAGTCGACCCCTTGGTCACTCAGAAACCTCTCGAGCATCCACCGGTCTCAATAACGACCAGCGCTATTATAGGGGAGCCGGACGAATAGGGGGTGAGGGGCGTGAAGAGAGGTCGCGGGGAATGAATTGGAACACTTTTCCACCCGCCCACCACCATTCGACCTCCCCAGAAATGGCGAAGACAGAGAAAGGATACGGGATACGCTGAGGGGATTCGGTGAAACGGCATTACAGGAGGGGGGGTGTAGTGGAAAGGGGGTTGGGGCGAAGGCAGAGGGGGTGGTGGTGTGTGGGCGTTCGAACTGTTTAAAAGAGGGAATGGTCAAGAGCATCGGGGTTCTCCAAGTTCAGCAGTGGACATTATATTGTGTATCGCTCAGGGGGGAGTGGACGTAAAAGGATTTCGGGAAATGGGAGGGGAGAGGTGGCGGGGTGGAATTGTCGCCCGGCTGAGAGCGGGGTTTAAATGACAATGGCTGGTGTGAAGAGGGGGTGGATAAAGGGAGGGTGCGACGGGGGAGGAATGAACCGGTTTCCACGCTGAATGTGATCCCGAGCGATTTCGAGAAGAAAATAAAAATAGGCCCGTGTGTACAATTCCATGGCCATGGGAAGATAATTACACTCGAAAACCAAGCTTCGTTTCCTCCCATTGGAAGTGAGCACGAGGCAAGTCTGCACAAAATTGGCAAGATATCGATGAGGAATGGAATGGATATGTTAATATTGCGGTCAGAGTACGGTATCGCGAGTCCGAGCACAGATACGAAGCGATTAGATGTTTAATCTTGGGAGCTAATCGCGTATTATCTTATGCGATACTGATGTGAGATAGCTTTTGCCAAATACGTTTTCACACAGCAAACGTTTAGCTTTGAAGCGATAAAATTACAAATCATGAAGGATGTACCATAATATGCAAATTTCTACCGGCTCTAAGAAAGTCATTTATTCTCCAATTACCTTAATTGCCTATTTACGAAAATGAGAGATTTAGTGCGTTTGTTACAGAGGTATTATAACATGAAAGGTGATGGCAAAATATAATGACGGTGTTATCACTCAACGTATACTTTACTCTCAGCATGGTTTTTGGTCTGAGAAAAGAGAAATCGCCTTCAAAAATTAAAAAAAGACGTCATCTAATTCCTCAGGGATGGTACTAAGGAATATCAGAAAGATTATAGGATTTTTTCGAATGGCTCTCAACTACTAAATATTTTATCTTTAGGGAAAACATGACATGCAAAATTTTTTTGCACTTCAGAATCAACAAAAAAAAAGAAAATATAATTCGAAACATAACTCAGAAAGTTAAAAGAGCTGATAATAACTATCAACTAAAATAATTGTGGTTGAAACTGTCTCTAGGCAATTCCATTAAGAAAATCGATTTCCCGTCTTAATAACAACTTTAACAGAGCTTTTTATTCCCAAATAAATAACGTCACAGAGTATAAGCGAATAATTTCAACAAAATGAGTTGAGGGCAAAGAGAGAATGGAGATTCATGCGGTCATCATGAACATCATCAAAATCATGAACAGACATCTCCGAGTCGTTTATGAATTTGGAGTAAAATATTTTTTTATTGAAGAGGGATAATGAGACAGTCACACATTCAATCAAAACTCACATCGGGGCCCAAAATGTCTTTTTACTCAAATATTGGATAAAATTTAGCTGAGGTGTGCTCTGTTGAAAAGGAGGAGGAACAACTCCCTGAAAGAATGAATGATGAACAAAGGGGTAGGTTGACAAGAGTATGATTCTCCTTTCATTTCCCACGATACACCGTATCATTTGGTAGATACAGACCCAGGCCACGAAGACCTTGAAGACACTGCACGGGGCTTGGAAAAGAATGAAGAGATTGGTAACCACGACTTCCAATGCTCCATTTGGAGTTATAACGAATAAAAAAAAGTTCCATATTGAAACCACGGAGACATAACTAGCGAGCAGTTCTTATGGAAATAATAGTTAAAGAAGGGCATGAGAGAGAGAAAGAGAGAGGGAAAGCAGAATAAAACACAAAAGGAGGATTTTAGAGTCATCGTGAAAAACAAACGAGGAACAATGCCCGCATAGGACACACAAACACGCATCGGATAAAACCCTTAGCGTCGACGGGGAATGGGGTGCGGACTTATAATTATTATTTTTATCCCCTTCGTGTCCCAGAGGCTGGGGGGGATGGAGGGTTTGGGGGGGAGGGACGTTTGCGAGTGGGACGTCCTGACAGACAGGAATGGAAGAAGAGAATGGAACGCGATGGCGACCAATTCTGAAACGGCGTCTCCGATCCCACCTCGACAAACACCCCATTATTATCCACCACTCCGTCGTCGCCAGCGCGACAACCACAGCCCCACCATCGAACCAACGGAGAACGAGAAAGAGAGAGAGAGACTTTCCCTCGAAAATTATTTCTAAGGATCATTACGCGTACTTAAAATATTTTATTCTCAGATTTCCTCGCGGGTATTTGCAACCCCACCCCTCCCCCCCCCACACACACGCCCGTTCCGACCACCTCACCATCACCGCACTCTGCTCCTTGGCATTATTTTTTTTTCCTTCTCCCTTCCCATCCATCGTCCCAAAGCATTCTTAAATCGCTACAATTCCTCAGGGGCAGGGCTCGCCTTATGATTGTTTTTATTATTATTTCGAAGAAAATGAAGGATATCTCCGCCGAGTTCGCTATCCCTCCGTTCGCTCGTCCGTGGCAGTCCCCTATTGCCGTGCTATGAGTTCACCATTCTCTAATTTCTTCCACCGCACGCGACCCTCCTTGCCTACCGCTAATACCTCGTTCGTCCCTCTTCCTCCTCCCATACCTCTCCTTATTCTGCAACGCCATTGTCTCCACTCTCAGTTCGAAGCGGAGACAATGTGTGAAGGGAGGAAGGGAGTTACTACATAAGGGAAACCAAGCCACACACAACCTTCCTCTCGACAGAGATCCTCTCACGGGCACGCCGCTGTGTTTTCACTCTTATATTTCCTATCCCCTCCTCACTACTCTAATACCGAAAACCGCGAATGTAATTTCTACGATTCCCAGCGGTGAAGGACTCTCTCTAGTTCCTATTACCGTCATATCTCTTTTTCCTCCATTTCAGGGACCACCCGAGGCACATCATCAGGGATACTGTATGTCCTTGTGCCAGGGCTATGAAGAATGTCCAGTCCATTAACTTTTTAAAAGCGTCGTGGGATCTAAAAAGGGAAGGTTGTTTGAAATTCCCAAGAGATATTCTGAAAATTCTCTAGAGATACTCTAGTTTTAAGGATTGGGTGATTTTTTCTGTACTTAAATAACCATTTTTGCTGAGCTCCGAATTTCCGACGAAAAATTGAAACTTTATGCAATGACAAAATTATCACCCAGACTGATGAGGGGACAAGGATTCAAAAATGCAACATCTACCGGCGGGGAAACCATTTCAAAGGGTACCTCATCTAAAACATGGATCTAATCTAAACACGTACAATGTAATTACAGAGATAGGTTATTACAGAAAAGCAACACTAAATGCGAATGACACTTACAAAGACTGAGATAAATATCACAGCACAATGCGACATCCACGGAAATACCATACAAATTTACAAGCTGCTCTTTACTGGAAGGTAGTACGTGAAAATTAATTAAATATTCATGACTACTCAACACCCAACAAGGTTAGTTTTTGATGGACACAGGGATCAAAGCACTTTTTCGCTAATACGAGATCCTCCTGAAATGGCATTAGCTCTAACACCCACCATTACCATATGCTGTTATGCCTAATTGCCCTCTATGTAGCTTACCCAACACCAACCCTCTATCAAAACCTTACAGAATAGACTTCCTCTCAATTTATGCTGAATAGGCTCTTCTTATTTCCGTCAAATTTCTCCCAATAACCTTCTAGTACTTTTTCGCCTGTCATAATCAAACATAATCAAGTGCAATTAATGTGTAAATTGAATATTAAGAATAATTCTTCACAAGTCCTACATACATTTAATACCACTAACATTTTCCGACATTACTAGTGGCTTGGTGTCAGTGAAAATCCAATTATGCTTTTATTTTCTAAGAGGCCACACAAATAATTTGCACATTAACAATTAGAAACGCAAGACATTAACGAAGGAGGGACTCAATTCTTATGATAGTGACATTTCACGTCATTGAATGTAGTGGGCTGGATATAGCTACGGATAAAAATAGTTGCCCCAACATATAATCATATACCAAAAGACTTGATACCACATGTGAAATTCTGCAGATATTCCAAATGAATCTAAAAAAATGCGGGAGATGCCGCGACAGGCACTTATAAGAGTCATCTGGTAATGCACTTTACAATGAAACAATGTCGAAACGAAATAATCATTAGCATTCCGCTCAAGGTGAATGATTTTTACACATGGAAATCGTTGCATTGTGATTCCAAATGAAGAGATTCACACTTAAGGTCTTACTGAGGGAACATGCAAAACCAAAACCGATGACATCTTCTACGGTTCAACATATCTATTCCTATTTAGTTAAAGAATGCCCTTCGAAAATTATCATATCGAAAATTCGAAATACTAGGTGTATTAAAGCAGGTTGGTGTACAAGCTTACGGTGCTCCGCAAGCGGAAGAGTAATCATTATTAAGATACAAGTCATAACTTCAGGAAATTAACTGAAAATACATATTTGGTTAAATCGCATGAGTTTCTATATTCTCCAATTGAAATATTTGAAAATAAACTTAGTTTTTCTATTCTATCTCTCTACTTAATTAAAATTCTTTTGTGATGAATTAGTACGTAAATTTATTTGATATGCGAGAGACATCGTCAGGGATAAATTGGCGAGAATCACTCTCGCCTACCAATATTGAATAATGTTTTAATAGCTGTGGTAAGATAATTCCACGTATTAAACCCAGCATAAAGGTTGAACGACAGGTTTACTCTGCTAGCATCTTTGCTAAATTGATGTAGGCAGTTAAAATTATGACCAATATCTGTAAGCGTAGTTATGCCCTAAACCATACGTATAGCTGGAAAAACAAATGCTTCCCGCTACTTCTACCATTATTACGACAGTACATTTTTCAATCCTAGAGTATCGCCACACAATTATTAAATGGCAAATATTAATAATTCAAATATAATTTGCCAAGTACCTCCTATTCCATCTATCACCGGAGTGGTAGCAAAACACCATTAAAGGTTTGAAAGAACTGTAATCGTCGATGCAAACTCAGTAACCACAATTTTTATGACGAATTAAGTCGCCCTAATCATTTAGGTATGCATTTGACGTACTTATTTTTTCAACTGCAGCCGTAACAAAAAAAACTTGAAAATATATTATTTTTCATACACATTTGGATTCCGTTGTGTCCAACAATTCCGTGATCTGCGACCCGCCGTATTATTTCCCAAGTTGCATCATTACACCCACCCCTACGTCCCTCGTCCCCTCTCACAACTCCCTCTCCCATTCTTTCCTCGGCTCCACCGTTTCCCAACAGCACACTCCCTTCGTTGATACCACCCCCTCCACTCTTCTCACTCTCCTCCCCCTGCGTCATCACCGCCATTGTTTCAACGGAGAGTGGCGACCGAAAGAGCCTCCGCCCTCCCTGCGCCCCCCTTCCACTCCCCCGCCAACCACCCCAGCCCACATCTCCTCCACGGCGACGTCCCCTCCCCCCCCAAAACCTCTCGCCACCCTCCACTCATTTGTCTCTCTTCTCCCTTTCTTTCGTTTTAATATCTGAAATGCGCGATGAGGGTTATCGAAGGGATGACGATTATAGGGGTTGACGGATGCCACGGGGGACGGGGGTGGTATCGGCGGTGGCGGCGATGGTGGCGGCGGAAGAGGAATAGGAAGTGGGGGATTGCGAGGGAACGGAGGGTGGCGAGAGATTAGAGGGGGGATAAAGGGAGGTGGGGAGAGGAAATTTTGAAGAAGAAGGGGTGTGTGCGGCTGGCGTGAGTGCATTGATAACATCGTAGGAACAGAAACCGGAAACGCATAATTCACTGATGATCCATGATTTCCAGGGAGCGTGTTTCTAAATTTCCATGTGAATTGAGACTTTCACGGCCTGCAATGCTGCTCATTTGCTTTTGTCTTCAAGATTTAGTTTTTGATAATTTTTTTCGATGGGAATCAGTATCAATTTCGCTCCTCCCTGAATATATGCAATTATCTCCCGTCAATAAGTTGATCAGTTTTACTCAGAACTTTAGTATTTCAGTAGAACAAAAGGTAGTACCAAACAAAAAATATTTTTTTTACCATTGATTTCTGCGGAGAATACCACTAATTACAGTAGTTTATTTTGGAATGGCGTCCAAATCAAAAGGCAAATAGATGCAGTCTAGATTAATTCAATAGTACAGATGTATGCAAATTT
Organism: Hetaerina titia; assembly: GCA_037158775.1. Lineage (NCBI taxonomy): Eukaryota > Metazoa > Arthropoda > Insecta > Odonata > Calopterygidae > Hetaerina > Hetaerina titia. The sequence continues at coordinate 91,988,129 of CM073772.1, read as the reverse complement.
GCCAATTGCTGGACACCATCAGCTTGTTTGATGGGCCCTAAGTTTTATTGAAAAGTGTTACAATGCCACATAGTATCGTGCAAAACAGGACAAAAATACAAAACGTACGTAATAATATTATTGAATTCATTTATTTTTGGTTCCAGAACAATCTTTAATATTATACCGAAGTACAAGGAGAAATATGATGTGTTTTATTTGGATGGAATTGTGTACGGTGAGCTAGATACTGAGCTATTCTAATAAAATATTATACAACCTATATTTAGGATGCAGAGCCTGGATCCATGAAACATTTTCCAAATCCGGTAGAGCATCTCAAAATACGAGCAATAACGTGGCTCTTGTATACTTTTTAGTGAATTCACCAATTATTCTACGGTCTCATGAATTGTCCAATTCTTTCAATTTTTTTCGATCTCTCATAATTCCTTATTTTACGGTTTTCTTGATATCATATAACTGTGTCCGCGACAAACATATCGTATCGGAATAAAAATCTTAATGAAAAGACACATTTTACACCAAGTAGTCTCTGTAATGGAGTGGATTAGTATACTGAGTACTTTTCACTCCCATATAATCTTTCCCGTATGGTTACCTTTGCAGCTTGGGAAAGAATTATACCATAATGATGGAACGCTACGAAGGAAGGAAAGAATATACTGGGGAAAATAAGTTTGCAGCACATAGTTCCAACATGGCAAAAGACTGAGTGGAATAAATGCAAAATTACCACTGGCTTAATCATTAAGAATAGGCAAAAGTGTAGTCTCTTAACTCAACCTTCCCCCCATCGTTCTTTGCTTTTGTCAATTTCTTTCTTTATACTTCTCCCCCTTGAGAAAGGTGGTTTGACCACCGAAAATTCGGAAACTTGACTTGAACTGAATTTCTTCTCTTTTTAGTGGCTGTTTTTGTTCGCTAGTGCTATCTTGATATACATTATATTTCTACTCTTTCAATTATTTTAGGAAAATATTGACCGTATAAGTGATGCTTTCTTACCCATACCATTACCGTTACAGGTGCCTACGATAACATACGGATCTCCGAGAGGCGAAGAGACGAAATTTCCATGCAAGGGGACTTGTATTTTCACCAAAGATTCCAGCAAAACCGAAATGTGTTTCAGTAATCCGAAAAGCAATATTTATGCCCGGCAAATTCATCTCTAGGTACCACTGCCACTAGTTATATTCATAGTAAAACCTAAGCAATACGTTGAATTTTAAGATATGCATATTATTAAGACTCCGTTATACAACAGTATTGAATGAAAACAAAATTATTACAAAAGCTACATTATACCAGATTTTATCAATCATTCTACAGGGTGCGGCAACATAACCTTTTTATTCGGCAAATTGAATTGAAAAAAGGAAGTCAATGTGCTGCACCCTGTATATTAGTAGGAATTCACGGATGTACTCGTAATATTTGATGTTATTTATAACACATAGGAATTCTGCCAACACGATAATCTGACGCTCCACGGGGACAAAGTTTAAAAGTGTCCTCGAATGATTGGCAACAAACAGTACCCATATCTCACAAAGATTTCCAATTTTAATATAACGCTGCATTATTATAATAAGAGATTGAAAAATGTGTAAATTAGAGCAACAAAAAACTCAAACCATTCCTTAATTATTCTGCACAAACCACACGGGGAATAATTGGATGGATTTTAATTATCAGCGTATTAATTGGGATGACTGTGTAAGTCGATATCACAAAGTGGCCTATTTTTTGGAAATGAGTAATTGATCACTTTTTGGAAGCAATAAAATCATCTTGCCAAATCTCTGCCAACGATAATGCAAGAGAAAAATGAATGCAGGGAATCGATGTAATGAAGGAAAAATTAATGCAGAGATAACATTAACAATATTGTGTCAGTTCCACGACATCCACTGTGTAATACAAAGTAATCGACATCAGCAAGAAATCGGAGATATTCGAAGCGTTACGAATTGTATGGAAGAAATAAAACAAGGTTGCTCAATTATGGTTCGCAGTCTGAGTTTTCAGTGAGGTGCGAATGTTTTGCTTATCACACCACTCGAGTTCTCCCGTCTTTTGATTTCAAATATCTCTATTTTTCCACAGTTTTAAGCATTATTTATCGTCCTTTGCCCTGTCTGCATTTCACGAAACTCACGAATTTCGCCGATTTTTAAGCAATACTTCAAATTTTCATATCTCAAGAATGTAGCACACAGTTAAAAAACTAAAAAAAAATATCAACTAAAGCAGCAATACTATTAGCGGTGTGCTAGTGGAGGATATGAGATACAATAAGAAGATAACCCAACTCAAAACAAATTGTCTCTTGTAGCAGCAGTAGGCATTAAAATAAAAAATACATGGAAAAACCTATCAGAGAAACCACAAACAACAACCTGACATATGTGGATTCCTTGACTTCCGGAGAGCCTAACGTTTTCCATGCTCCCATCCCGCCTTCATCTTACAGGACGCCATAAGATAAAACGGAATTGCAAATATATCTTAATTAGGTGCTAATAAGTCCAGATTATTCAGTAATAATGACATCACTACACTACCTACTGGTGATGAAAACAAGGCATTGTATCTCATGAAAATTTTGTTCCAAAGATCATATCGCTCCTCAGCCCTAGGTTATCATCATTGAAGGAAATAAATAACTAAATTGAGTTTTGACCTTACCGTTGGAAATATCAATTCTTAATTTATAGGTCAGTCACATTTAACGGGCGCCATGCCTTGAGATCGCAATGATATTCAAAATTATGCCAACTTCGCAAAGAGTTGGCAGAAAAAATAACGTAATATAAACATAATTTTGCAATAATTCCCTAAGGATATTTTGGTCTGGGCAGGTTATATCAATCAATTAATGAGCACATACGATGAAAACCTCCTGAAAAAAGCAGAGATTTATTTCATCTTTAAACGCATATCCTTACATGTTCTCTGAGGTGTCATCCGACGATTAATAACGTTAACGTTTAGTAAGTACATAGTTTGACATTTAAATGCAGTTGTAACAGTAAAAGTGTAAAACATTGACCGCATGTAAGGATACATTTAATATACACAAAAATACCTCATTCATGCATTTATTGGAATAACAGGTCACAAGCATTTTATTCATTGTTTTTCAAAAAGTAAGGACTAAATACGCTCATCCAAAAAGTGACAGCAATCCGATCAAATATCCATTGGATACAAATAGTGATCAAGACGAAGTTCGATCCTGCGATCGATCAATGTCCAAAAGGCAAACCAACGCTTAGATCGCGATATTCTATCATGGTGCTCGGAGGCTTACCAGAAAAAGGACGCAATGAGCAATAGATAAAAGATATTTCAGGCATATGAATCGATTTCAACTAGAATAATAGTTGACGATGCATTACCGATGCACAATTTTTTGGTTTGTAAATAAATAGTATACTACCTTACTATTTTCCCCTTAGATTATTTTAATACTTTATTAATTTGAGGTTAAGCCTTCTAGAATAAAATCAAAACCTTACGGAAAGAAAATAGATTAGCCAAAAAATAATCCGCTCTGATCGTCATAGGAAATAGATAAATCGATTAAAAATACGCATCGATCATGCAAATCAATAACTAGTGTAAAGACGTCGCAATCGACCCATTGAGAGAACCACCACGGCACACCAGCCCCGGAGAAAAGGGTGGAAGGCCTCCCGAGATATATAATAATTGACCTCTGCGCATAGTTCAGCGATCTCCCACGCAACCTCTCCTCCTCCTCCGCCTTCCCTCATCCTTTACCTATCCCTGCTCTCCCGAACGCCTCACGGACGCTGCCGCCGCCTCCTCCTGCAAAACCGTTAACCCGACCGTTAACGATCTTCCCCGCCGGGACAGGAGAACGAATCCCGTCCGGGCCGCATCGGGTCAAACCCCGCCCCTCATGGCGTGGGATAGGTGGGAGGGCATTGGCGAGGAAGAGGCGAAGCGATTTCATCGGAAGGGGCGGGGAAGGTGGTTTCGGCGGGGGCGGAGAGAGAGAGATAGAGGGGCCGGGAGGTGAAAGGGGATATTGAGGAGAGAGGAGAGCCCGCCGAGAGAGGAGCTCCCTCCCACATTTCCAGGCGATCACCCCTCCTCCTCCTCCTCTCTGCCATCCCCTCCCTCGAAGGGCTCGCCGCCGAGTGTGGGCGGCGCGGTGGGGAGAGGGAGAGAGGGAGCGAGAGGAGAGGGGGAGGTAGGGCGAGAGAGGGATGAGGAAGAGACGCGGGAGATACAAAAGCCTAGGGCTGCGTCGGAGGGTGGTGGACAGGAAAGGAAAAACGAAAATTAATTCCCGGAGATTTGATTTCATTAATTTATTTACCTGTTTCAGGTGAAGCTTTTAAGTTCCTTCATCCCTGGACCATGGGCTTTCTCACCGGGAAGCAGTGCACAATAGGAGTGGGTGCATAAAGTGGTGAAGAGCATGAAAATGTTGAACGAGCTGAATACAGGGAAATCGAAAATATGCGGTCGAAGTGAGGCGAATATTTTTAAACCTCGGGCATTAAAAACAGAAAAGTAGTGAAGGTCTAACTTTTAAATATAGTTACAAAGGGCACAAAACGTTTGCTGCCACACCGCCACAGTTACTTCCGTCGGTCGTTAAAGCATCAATTCATGTTTTTCAGCTGAAAACCCTAGTAGAGTCAATTTAAAGTAATTTTGAATAAAGTAACTTAAAATGTTTTATGACTGGTTAATTAAAATTTTATAATTTTCAAATTTTCGTTCCAAGATTTGTGAAGCAGAAACTGCAAAATGGCATACTATATGCTCACCACACAAGATAGGAAAATAGGGCTTTCAGAGTATACGCCACCTGTCCGCGATGGCGTCAATGGCACATACGACAGTAGATAATATTATAATAGCGTATGCTTGCCACTATTTTCGAATTTACCATATCGCAAATTAATTTGTAAATATATACCCTGCAAGCAACCGCCAGGGTGTGTGGCAGGGGGTGAATGCAAACCAGACTAATATTCACCCGAACATGACCCTACCGCGATCGAACATTGGTATTATGATCCCTTATCTTTCTTGGAAAAATGACACCTTAAATCTATCTGTTGTACACTTAATCTCTCTAATTTTATTAGCATGATCTCTCATATTGTAGTACGATGGGGGTGATAATACATTTTCAACTTCACTGCTAAAGAGACTTTTTCCAATTTATGCAAGAGCTTCAATCTGTAATTTAACCTACGCTCTGTGAATGATACCCAGCCTAGATCGTCTAATATTTTGGATACGCTACTAAGTTTGTCATAAACACGTTTTAAAAATCTACTTCCTCTACGCTGAACGCGATCCAATTCGGAAAATTCATGATTTATGAATCATAATAGGTCAAATATGAAAACGTATTTGACAATACAATAAAACAAATTTGTAAGGACGTTGGCTAAAGAAAACTTCATTGTTTGGAACAGCATGCCGTAAATACGCTCTAAAACACCTTTAAGAACCAAGCCATTTTAATTTAATAATTGAATTACCAAAAAATGCTCAGTTGGAAAATTATGATTATTCAGAATAAATAATAACCTTGAAATATCTGACATCGTTACCCAAGATCACTGAAACATGCGGAATAAGGAGATTTAAGTGATTACGGGTAAAATATACTAAGCACTTCGTACATACATTTCCATAAAGGCACTAAATATACAAAGATAGAGTGTTTCGGATTTAAATCCGAGTGATAAACCTAAGCTGTGATACATTTTGATCTTCAGAACAAGTAGAGAGATGGAATGGCACAGGACCGTCATGTGGGAAATAGTTCGAAAAGCACTGACTATTGTACAGACGTTTCGGTCGAAGAATGATTAGTTTTAATGACACTATTCTTTCAATCCAAGCAATGAAAAGTTCAGGGGTATGAGAAGCTGAAAATGAACATATATTTTTTTCAACTGTTTTTACCCGCAAGGACTAGAAAAAGGCGAAGAGGGAAATCACAGGTTGGACGAGAAAAGGCGATTACACAAAAAACGCCGAGTTGAATAAAAAGAAATTACGGTGTGGAGACGTAGCATTCCTCTTTCCGAAGAGTAGGGAGCCACTGGGGGGGGGGGGAGTATCCCAGCATGTGCTGAAGATGCGGGGTGGGGGGGGGAAGAGGAGGGAAATTTCAACCCCTTCCCCGTCGCCCACCTGCCTCGCCCACTTTCCACCCTCTCCTTCCCTCCCGGACACCCCGTGGACCCCTCTCCCGAATCCTCCCACCTTCCCTCTAGGGGTGGAGAAGGTGGGGAGCGCTGGTGGTGGGGGAGAAGGGCCTTACCGAAAGGCGCCGACCACGCCCACAGAGGGCCCTAAGTGGCCGGCGTTCTGCGCACACACAAGCCCCTACGCGCACTCTCTATATCTTTCTCTCCCCGCCCTCTCCCGGGCGGCGTCGGCACCTCACCACCATCCTCACATTCTCCCCTCCCCCCTCTCGCCCCATCACTCCGGGAGGACTGAGGAGAGGGGGTGAATAGAGCGGGGCGGCGAGGTCGGAGGTTAGCGGCCGCCGTGGCCGCCCCGGCCCGGGGGACGATGTAGCACCAAGCCCGCGGCACTCTTGCCCGTCCTAAGGTCGCCGAGGAATAAAAAGAAACCGCGGCGGAGAGAAAAGAAGTGGCCCTTCACGAAGAGGGAAGCACTGATAACAGGGGGTAGAAAATCACCTTTCTCCTCGTGGATCAAAAGAGGCCCAAAACTTGGTAATCCACTCGAATCAAAATCAGCCAAATTATATATTAAGCCCGGGACAGAATGTAAAAAATTAATATTAGATTTTTTTTTCAAGATTTCAGAAAAATAATAAACATGGAAAGATGCTGATTGAACGCCATTGTGATAATGATGAAATGAGCAAGTAAAAAGAAATACAGGTGTCTTTTGTCATGATTTTCTTCCGCTGTGGAATCGGAAGGGACCAACACCTTTCGGAAGTTAGTGGGTAAAATTAAAAAAGGTACTAAATGAACATATTTTCGTTACATATTGAGACATGCTGAGTACAATACAGGTATACATATAAAGAGGCATAGAGTGGCTGAATTCATGACACTAAAGAGTAATTAACTCAACGGGCCACCGGTAGAGGTCTTACTTATCCTACTCTCCCTCATTTACGATCCTATGCATTGTAGTTTTATGATATTATAAAAGATTGAGGGCGTCATTATGACCCAGGAAAGGAATCCAGGAAAATTTATAACAATATGCCATTAAATTACAGTAACCTTTTTATGGCAGCTTAAGAATGAATACCCTAGTACACTATATAGAATACATCAACTATCGACGAATATTAAAGAATAAGAATCCATTAAATACCTCCTTTTACGAGTGTATTTAATGAGAAACGACACAATGAAAGTGCAATCAGTATCATTATTAATGAAAATGTGTACACTGACTGCGAACGCCACTGTTACATGTAGTGCTCTTCCTCAATTACCGTAGAACAGGCAAGGTTCATGAGAAATTAAGACCTATGTGAGCTGCTACTATCAAATCTGTCTACCAAGATGAGTCATGAAAATCAACACCTGCACAATACTGAGTTAAAAGAGTGAAATCGATTATATAATTAAGCCAGTTACAAATTCCGAATAGACATGGTGCAAATGTACAAACTTATCATAATGCCAAAATGATGAAGATCATGCAGGCAAAATTTGATATTTGACGCACATCTTATTGAATTCGCTAATTGTTTTCCGGCTACTAAGTGATTTAATAAAGGATTCTAGAACGTATCATTTAATCTACTTCAAAAATTAGCTCGAAAGAGCACAGGAAAAAAAGAAATTGCGCCTCCCGGTAGCTGCTGCCCTCTTCCACGCGTTCTTACTATTACCAACTCTTCCACTCTAACTTCGATCCATATCATGGAGGAAGACTTGTAAAATTTATCATCGCTTTCGGCAATCCGGATTGAAGAGCTATGAAATAAACATTATGAGGTTATGCGAATGATCATGCGACGAATTAATATTGAACATGGCATAAACGGAATATTTGCTGACGTATTAACTTCTGGACCACTAGATTCTCAATAAGTTGCGAAATTCGTTTTGAGGATCTTTAGAGATGTAAAATCATGCACCGTCACGTAATGAGTGCAACTAAGAAACAATTAACGCATCTCTACGAACGTCATTCGTGACTCAGACCGCTCCTTACCCGTTCTTATGCTGCCTTTTAATCTATCACGCATGAGTGTACCATGTACGCATATAAGTTTACTCTCGAGTCATGAGAGGCCTATAGAGCGTTCTTGGATTTATAATTATGTCACCAAGTGATTATTCCCACGGTTTTGGGAGCCGGGGGATGCTTTGGGGATGATGGTTTGGGAGACTCTCTTGGGGGATGTTTTCTTCCATTACGTTCCACATACATGTACAGGTATGTCCAATGTGAGTATACCCAATTTGTCTCAAGAGATTTGTTCCATCCTTACAGAAGACATTGAAGTCTTCTGTATTTTCTTCTCACTCCATCCCATCCGTGCATTTCACCTTCAGAATTCGTCAGCGGCACCGAGTTATTTTTCTCCTTTAACCAGTTTTTTCGATGGTTCATGCACCTCATCCTTACGTAAAATTACGTTTGCAATTTTATTTTCTTGAAGCATTTCAACTTGCCCCGTATCATGACAATGTTTACAAGGAGAAATTCTGCAATTGATTCCCGTCGAATTTCTTCCAACTTCCAACACCAAGCTGCTTTCCAAGTGACGCTATGACGTTTCCATTTACTCAAATTTCTACTCTCGTAGGACTAACGTCTGCATTCAGCTCCTCTCTTTCTCGCTTACTAAGATTTTATTTTTCATTCTATTGAATTTCACCTTTCGCTAAAGATTGGGTTAATGCCGACGCCGGGTTTCTCCCCACACTTGCTCCATTCTCTGAATATCCTACTGGTAACAAATTACCCATTTATACTCATTGTCAAAAATAACAGATGTTGCCTCCCCTAATAACAACTACTACTTAAAGCTGTGAAATGTGTTCAGATCTCCTCGATTTTTTACAAAACTGCAATATGATATAAAACGGACTATACTACGATCTCCGATGCGTTACTTTTCTTGTCGTCTTTCCTGACCTTTTCCAGGAATAAACGTTTTCCAGACCTTATATTCTTGTTCAACCCCTGTGGTTGGTTTGTTTTCTATTTTCTTTCTGTCATCTCCTTACAGACTGGCGACTTGGTTCTCCTAGAGAAGGGATTCATTATTATAGCTATTTCAAAACATTTTATATTTCATAGTGTAAAGATGTCCTCTTAAAGTTATTCAGCCATGTAGGCACATAAGCATATTTTTTTATTTGGCAGCCTAAGTACGTCAGACCTGGCAAAGGTTGTCTAGTCGGTATGACTACGATAAGCATGACTCAAAACTTGATGGAGATGGTTCCTGAAGTCAAAGACACCTCATATTTGCCTGATGACCATCCCAGGGTCATTATCGTTATAAAATGAATATACTTAGTGAATTGAAACTATTCAATAAATAATTTTCGTGTTAAAAACCAATACATTTATGTATCTAAAGCATTTTAAAACTGTACTAAAGAACGATTCCAATGATATTTAGTCTATTCTTTTCAATATCAAAATGAAACATTAAATAATAGTATGCTTCCGATTGCATCAGAGATTAAAGTTTAAGTAAGCAATCTTGAAATATATGGGCTGCAAAATAATTCAAGTTTCTCTATCTGATCCATTCGACTTATTTCAACATTGATGACCTAAGAACTGCTGGTGACATTGACCGAACCACAAAATATTTTAGTGTCTCAGCAACGAATTCAAATGATAACAGCGAAAATATGAAATGCCCTACAAAATGATAATGCTGGAACCAATGGCATTACGACGTTCCAAGTATCTAGGTTTTAATGAAACAAAATTTCATAATCTGAATAATTACACGTCATGAGCGAGGATTAAACTTTTCGAAATCCATACTTTCGTTAAGTTGAATTTTTGCAGCCATGCGAAAGATCTGAATTTACGATTGCTACCTTCCATGTTACATTTTGGAATTTCCAGGTAAACAGAATTACACAAGATAGAATTCTGTCTTTAATACGCAGTTTCTAAAGTCGTAGGCCGAAAAGTCCCGTAGCGTCCCTCAAACATTAAATAGTAGGACAACAGCGTTGCGAATAAGAAACCCAATAACAGTCTTTCCCTTCTGCAAGTGAATCGTCGATATTACATTCTTTACGAAATCAAATTAAACGAACAGAGTGGAGCCGTAAAATGCGCCTTCTTAGGGTTGGACTTTACTTAAAATACGGTGCTTTTATGCCCTGAAAGTCCATATCTATAATATGTCAAAGTTCCACACATCCTAATCCTCCAAAAAACTGGAAATATCTACATTACAACGTTTTTTAAAAAATAAATCCAAAGATTCTAAACTCAGAATTATTCCGAATTCGTAAAGTAGAGTACATTAAAATCATAATTGCCTGTTATTTGCAGTCCTGCAAAATGAAATTACTCAGGTTATTCATGTTTAAGTCATATAATAAGTAAAGAATATTCACGCACTTATCCTTTATAAAGAATAGTCTCGAGTAGTACTTCTAAAGAATATTAAAAAAATGGAGCATGACAAGATTGCGCTCTGAAATAATTAACCTTGACTTTTGAACATTATAATCAATTGGCCTTATTACAAAAAAGTTGAGTAATTTATAGAATTATTCAAATAAATGTACACCTAATTAACTAATAATTCCCAATATGTTACGAGTAGAGCTAACAATGAAAGTTAACTTGTGGATATTGAAGGATTACATGGTTTCTAACTCGCCAGGAAATTGAGAAAATAAGATGGAATTATTCGTTACACTTGGTGATTAAGGAGTACAAATTTACCTAGACGTCCACTACAATTTTTCCCTCAATACTCTATGTATATTGTTTGCTCACAAGATTATCTTCTCACGAGTTTGAAAAGACGACTGGAAAAAATGAACATTCCTGCCGATTTTTTTTTCAAAATCGATTATTTACCCATTAATTTCATGAGAATTCCTTGAAAAAAGGCACTTGGTAAAATATCTCCTAATTACTTATACAGACAGAACGGTTCACACGAATTTTTTCCTAAAAATCTTGTAAATTTACAATACTTCAATTTCTAGCATAAAATTTCAACCTACAAATGGCTTGGCATATTAACCATGGAAGTTACGTTTAAATGAGATAATGCGATGACGAATTCTAATTTGTGAGGATATAGTAAATAATGGCATAATTTCTTCTTTTATGACCAAGAGGAATGCTCACCAATAATAGCAAATCAAAAATCGTCATATGAAATTTCCTACTTAAAATTTAATTTTAATTTAACGCTTCAATTACATAAATGGTTACGATTACCATTCACGCGGCGTTAGCTTAAAGAAATTTACACCATGACTTGTAATCAGAGATTAGATTTCCTAACATGAATAACTTTCCATAGACAATTCGATTCAACACAAATTACCAATATGCATTGGGTAGAATTTCACATATTATAAGTACATGTAAACAAAAAAAATGCTGAGACCGTAAACTTATCAAGTTTACGGTCTCGGCATTTTTTGTTTACATTGATTCACGACCGTAGCTAGGTTCCTTGTATATTTAAATTAAAAGAGCATGTTTAAAAGTCTTATTAGCCATTCAAAAAATATCTTTTTCATCTTTTGATGTTCTATGGCTCTATAACTGTAATATCTAAGCAAATTTTTCAGTCAAACCAATCAGAGCATGGCAACAGGGTTGGCACATTGTCCGGGATCCTAAAAACGAAGCTAGATTATAATTCTATATCCTCCGCACAAGACGTTAATTATGTATTTGTTCACTTTTTCCAATCCAATCTCACTGTTCACACCTTTTCCTTCCTTTTAACAATCGTTATACCCCTATGTCGAATTATGCTTCTCGAAATTTAACATATTAACTCCAACAATTTTGTCCTCAAAATTTTATGGGCTAAATGGGATATTCGACGATTATAATTTCGCCCAAAATGAAAACTTTCAACTTTCGACATTTTTTCCCCAAATCCATAACCAAAATACACATACGATTTAACAAGTATATCTTTCTTGAGTACCACACCACTGAGGCATAGAACGAAGATCCCTGGTTCATTTATTTTGCTATTAAAATTCTAGTTTCAACGTTAAATTCCACTTCATTTAAATTTAAGAACTTCCAAAACCGTTATTCCGAAAGCAGTTTTAATTTTCTTGACCCTCCCATTTATTTAACTTTGCTCTCGCATTAATTTCATGCAGTGTGGAAATGGCAGAGCTATACAGTTGCCAAGTGGAATTTCATCGCATCCACGCATCGTTATAAATCATTGTTTGTAAGAAAAACTATGCAAATTGCGTGTCTTAAACAGTGGAGATTACCTTGGCTGCCGTCGCATTGACCAAAATGATCAACAACCCAATTATAATTTCAATAAAATGTAGGAAATAAAATTAAGAAATCTGAGAAAGTGAAATGTAGCATTAGGTAACATATGCTGGTTTTATTAACGGGATATTTAAATACAAATAACATACTTTGATAAACCCAGGCAAAAGAATTGTGGCTATATTATACGAGTATATACTATACTTTATTAAGGAAATAAAATCTCCACGAGTAACAAAATTAGAACAAAGATAAGTAAACAACAAAATGGAAGAGAAAAGATCCTAATGATTTATATTAAATGCAACGGTAACATTATTAAATGCATTGAAAGGGCAATATTCATTTGGATAACAGCACCACCACTGGTATAGCTTGGCTCTACTTTGGCTCATAGCCTAACTAGATCCAAGCGATGAATGTAAAACCCGAATCAATGACATTCCCGATTCAATTATGAAAGTGAACATCGACTGCTGCTGGACATAGCCCGAATTTGTAATCCGGGAAATGAAGCAATGCCAGGTAACCCTAAGATCAAGGCTTTAAAAAACCAGTCGAAATTGGGTTTCCAAGGTTCTTCGGTTGCTGAAGCCATATGCACAAGCAAAGCCTTTCCGTAACCCCATGGCATTCAAGATCCAGGAGGATTTTTGTCCCGCCTTGATTTCGACCCGATCTTCGTCCTGCCTCATTCACGTGATACTGAAAACGTGACTGCATCTTTTCGCATATTTTATATCCCTAACTATTGGTATCTTCTTGTTCTTGGTTGATATAATGAAGCTTATATGTAATACCAATGTGCCAAATATAAAAGTAGAGACTTAAAAACATGTTTATTCTCAAGAAATGGAAGGAATAAATTGAATTTTCACATTGAGAATTCATATTTTGCGAATTTTTGAAAATTCTGGCTAAAAAAGTTACCCTATGTTTTATACCGAAATTATGCGTAGACTATCTCTCAATTTCCTAGAAAACCACTAATGAAATACCAGCACTACGATTCCAATTCTAACTCGGCAATTGAAAAGAAAAATAGCTACTACGCAATGGCCTTCTTTGCCTTTCGCTAGCAGAATATCACCAGCAAATAAAGGAACGTACTTAAACCTGAGTCTAAACATGCCCAAATGCTTCGAGAGGCGACACCCTTCGAAATATTTTGTGGCGATCACATCCATCGACGGGCGACGGGTCGCTTTCATTACGGTTCGTATATCGGGAGAGTCGAACGAACGTCGCGTGCGGAGGTATTACTCATCGGGGTGTCCTCCCGAGGGCGTCGTGGCGTTTTTGTTCTCCATGTCCCCCATGCCTCTTCCCCCTCTCAAGGCGAGCCGCCACGCGTCACCCCCAGCTGTCTTCCCAAAAACCCTACCCACTCCACGCTGTCGTCTATCCCCCTCCACCCGCACCACAGCATTCGGAAGCGAAGGGGAGGAGCGGGGAGGACCAAGGTAAACTCGGGAGCTAGATAGGGGGAAGGGTTTTCACGAGTAGAAGGGGTTGGCTTTGATGGCTGATGGCTAGGGACTACAGAGGGGGGGACATCTGTTCCGAAGGTTATGGGGACAAATGGAAGGAAGTGGGATCCAATGCCGGAGACTCGCGGAAGTTTCCTTTCGATCGGGAGGGAAGGGGGAGGCAGGCGATGGAGAAGAGGAGGGGCGGGGTGGGGGGATGAGAAGTGGAGGATCGGACCTCTGACGTGGCGTCGAGGGAGAAGGGAAATGCATCCGAACGACGGCGGGGCGCATTAATCATAATGAGACGCACCGAATTGAATTTATGATGAATACGCGTTGGGAGATTGCGGCTGTTGACGGTGAACGACAGGGAAATCGGTAGAGTAATCGTATCCATAACATACATCTTATAATACTTGGATATATAACTGGATATAACATGGTGTTTATTTAACACCGCCAATACCCCGGACGAAATAAAAATCTGAAATGGATGCAATGATTCCAAAGAGGAAAAAGTAATATCTAGTTTTAACAAAAAAACTCTGCAGTTCATTAGATCATAAAGCCTTAATACTAAAAAATCAAATCTCAACTTTGAATACAGAGGTGTACAAACTAAACGAGTGCATGTAACCAACAACTAAAACGAATTACCAACTATAGAATTTTAAATCATCATCTTTAAAAAACATTTAATGGCGTCATCATAAAAGAGGTACGAGAATTGTTAACTCGATCTACAATAAGATTACTTTCTCATATTTACTGTTTTTTTACATTATAACCATCATGGATAAAAATGAGACAAAATGATCAGTTTAGCATCCCTAAAACATGCCTGTCTAAAAGGGTAGATGTTAAATAGGTATTACATAAAAAAATAAATGCCTATAAGTAAAATTAATCTATTATAATGCTGTTTTGAGGTCGAATAAAGACAATTCAATTATTATACATACAGAATACTAATGATGATTACATCTACAAGTAATAGATGGCGACAATAGGAAATATATGTTCTTTCAATTGGTAAACCTCTCGAGTATGAAAATACAGGCGAATTATTACCAATACTTTTGGCTTGCGATTCCAATCCACTAGCTTTGTTCAATAGAAAAAGGATTTTTTGGAATAAAAGATACCGACATTTGGTCCAATTTGCTAGGTTTTCCAACTTGGTGAGGTAATTCCCAGCAGAGAACGGACGAATATGACGCTCTGTTCTGAACTGTTTTTCAATTTAAACCATAATATTGATCGTCCTAATAAAATTTTTATCACGCTTAACGAGATATTTATGCAAGGAATTCGGGTAAGATCTACCAAAAAGGTCTATCTTCAGTGTTAAGATTTTATTACGGAAGAATTTCCATCACCTATTTCGTCCTGTGAATTATTAAACGAATAAGGCATGAGACATCAGAAAATGGCAAATGGGAAGCAATCCTAACGTTGTTCAATTAATGACCATGGGTATTATATAACACTCACGATCGGTACTTATGGATGCAGAGATAACCAAACACATCAAGATCACCTTAATATCATATTGCGCATTTTAGAATATCATCCAATGAGAGAGGAAAAAGCAACACGTCTCCGCGGGGGTCCCTCATTCCAATATTCATCCATTTACGCCATATGTGCCACCACGACGACGTCGTTTTCAATATGAATAATAAGGAAAGGGATTGCTTGAATAGACGAGAGAGATTGAAATACAAAAAAAATGAAGAGGAAAAAAAAACCGTGCTGGGTCGGGGGAAAGGGGAACGCGAGGATGCGGAGGAAGGGGTCCGTATAGATGATTGTGATGACTGGAAAGAAATTAAACATTAATTTTTTGATCGGAATGAGAGGTCGAATATATAGAGAAACTGAGAAAAAAGACTGGATATCGGGAGAGAGTTCGAAGTGATACGGAGCGTGAGGGAGGGGGGAAGGGGGGTGTGGATCGGACGAGATGGCGCGGGTATAAGATTGGGGAGGATAGGAGTGATGTCGCGTGGGTGGTCGCGTCGAAGTCGAAGAAGACAGAGTTTGGGGGGAGGGGTGGAGGGAGGGAAAGTGGGGGGCGCGGACGAGATGGAGCGAACGGGGGATGGGGACGAGGGAGAGGGAGAAGCGGGCGGGGGGGAGAGGACGCGCCACCGTATCGGCCGATTGGCAAATGAATGGGGAGTGAGGAAAGATATCGGGCGGGACGTCGGGGGAACGGAAGACGGGGGCGGTAAAGAGGGGGAGGGGATTGAAGAGGGAGGAGGGTGAGGGGGCTCCGATGGATGAATATTATTTTTTCCCCTCCCTTTTAAAGGGGGGCAAGAGGTGAGTAGTGCTGACGGGAGAGGAGTGATTTCCTGAGAGAAGATGCGAGAGAGAGGAGAGAGAGAGATTCGATGGGGGGAATGCGTGTGGATATACATAAGTTTCCGGAAGATCTCTCCGCCTTTCCTCAAAATTAAAGGTGGGGCGGGATAGGGAGGAGGAGGGCATTGATGGGGAAGAGGAGGACGTTAAGATGGAATGGAGCAGATCGCGAGGGGTTTTGGGATCGGGCCTGCTGACAGGGAGGGGGTGCCGATAGTGTCAATATTCCTTGGCGGAAACAGGGGATGGGGCGGAGGGAGGGAGCAGAAGGGAAGGGCCGGACATGGAACGTGGAGGTGCGGATGGGATGGGGACGAGAACGGAGAGAGTGTGGGAAGTTGGGTTTTTTTGACAAAAAAAGGAGGGAGGAATGATACGGAAAGAAATAAGAACGAACCGAAAGGCTTTCTCGTCGATTTGAAAAATGTTACTTATTTCGAATGAAGGAAAGAGGTGGGGATGGGTGACTTGCAGATGAGGAAGGGACATCTCCGCCGTTCTTCTCCCTAAAGGATCCGTCTACAGGAGCGGGGCGACGGTGGACGGATGAGGCAGGGGAGGAGGGGGTGGGGCGACGGGGGTGGGGAGTGGGAGGAAGGCGAGGTTAAGGATTCGCCGATATTACAGGTGATTGGACGTCAATGCGTCGCACATTCTTCATTTGCTCCGAAGGTGATGGATATTATGGAGAGTGAAATTTCGAGCGGCGCCCGAACCCCGAAAAATAACTCGGATGGGTATTCTTGGAAGGTCGCATTCACTACTCTCTCGGTAGAAAGAGTGCGAGGATCACATAATCTCTGTAGGTACATAGGATGTTGGGATGAAATTTTCCATGGATATTGAAATTTGAAATATTAACCTGGAGTCAGGTGAATCCAGGGAAACAATCAATTCATTAAACAGCGCATCATCTTCATCTTACGAAGAAAATCCTAGTATAATTAATTTTTTCGACCTTTTTATTTTTTTAAACACTAGTGTGCCTCCGACCGCACAAAGATTACGGCCCTGTGTATTTATAACATCCATAGTAAATTTGTCTGCAACCACTACATACACCTATTTATAAGCTACAAGACTTGGTAATGTCTCTTCTTCAAACGCTTTAAATACTGATTTACTAACACCGTAAAAATGGTATTTAAAAAATATAAAGGACAGACTAGCGCTTTTCTTTTAGCTTATCATCATTGTTTTCGCTAGATCTCTATATAGTCCACTTGCGACGTCAAATATTTTGATTAAGTATGCCATTTATTAAGTTAAAATAATAAGTAAAGAGGTGCACTCGTGACTACTTAGCCTTCAATGTTAATTAAACCTTGAACATACAAATGGAAATCTTACCGACAGAAGTCCAAATATGGGGTCATTCAAAATTAAAATGCTTCGATTTTAATATAAGTAAAAAAAAATATTTTTCCAAAGGAAAAGTGGTAACATACTGATGGAGAGGGTCAAGTGAATTTCAAGAAGTGAAGGTGATTAAAATTCTTCACAAAAAATTGTTGAAATGATCGCACTCAAAAAGTTCTAGATAAAAAATTATAGGGTTAGATGAAGGAATTACTGAACACACTTAAAATTCGCAATTCATGGAAGCGGATGATTCACAAAAAAATAAACATCTAACTTCTATATCTGTCATGGATCACAATATACGTATCTGAACGGACTATGCCGAAAACTGCTGTTATTCTCGGTTAATAATTACGTCCCATATCCATTAGATGTTTATCTACTACATATTAAAGAAGAATCGCCACTACATACTAAAATCACTCTCAACATAAAAATAAAATCTATTATTAACGGGTAATGGTATTTGAAACATGAGCTGACAAAGTTATGGTGGGAACAATTAATGCTTTCTGTACGGTGTCAGGGCGTTCACGTGCTGCTTGGAATGCCGCCTTACATACCGTAAAAAGAAAGTATTACCGAAATATATTACTTGACACTTGCAAAAACAAGAAATGAATATAAAGTAGACAGCGACGATGAATGAAGAAGAGAACGAGGATTTTAATTTAACGACATTAGTCAGTTACATGCTTAAAAACCCTAGGTCATACGTCCATGAACACCTAACCGCTACCGCAATGCATATGGATAGGCCTCTCTATCGATGTCGGGAAATTCTTCAAGACTTGTTTAAGATGCAATAGTAATTGCATACATATTAAATCGATTAATGTATACATAAGAAGAAATTTTGATAAGCCTTAAAGTATAATACAAAGCAGGGAGGAAAGGTGTGACCGACGTTTCCCAACAGACAGAAACATTCCAGTATCACATAATTTTGGAGAACAGTAATATTGCTTTTAATGACTTAGAATGAGGGGAATGATTCATTAACCTTATCTGAAAAATACAATACCTTACGACTGTTACGAAAAGGATGGTTAATTAAGTAATCGCTTTATCTTCATATTTGTGAGATGTCTTGCACACATTTAGCGAATATGAAAAACTCTTTACGTAATGTCACCGTCTCTACCTAACATTTCATTTAACAGTAACAATATTCCTACCTAATGCCGTCGAAAACAATCCATTACTTTCACCAATTTCACGTTATCATTGTTTGTGGTATTTTTAAGTACTTTGGCATATTGCAGGTAAGGCATTAATAGTACAAAATATTGGCAGTGACATTGGATTTGAAAGAAAATAATAAATATAAAAAAGGAAACTCTCCGATATCGCTTAGAGCTATTGGATAATAGCTTTCCATATAGTAACATACAGCAGTCCCGTAAGCTGGATAAAAATCGAATATTGATTATGACCCCACTATTATTGCCGTTTTTCCCAGCTGTGTGCACAACATGACACTGTGAAAGCAACCAAACCCCGATTTTGCGGCAATACGAATAACCACCAATTGCAGAAGTGTGAATCACAGCGAGAGACAGCAGAAAGATTCGGGAAATCTTCTCGAGCTCCCGCCCTTGGGACACTGGCGAACATATCGCGGGGACGAAAGAAAAGAGAATGGAGTGCGAGGGAGTGGAGACGGCCTGGAATGGATGGAGTGGATAGAGACGGAGCGAAAGACAGTGGCGGCGTACCCGTGAAGGATGTTGTATGAGACTTCGGGGGTAGTGAATTGGGGTATTGGAGAAATGTGTTCGGGAGATGGGTGTGTGGGGGGGAGGGAGATTCCACCAGAGGGGTCTAGATTGGGTAGAGTCTCCCGCAGGAGGGAAGCATGGGGGGAGGGGAGAAAGGAAGGGGGGTACCCGGTGGGGGCAAGGGAGGAGGTCTGAACTGGTCCGCAAAGGCGGACGGAGGAATGAAAGGAGGGGGAAACGCGGTTCGTGAAAAAGTGGCGGAAAATCCGTCGGGGAAGATGGGACGGAGAGTTATTGAATGTTTTCTCCTCCGCGGCAAGGGTAGTGACGCCCCGCAGATTGATTCCGTACGCCTTAGAGGGAAAGAAATACTCGGAAGCTTGGAAGGAACTCGATGCGTGGAAGCTGGGTGAGCAGATGGGTGTGCACAAAGAACGCTGGGGTGGGGGAGAAGGGGGGCGCAGACAAAAGGAAGAGGGTTTACAATTGAACGGACTCAAGCAAGGAAGTTTTCTTTTTATGTTTTTCGCTAGCTCGGAAACACTTACGGTGTTTACCTTTGGATTCCGTGCTCCGGGACTATTTTTTTTTAAGGTTCCTCTTTAAATAATAACCGCAATAGTAGTCCCAATAGTAGGGCGACATTGGAAATAAAATTCTCCAAATGTAGGGTTTGCGCAGTTCAAATTAAAATTAGGATCAGAAGCGGGATACATAATTACCTCAACACTCAAATTCATTGACTTTTGTCATTATTGAAAAACAAGACTAAATAATTAAAAGGCAGATTGGATGTTATTCTATGGATCGCAGCAATTTTGCAAAATTATGACAAAATGCAATAAAAGCAAATCTTCACTAAAACAAATTCAAAACGTGAACAAGAGAATCTTTACACATATGGACGTAGTGAAGCTGTGCAAGATGTCTTAAATGAATGCATCCGTTTGCGTGTAAAAGTTTCATGACTAATCAGTTTTTTACAGGCCAATCTGGGTTGATGACTTAATACTTAGAGTACGATATACGACGGTAGCCAAAATGTCTAAGATACAGAGTGAGAATGCTAAACTACTGCACAATGAACAAATACTGTTTTAAATTAACTTTTCCAATACACTGAAGGGGGCCTCTTTACCCCGGAATACGGAGAAGTCGTCCATAGCCAAGGTATACGAGTGCAATAATTTTGAAGTAGGAAAAAATCTTAATTTTTGATCTACTTCTTTGGGGTAAGATTAACATCACTCATAATGAATGCCCCGAAATTGGATAGGAATTCATCGATAGATATTCATGCTTAACGGAAAAAACACAACTGATTTATCGAAACCAATGAATCTACAAGAGAATAAAGCACAAATCTCGTATTTCTCTATTCTTCATACCAGGCCATCATCTTTCAAATCTTGTTGGAAGAAAACAGAACAAAGAACAAAATACCTCCCAGAGTAGAGGAAGGATCAATCACGAAAAATTGATCTTCACGGAATAATAGATCGAAAAAGAAGAGAGATATCCCATGGGCTCCGAATCAGCCCACGTCTTCTTTCAGGGCAACAGTTTCCGATTGTAAGATATCGATCACGGAACACTCTCAACTCGTAGGACCAGCAGAGACTAAATGGGCGGATTTCATTTCCAGAATGCGAAGAAATTATACAAAAGTCAATAACGGAGATTTATTATCATCAATTTACCACGGTTACAATGATAAGAAAATAAGAAGTAAGAATAAGATGCGTACATTTTAAACGAGGTACAAACGTTAACGTCAAAGGTCCACCGATATTTGGTTAACATTTACTTTAATTCTTCAAGACAGACTAAAAATTTAACTTGCAGACAATGAGTGCAACAGAAAATAATAAACAAGTAACACACCGACTCAACTACTTTGTTATTAACTTCAACTGTAGGCTATAGGTTTTTTCTCTGGGCCATTTTGAATTGAAATGTTGATGAAAGCAGAGTAAAGAATTCAAAGAGGCATAAGCAAAAACTATGTTGAATCATGTTAGAAATTACAGCATTGACGTAATCTGATGATTATGCACTTTCTAAGACATGAGACTGGATAATTAGGCGTGATCTTGCGGTTAATGAATTCAAGCAAGCACTTTTCAACACCTTTAAGAATTATGGCTTCCAAGATTAGGAAAATATTCAAGGTCTAAGGGAATTTGTGTTGGAATCGTGACTATTATCGAGAGGTTGAATACGCTGCCTACTTGAGTATCTTTAACATTTCCAAAGAGTAATTCTCTCAGGGACGTAAAAGCAAGGACATACATAAAGCGGAGTTACATGTTACAAATTTTTATTTAGATTTCAAACTGATACGTCTTCAATTTTACTATTCCCAAAGTGTTCAATGAAAATCAAGCGAAAAACAGATCATGTCAGCAGCAAGGCGTATTGTGCATCGCAACTGGCAAAGGATTCACAGAAAATTTCCAGGAGATTCAGCGTCCTCCTTAAATCTGGAGAGGCCACTTTACCATTTGTAAGAGGGTGAATATAGGGTGACAAGCTCGCCATACTAAAATACCGATTAGGAGAGGGAAGGTCTTTTGCTTTGGGACCTACGGGATAAAGGAGTGCATAAGCGAAAAACGATTGCCAATGGAAATGATGCAATAAAGATTGCAAATAATTACGAACAGGATATAGAAAACCCTAAAGTACGAAAGCATAGCAAAGGTAATACCAGGAAAGAATTTTTATAATACTATTTAAACAGAAACACGTGAGCGCATAAAAAGGAAGAGACATTTCTTATAACTCTTACGGTGAATCTAAATTTAACGATGAGAATATTCCAAAACCTGCGTCGGTTGGACGAGCAACAATTCCTACCGGCAAGTTTCATTAAGAATACTGCATAGAATATAATTTTGCCACGGTTTAAATTTCTGGAGGTTTCCTCAAAGCCGGAAACATACCGGGGGTGTACTAAGTGGCCCACTTAATTATTAGAGTTCATAATATTTTAACTTTCACTAACACGAAAGCCATAGGCTCGAAAACCTTAGCATAACTTAACGAAAAGGACTGATAAGGATAATTTAAAGGACCTAAGCGAGTTCACTGAAATGATAAAAATACTCGAGCAAAAAATTTGAGGGAGTTGGATAAATAATTAAAGCGAATGCTTCACTTGGGAATGTGCA
Source organism: Hetaerina titia (assembly GCA_037158775.1). Classification (NCBI taxonomy): domain Eukaryota; kingdom Metazoa; phylum Arthropoda; class Insecta; order Odonata; family Calopterygidae; genus Hetaerina; species Hetaerina titia. Next base: position 91,965,539 of record CM073772.1, on the reverse strand, counting down.
GCAAAAGGGAACGCTTCAGCGACCTGTAATTAAGATATTCGAGAAAATGTGAGTCAGAAAATTAATCAAAAAAATTATACCGTCAAAAGATGCAAGAATAAAAATATTTCTCCTGTGTTTTGGTAACGCAGGCTGAAACAGCATTGAGGTGAAAGATAAAAAACATTACGAAATGGATTTTTAAACTCTCACGAAAGAATACTCCTGCCGGCTCTGGAAAAAGAGATGGACTGCACGAAAGAAAGTCTCCCACCAACACTGATGGGGCCTTCTTCCCTTTCGGATCGAGTGGGTCGGATTATTCAGGGACTAAAACGCACCTGGACGCCATTTAGCAGGATCACCCTAAGAATTTATTTTGTAAGCATTTGTTTTGAGGCCTATGAGGTGTAGTGGTATGGAGAAAAGCAATCGATGGAATAACACGACGACGCAGTGACGACAAATATGGAGAAAAATGCTAGGACTAAATCCACGAATTGAATTTTAAAGGGATATTGGGAATGTGAAAAGCCAAACACCTATTATTCGCAGATAATTGATTCGATAAACAATATCCTGTGAAATAAATTCTCTAAAACTCTAAAAATTTCTGTTGTATGGCCTAAAAAGCAATGCTTGTAAAAAGATTCAAGGGATTGAAATTAAACCTCATCATCAATTTACCAACATGATCAACATATTTTGAAAAAATTCTGAATCCTATTATTCACTGGGTACATCCCTTCTACGTGAATGAACGTGAGAATTAAACGCATTGTAAATTGAAAACGGTGCTACTCCCTTTGTAACAAGTGGCGTTTCACTATGGGATTTATCCAGGCATAACGGCAATCATGTATTTAAAAAATATTTGTGTGTGTGTGTGTGTGTGTATATATATATATATATATATATATATATATATATATATATATATATATATATATATATATATATCTCAGTCTGACCTGAAGAAGGCCTCGGAGTAGGCCGAAAGCTTAAATCATCTACAGTGTGAGTGTCCTTTTACGTGTTATCTGTTTTATTCTGTGTTCTATTGTGCCGTCCAAAAGTTATATTGCTCTCGTGAGTACTTCCGCATCATCGATATATATATATATATATATATATATCATGTATGTATCACATATGTATATCTCTTTTCCTTATATCTTTATTCATATGAATGAATATGCGGCGTATTTTTCATGTTTGAATGTATATCTATAATGCAATGTTGAACCAGATAGTTATGCAGCTATATTTTTCTTTAACACAACACCCGTAGTTAAGCTGCTTTCTTTTTCTAAATTTCCTGAAGGTCGATTATAGAAGCAGCAATCGTAAATATGGATAGTACTAAATAATGGTAGCATTTCACGAAATTTAGCACTGCTTCCTCTTTTAAATTATCATGAACAAATATTAGACACAATTTGAATGCTTGGATAATGAATTAAATGAGTTGATTTAGACGATGCATTAGCTTAGCTATCATCAAATATATAGAGCACAAACGTATACCATTGGGTCAAGATAGGTTGGTGCAACAGACTGCATAGATATATTTGCCAAAATGATTTATAAAAGCTATTAAACGCATCAGAAAATTCTGTCGTCTTTGGCCAGCAAGTGCAACGGTCGTCTGCATGATTTAAACAGTTGCTCTGGGCTATCTATCAGTCGTCTTTGTTCGGCATAAGGGAATTTCTGCTTTTAATGAAAGCAATGATTCTGACATAATTTACCACGTTTCCTTTGGAAATATTCTTCAAGACCAAGAAAACGGTATACACACCTGCCATGCTCGGATTCAGCATTTATTGCATATAAATTCAGTAAAATGTTAAACAATATCTAAAATCAGTGCTATTAACCAATTTTGAGAAAATAAAAACAAAGAACGGCACACCTATTATGTGTAAGGTAAATGCGATTACTGTACCGCAGCTTCCGCAACGATTAATATAAGCAAAACTTAGATCCCTCGAATGAAAAACACGCAGTCTACTGTCAAATGTAATGTAAAAAACAACAACAAGAGCTGAAAGACTGTGTTACTGACATATCCTTCAATTTTGTTCAATAAAATTTATCATATAGTAACATTACCTCAGCCATAATACCTGCACTCATTGGGAAGGGTACACGATTTGCCTCAATTCCCGGTTATTCCGTCTCATCCACTAGACGAATTAATTTAAAAAAATGATATGGTTGACATTTCCTTTGAGGATCGAGTACCTTCTTTATGTTAACTAAAAAAATCACGGTAAAAAAGTCTTCTTCGATGTAGAAATAGACTCCTAGTGAAGATACTCACTTTTAATGTATGGGTATTTGGAATGTTCGTGGACTGATTATGGTTTCAAAATCCTTTAAAACTTAGCCAAATACTCGAGATTATTCCGAAAAATAAAAAATTCAGGGGTATTCATTGCTTCGCTAATCGTGTACCGTTACTCTGGGAGAAGATTGGGCGATGCCGGACCGACGGCCTGTAAGGTTACGAAAGGAGGGGAGAGCACAAGGAACGGGTATAGGGGTGTGTGGTAACAGAGTCAGCGGTGGTAGTATTCCCTTCTCCTTAACGAGCGTCGCCAGCAAAGACGGAAAAAGCACCCGCGTACTCGTACCGAAGGAAGAAGGAATGTGTGCGTAGAGGAGGGAGAAGGTGATGGGCTCCGATTATGGGGCGGGGGGGTCGGGAAGGGCGAAAGAGGAGAGGAGACTACCCCGCCACCCGAATGGGGAGGACGAGGGGCGGGGTAGGGGGATGGGCGAGGGCAAAGAGAAGGCAGTGGGGACGGGAGGAGAGGGAGAAGTGGTGCAGACTCATTTAGCACGCCTGATGACCCTCCTTAACTAGCGTTTAAATGAGCAGCACGTATATCCAGGAGCTCAAAAAAAAGATAACGAAAAACTTAAAAAGGATACTCCGATTCTCCTTTCCTCTACCACACACCCACCACCCTTTCCCCCTACCGGATTTCTTTCCGAATAAAGTGCCCGACCATCTCCCCTCTTCTTCCCAGCCTCCAACTCACTCCCCCGCCTCCTCACCTACGCCTCGGAAGGAGAAAGGATTGAGAGAAGGAGGAGGGGAGCGTGCAGCGGTACGCATAAAGCGAGGGAAGAAAAAGAATCGTCCACATACACACACACACCTACCCAAACACCCTTGCTCCCTACGCCGAGAAAATCCTCCGGGGAGAAAGCGGTTGAGAAGCCTGAGGTGCAGTATGCGCGTGTGGATGTGGCGGAATTGGGGGCCGGGGAGGGAGAGTCAAGGGTCAGGGAAGGATAAAATGTACGGAGGAGGGGACAGAAAGATTCAGGGAGGGGTTGTGAAGGCGAGGGGAACGGCGAGAGATCGGACTTCGGAGAGAAGGGTTGGAGGAGGTAGGGGGATGGGAGGAGAGTGGTGGGACGACAGAAAAAGACGGGAATCGTCTCTGAGTCATTTACACTTGCGGACCGAAAAGAAAAAGGGGCGGGGGAGTCTGGGAGAGGAGGGAAGCGGGTGCGGAAGGAGCTCCTATTCCTGCTCCCGACCTCCCCCCCTCCCAACCGACCTCTTCTTTTCCCCCGGAGAGAAAGAAATTAAAAGGGACTCTGCGAGGTTTTAACTAATCGCCACGGAGCATGGATGAGGGTGTGAATTTAAGGATGCGATTAAGGGAAGGAAAGGGTGGTGGGTCGGCGGTGGGGAGGGGTAGGGTTATGGCGGGGACATCTCGCAGGAGGGAGGGGACGCGGGGCTGAGAGGAAGGAATAAACGCACGGATTTCCGTTCGGGGGACTGGTGCCGTGAGGGTGGACGCGTCACGAGGCGTACGCGTGTTGTTAAGCGCATGGGGGAATGAAAAACAAAGGGGAGAGAAGAAGATGCGGTTTCGCGAGCGTGGGGTGACAGGGGTTCTGAGACAGAAACCGTCCCGAGAACCAAACGATATCTTCAGTTTTCACAAACAGCCAACAAGCCAAAGCTTCTCGCTTAATCAAACGTGGACTACAGACCAGTGTATTTCCTCAACGCTTTCTCCCGGACCAAAAATACATTTTCCATTTCAAAGAATAAACTCTTTCCACAAAAAGCGCAATTAACAGTGATCTACACATATCACAAGTTGGACGAGTCATTGACTAAGTAATATTACCTAGATAATAAAAAAATGACTCCACATCACGCTTTAAAGTAAGACACCACGAATCATGGTGTCCTGTGATGAAGATTATAAATACAAGGGTAAGTCAATACGTAAGTCGCAAAACTTTATAAACGCAATAATAATCAGAAAAAATTCCTGAAATTTATTCCGCTTTTCTACATATTCACCCTGTACTTTAAAACTTGAATCTCATTTATTTACTACCCCTTGGTAGCCGGCAGCAAAGAAGTCTTTCGTTTGCTGTCGCTGCCTACACATAACCTCTACGGCATAATCATTTTCAAAACGTCGGCCACCCAAATAATATTTGAGGGGTCCAAATGGATGAAAATCATTTGATGCTAAGTCGGGACTACACGGCGGATGTTTCTTGCGTTCCTAATGAAATGTTTGTAACAGTTCCTACGTTTGCCTTGCTGACGTTTGAGACTATTTTATTGACTTACCCCCGTGCATATGTGAAGATGTTGAAATTGTTCCACACACAGATCTTCAACATGATGAGAAATAATACATGAATGAGACATCGATGGCCTGAAAGCACCCATTTTCAGCATTGAAAACTTCAACTATGAGTTATTAATATCGAAGCATTATTCATCCTTCAAAAATTAGCATTACCAATCGATCAAAATTAAACATAGCGCACACGTTCAATTAAACATTCTGAGACACTATGTCAAGAACAATATGAAGAATGCCGAACCATTTTCTAAGCGTAGATTCCTAAATTATCACAAATGATGATGTAAAAAATCACTTTTAAAAGCTCTTTTGGGGCAAATCTTTATCTCCCATACATAATTACAACAACCTCCATTGTGGAAACAGGACGACGAATGACTCTTCGTCAACACAAAATCGCAGGTGGATCGAAAAACATCAGAGCCGAACGAATGAGAAAACATGAGAGGTTCCGTTTCCCTTTGGCATCATGAAAACTTCGACGACGACGACGGATTTGAAAGACGAGGAAAATTTAAAGCGCGGACTTTCAAGAAAAGGGTTCCCGATGAGTTCAGAGTCTTCGGATGTGTCTCGTGAAGTGCAAAGATTAATCGGTGGAAAGAAGAGTCAGGATGAGCGGGAAAAAGTGCTCGTTAAGGGAATTGGAACGCTCCGTGGCCACGCCAAAAGAAGACTATGCCAAAAACAAAAGTGAGATAAAACCCGAGCGACTAGACGAAAAATGTAAGGCGGAAGCTGTTAAAGGAAGGGGAGCTTCACCTTCGCCACGAGAGAGTAAGTCCTGCGGCAAGGGACACAATAAAGGTAGTCGAGTTAAATTTGTTCCATGATGAACAAGAAGATTCTGCTTTTAATGCTGATTGAGAATCTAGCATCGATTTTAAAATACGTATAAATTATTTCAAAGGATAACGGGATGTAAATAGAAAAAAATGTTACACCTGAAACATAATATAACCCTGAACACGAATTAATAATTAGAAAAGTCTTCCAGGATATAATTCACAACCAAGCGAAATTCTTTTTGACTACTGAAAGAATATAGCACGGAGGAATAATAAACTTTATACATTTTTAACACACACACATTTTTATATAAATATATATATTCAAAACATAATATTATACTTGAACATGTACAATATTGAAAATGTGCCTAAAATTAAAATTCAAAATACTTTAAAATAAAAATAAGCTAAAAATGTTTTCGTAATTCGTAACATCCAAGCAAAAAAGGGGAAACTATCGTTTTTAACGATAAACTGGCACCCTTATGTTTCTTCTAGGTTCACGATAAAAGTGAAGTAGGGTATGGTCAATAGGAGGCTTGAAAATAAGTAAGGGAGAGGAACGGAACTCAACTTGCACAATTATGAAAAAGGATAAGTTATGTAGTGGAACGGTTATTATTTCAGAACCCTTCCCTCAAGTAAAATAATAATAGTAAGCTACTTTCATAGAAATTGACTATTGCAAAGGAAACTCAATTAACAACCAGTTACAACGTGTACCCTTGTCGGCTATTTTCCTTGAAAAACATAATCATAATTATAACTATACACCTCAATTAAAAATCTATTTTGATGATCTGTGGTGTAATTTTGTAAAAGGGACCAGTTTTCAGACATACTAAAGCAAACAGTTAAAAAGTACATTTTATATAAAATAGTGCCTGGAATTGCCACAGTTAGCCAGTCCTGTGAGTTCAATAAAGGGTTGTCAAATGAGTCGGAGGAAGAGTTAGAATTTTGCGTTGAACACGGATTTATTTTTTCATTTTAAGTTTTAAAGAGATTTTCATACACATCACTTAGAGAGAATAAAAGATGTGCGAACGCCGGTAGTAAAAGAAGGATATAAAAAACTGAATGCCTTTCTAGGACAGCAAAAACGGCCGTGCATAAAATGTCCGCCTCTACACATTATTTTACCTCGCAATGAAGCGAAACTTGGGCACGTAATATTTTCCTCCAGGATTAGCATAAATGTCGACTACATTCAGTGGGAACTTAAGAAGTGGTAAAAAATAAAAAAAGAAAGTGTGAAATAAAAGAGTTATTAAAAATATGGACCGGATGCACAGGTAAAATAAAACAATATCAAAGAAGTTCGCAGCACTGCTTTGGCTATAATGATGGCATGGATGATAGTGAAATCACCGAATGCATACTGTGCATCGTATGAGGGAATAGTAAAAGATTCAACAGTTAGACAGGGAAAATAATGGATGAATGCTGTTAGAGAAACTGCTAAAACTAGGAATTATAGTCCAAGAGCAGAAAAACATGAATGAAACAATGTGTGAATACGACAGTGGACAAAAGGTCTATGCAATAATAGGACAAACTAGAGGAGCGTAGTAAAAAATATCAGGTTTGTTTTATGACGAAAAACTAAGTTTTTCTTGACAGTACCCATCCCGAAAGGACACGGCGAGAATAATATTCGCATGTGATGTATTAGATTTATCAAATGGCATAAAATATAACAAGAGAATTCAGTCAATGGAGTAAAAAATATAGCAAATTTTCATTACGCTAATTCTCAAATTCAAGTTGGATTCAGCTGATCAGCGGAAAGGGAGGAATAAACTCGCAAAAATCCCTTCTGATACCTGATCAACATTTACTTTTCCCGCGTCTTATATGTACCTCAACGGTTCCACTTCCCTTTTACCGCCATACCCCACCTTCTAGACGAAAAATAAACAACCCAATCTCTTTGCCGCTCTGAAACTCGGAGAGAAGCCTCGGCAAAACCAACCAGCAAACTCTCACTCTACCTCAGAGAGAACAGGAGGTAGAAACGATAGCCCGGGGGAAGAGGCGTTTCCGTTTCGCAGGAAACCAAAAGGAAGGAGGTGAGCGGGAGGCTGCTGGAAGAAGGAAGTAGGGCGAGGGATAGAGAGAGAGAGAAAGAGGAAAAACTAGAGGAAGGGGGAGGAAGAGCAAGCTGGGTATCCAAATGAATAACAGTCCGGGAGGAAAATGCGTCAAAGTAGGATAAAAGAAAACGGCTGAGACGAGAGGGAGACAATGATTTGCTCTCGCGGGCCAAAAGATTAGAATAACGAAGGGGCCGGGGGGGGGAGGGACGAGAAGGGAAAGGTTTAGCTGGGAGAGGGATGGAAAGAGAAAGAGAGCATTAAGAGATAGAAGACTATCCTGTCTCCGGAAGGAAAGAATGACGATTAAGGAATATAAGACGGAGAAATGCAAACAAAAGAGATGGGATGAGACAACTACCAACCAACCCTCTGAACGGAAGGAAGGAATGAATATTGGGGTGTAGGAGGGAGCGCCGAGGAAGAGATGGAGTGATGAGACCGGGGCGGGGGGAAGAGGTCGGAAGGTGTAGGGCGTGAGGGGCGGTGGTGGGGAACCGCGGGTGCGGAAGGCGATGGCGGAAGAAAGGCAATTAAGTGCCGTGCATGTGTGTGGGAGAGGGGCGGAGGGAGGGAAGGACTCGGGGAAGAGAGGGTTGAAGAAGGGTGGCCGAGGGGGCAGGGCAGGCGGGAGAGGAGACCTAGGGGAGATTCGAGGGAGAGGTTCACAGATGAAAGGAATCGCAAGGGGAGAGGATCTTTTGTGCTGTTGGGGAAACGAACGGGATCGCACCCGGCGCGTCCCATCGCAACCATTTTCGGTTCGCTAATGAAATGCACCTCGCCGAAATTGACTCAAAACAACCGCCGCGGCGGCAAAGGTGAACGGGGGCTTGACGGAACTCACTCATTGCACCACTACCTCCACACAACACAGGAGTTCGTGGAGTAATGTGGAGATTGCCGGATCGTTTGAAGAACTAAAATGTCTCGAAGGAATTTCTTACGAACGAATCACGAGGGACAATGAAGCTCCCGAGGACGGTGGCGAGCATGGATTACACACCGTCCCGCAGAGAAAAAAATAACTACCGGAAGAATTCGATATCGATCACTTAATTCAAGAACTTGAAATGCAACGACAAATAAACAATGGGGTATATTCAGCATTCAAAATAAATATCAATCTTTTTAGAGATGGTGATAATTCAAGAAAATTTAAATCGAGAAATATATTTTATATTGGAGAATGACAAAAGAAAAGTGGGAGTGGTAATCAAGAGACTAGGACGCTGGGCTCTTGACTGGAGGACCCTGGTTCGATTACCGGTGACGCCTTAGGGCATCCTGAGCCGAGTGATTTTTTGGGTACCAGATTTTCCTGGGGAACCACAGGCAGCGCAGGGAATGGGACTGGCTCACCAAATCTAATATGCGATTTTCACTCGCCATTTATCTAATTATTAGGCAAAATCTGTCCCAAGAAATTAAACTAACCTTCACCCTTCGCGTTATTTACTGTGGCATGTAACACAGAAAACCGGCAATATCTTCTCACGTGTATATGAGTATGATAACTAAGACCACCGACGGAATCGATCAAAAATTTACCCCATCGTTAATTGGAGACGACAGTACGACTACGTGGCAATTATACAAGCAGTAGATGTATAAATATGGACACATTAACTTCACATGGCAAATAATGACGATTAATGTAGGTAGAATATTCTGGATTCGTTCAGGTATATTTCAACTATACTAAGTCGCTGGTCAATGATTTTCATCTTCTATGTCCTCAAGCAATATCTACGAAGGCCCCACTGGTAAAGATTTAAAGTACGTCAAAATATGAATTCATTAATGCACCTAACGATTCACATGACTGGAATGCCAAAGGAATCTGGCAGAATATTTTGAAGCCTCCATCCGATCAAGGCCTAAACTAGAAATACATTTTGACGCGAGCATTAAGGATAATGCCACTTAATAACAGCCTACCAGGAATACAATTAATTTGTTCTCTTCGGATTAAATATATTTCACAACCAAATATCGTATAAAACGAAACGCAAAGGAAGCATAAAAACGCTGAAGCAAATATGATACACGAATTAAGTAAGCGGGCACAATTACACTCTAGTGTGCAAGTATTATATGCCATTTATGCTTTATCAATTCGATGCACCAATTTCATGAAGCATGATATGGTGAAATTCGAACATAATGATGAACAAATAGTAACACTTTTCCAGTACAAGATCATTTATTACGACCGGTTTCGATCTACTACATCATAGTTACCGAAGTGGGACCCAGACTTTGTTTTATGTTAACTGTTTAACAAATTTTTATATCGCTATCCTCTCCCTACCCTCATTTCCCCTTCTTCTATTCAAGCCACATTCCCCATTCCCCTCCCCATCCTCCCCGGTAATAAGAAACCGGTTGTAATGAATCAATATCTAGTGGAAAAATGTTACTATTTGTTTATTATTTTGGACAAACTTGCTGAAAAACACATTGCTATGCATTCATGCACGAACGAAGTACGCTAAAAATCACGATATGTAAGCACTTTCCCCAATTAAAAATAATCATAAATCAAAACATTTTACTTACTTGAAAATAATGCGGACAGAATTTTGGAATTCACAGAAGACGAAAAGTATATATATATACTTTTCTATATATCTATACTATAGATTACCTGTAAAAATAAAAACAATTTATAGGAATATATCAAGCACACCTAATGCTAATTTCTAAGTCAATGAAAAATATCACACATGTTAATTTTACATTCATTGTGCATCGTACGATAGGAGAATAAATATGAAAAAGACATGCAATATGTAATATACAACCTTATATTTGAACTGCGCGCCTGCTTGATGTTATTTGCTTATTGCTACATAATTTACATTGCAATTCCTTATTCTTTGAGGTCGTAATGGAAAAATATAAATTCATGACAGTAAATTAAATTCGTCATGATAATGAACAAAGTTACCTTACTAAAGATTGAGTACTCAATAAATACTGTCACCACCGACCATTTACCAATATGAATTTTATTTTGATTACTATCAGTTGATAAGAGACATAATTTAACACGATAAAAACAAAAATAGATAATTAATGGACAAAATGGACAACTGATTGGAATGAACAACCAACATGGAACAAAAGGAGGGCCTGCATTTATCAGAATAAGCATTCCCAGGGCGAATTAAATCCTTGAAAGAAGCGGGTTCTCAATACGAGATCAATAAAATTAAATAAGAATATCGATACCTTATTACTGACATTTGTGAGACCAGTCCAACTGAATAATAAATAAATTAACAGAAATCTTCTAATTGAAATTCTAATCAAACGTGACTTCCTCTTGCAACCATAGGAAGTGGAATAAACAAAAGAGGTAACATATAGGAAATTGACACAGTGCCAAATTGCACTACACAAAATGTGCATAATCCCCGGCGACTTGAAATATAATGGCCCCACTCTACAGGTGAATATCCTGAGGACAGGATCTCCTGTCACGGATCAAACGGCAAAGGGTGGCGAACCGAAACGCTGTCTGTGGCATGGGTCGAACTCTGGAGATGGGAGCCGAGGAGGGAGGGCCGGCGCGAGGAAGAGGAGGGGTACGGGGCGAGGCAGTACGCCCTTGTCAGACGCCGGGCAATGAAGGGAGATTAGAGTGAGGGCATTCAAGGAGGTTTAAGGATTCCACCGAACGCCTAAAGGGACAAATGTGTCTTTGACGAGGAGTCGAAAGGATGGAACTCCGTGGGCGGGAGTGGTGGTGTTGGTGGCGGTGAAGACGGAAGCTCTCTGTGGTCTTCCGAAATGGGCACGAAGACGGGGAGGAGTTGAAAGGAGGCAAGGGAAAGGTGCGGGTAAGGTCTCGAGGAGGTGGCGAAGCGGTTTGAGACGTAGCAGTGAAAATCGGTCGGAAAATAAGGGCGAGGGGAGGGAAAAGGGATCGCTCCCGGCAGGGTATAGAGGAGAGAGATTGGGAAACGGGAATGGGAGCTACGGAGCGAACCTTTTGGGGGGTTTGCGCTTACGTAAGCAAGTGCCGAAGACGGCAACGAGCGGTGTGAGCTTTTGAGGCACGGAGCGAAATAAGGATAAGGAGACTTTGGTGCATCGTTAAGGAGGGAATAATAACTTCATGGAGAGGTGGAGTGAGATAGGAGGAGAGGGGTGGGGACGTTTGCGAGGGAGACTGCCGAGACGAAAGACGTCTGCGCTCTCGGGAGAAAGGGTGAGGAAGTGTTCTCGCGGGTCCCTGCCATGCAAAACGGCCTCCCTCGACGGAAACCCTTTCCTTCTACTCGCCTCTCTCTCTCTCGATATTCTTCCACGACGAATGGCTCCGGGCTACACTCGTCTCCCGGGGGATGATTGTCAATTACGGGATTTCCGGATGACGGATGGACGGGTGGTTTCGTAAGGAGCGCTCCTCTTGAGAGGCAGAGATAGAGAGAGAGAGACTGGAGGGCAAGAGGTTTCCCTGAACAAGCCCTGCCGCCTTTCGTCTCCGCCCGAAAATCCTGCATGCCACGCGATTTTAATCGCAGGCGACGGGATGGGAGGGAAATCGCAACCGTGGGCGAACAGAGGGGATTTGGGTTAATGTGATGAATTGGGGAAACAATCCCCTGCTCCCTGGATCCCTGCCAAAGTGATTACGAAGGAACGATACGTGCGACACTTGGACGCCGTGGTTTTATTACTTAGGGCTCTTGTGGATGGGTTAACTCGAGAAAAACTCCAATTTGAAACGAATTCAACACGATAATAATAATGTATAACCATTGCAAGTACTGCGGAGCAGTCTTAAGTTATAAAGTTTTTTTTCACATTAATGATACAAGCTGATGCCAAACGCACACACCCTTCACATTTGCCCGAATTTCTCACATTTTACATTACTCGATGAAAAAAATGTCGAAGAAAGAAATTATAAGAATAAAATCTTGGGTCACGAATTATGTAGAGAAAACGCCAACCATGTAACTTCGGTTCCAACGAAACATGGCATTCGTTTAACAGCCATGAAAAGAAATATGTCAATTCATCGTAATTATTTTCTTTCATTAATACTATTTCACTCATACGAGCACTTGTATGTGTGTGTGAAACTAGAGACAAAGGGATAGAGGTGCTCTGCAAAAATTCATTCATACGTATAGTAATGCCGAGCAATTGCACCCATGTCCCGCATAGGATATTCATAGCAAGTTCAATAACACAGATAAGTTAGGCCAATACCGGTGTTACAAGCTACAATTTCTAGCTGAGATAACTACCGAAGCCTTAATACATATGCATATATGATGTCTTTTGGTTACGAAACAAAATTACATATGACCCATACGCCAATTATACGAAACTATTACAGGTATATTCATAGTGAATATTCATAGTGACTGCAAATTTTAACAATCATGAAAATTCTATAAAGCATATGTTGCAGCCTATTATATTAAAATTATAAAACTACACCAAAAAGCAGATATTTCCACGTTGGATTGGATTTTTTTTAAGTTCTCTCAGATCCACCAATAAACCGCGATCAATTTTCTAGCAAGGTGTTTAAGTCTTCAAATCTCAGCCTTTGTGTTACCTTATCAACAAGAAGAGCTTATGGAAAACGTGAAGATTATAAGATTATGGATGAGAGATGGTATATGGAATTATATTTCTTTGATGTAATGAAACGATTACGTCTAATAAATTACCCGGCACATAGCGAAAATTCAAGGCGAGCGGAAAATGTTATCTCCGGAGACATTCTGAGAAATACACGTCAATTTAGGCTGACTTCTAATTCAATGAACAAGAGAAGAACAAATACCTTAATTACAAGTAAGAAAATCATATTGAATAATTGAGAAAACTCCAATAGCCGTAAACAGTTAATTTTTAATTTTAACTGTTTACGGCTCTTGGAGTTTTTTCAATTATTCAATACTATTAGCCGTAAGAGCTCAATTCATTTATCAATAAAATCATCCTCGATAAGTTAGCGAGAGGAACAGCAGGGATGCGTGAAATAAAAAGCAAAGCTTCTTTCCAAAGTTGAAATGCCCTGCTAATACGAGCATATTAAATCACAACCAACGCTCGGGGGATCGGGGGTTTGGGGATCCAGAGATGTGTCACAAGGAGAGGGATACGTGACTGCACGTCAAATACCCCAAAATTTATCTCCGAACGAACAATGCTAATAGATTGCTGATGTTGCGGTGCACGGGACTGACACCAATGTTGACAGTTTTTACATATTAGCTGGTAAATATTATTCTGACAGTAGGAAAACCGGAATATTTAAGGGGAAGGGAGTTTTGGAAATTGTATCAAAATGTAACGTGGTGAAGTAAAGGGAGTCTAGTCAAAAAATGTTTGAGATAATATATGGACACTTCCTTACAGCATTAGGAAGGCGGCGGCACCCGTATGGGGGGGAAAATTGAGACGGACTTGGAAAGGGGCAGCGGCAGGGAAAGGCGTGGAGGAGGAGGTAGAGAGGCAAAAGCGAGAGGTGGGCATAATAGGAATGAGGGTGAGGGGGCGAGGGGCCGGCAGGGGGAAAGGGTAGATGCGTGGAAGGGGATCGAGTTGTACGAGGACGGCGGATTACGAGATCAGAGCGAAACGGGTTTCCACACAGTCATACATACACAAACATAAGACGGGGAGTGCGAAAGTGTTTGTAGGTTGGACGAGCGCGAGTGGCAGTGGGCAGGGCGGGGCGAGAGGCGGGGGGAGGCGGGGGGAGGCGGGGGGAGGCGAGGAAGAGAGCGAGCCCCCTTTGAGTCAGCGAGTGCGCGCTCCAGGACCCGAGGAATGATGAGGCGGGCGGAAGGACGAGAGGAGAAGTGTGGGCGGCCACCCTTTCGGGAGTGCTTGTGGGTGGAGGTGAGGAGACGCGGGGACGAAGGAGATGGTCTTGAGACGTTGGGGAGCAAAACACACATCCAAACCGACACGCGGGGGAGTGGGTGACGGGGCAGGGGGAGATGGTTGGGGGGGAAGGTCGGATGGGAGGCCGAGATGGAGAGGGGTGGTGGGCAGGACGACAGCAAGGTGAGGGAGTTGTTTAAGGAGGGACCAAGACGGTCGCCGTGAGAGGGAAGTGAAGCGAGAGGAAGACAAAGATGGCGAAGTGGGTACATGATGTGGGGGGAGGGGACTAGGCTGGGAGAAGAGCGAAAGTACAGGGAGGGAGGCCGCCTTCATTTGTTCGTCACGTCCAGAACCTCCTTCCCCCTCCCTCCCCCAGGCTGTTCCAGCCGCAAGAATCGCCCCTTATTCGCATCTCCATTTTCACCGGAATTCGTCCTCCACGGATCCCAAGTTTGACTATTTCTGTATGTTGAACAATTTCTTGGTTAGACGGGACAAACTTGTTAATGTCTTGCGCGGAAACTCGACGCATAAGGGGTCGACAAAGAAACTGGATACAACGGAGATGTCCACACAAATTCTATGAGCGACGGTTCTGGTAATTCCACACCGGGAGAGTAGAGCCATAGAAGGGAATAGGACAATTCTCCTAAAAGTGTTTCAGCCCTTGAAATTAATTCTGAGGATCTCCGACGACACTCCTTTTTTATTCTTTACTTCACTTTCACTCAACTTGAAATAAAGAACACAAGGAATAAATGCGGTAACCAATTTTATAACATTGCACTCCCATTTATAATATTCCTGACATGATAATATTACGTACTATATTTTTGTAAAAAAATTCTTATTATAACAATAACCTCAACTATGAAATGTCTGGAAACTACCACCACATTCCAACTCCCAGCAGCGAAATTTTAATTTACTAGCATACCGGAATCTAAACATGTTCATTGAAAACATCAATTTAATTTTGAATGAAAAATGTCTCAATGGAATGAGAAAATGTATATGAAGGAGTATTCCAAAAGCATCATTCAAACAATATGCACCAAACTATTACTGGCAATTATTAATAATCGGGGAAAAATTAATGTTGAATGAATGATCGGAGAGCAAAAAAATGGTCAATCAGTGATGGGCTACAAGGAATTGAAAATCACATTTCAAAAGAAAACTTAACAAACTGAATAACGACCAATCAGATACATTACGAATTACACCTGAATAACGTAAGGTAGCTTAGCATTTTCTGTATTACAGGACGATTCCATACAGGCTACATTATGCGCAATTCCACAGAGCTATATTATGCGCAAACAATATTATTTTTCACATGAGAGAAATGGCGATAAATTAATTCAAATAAATTGAAATTTCAAGCTTAAAATGGTTCATTTCGGTCTTTTCGTATTGGAAATTATTAAACATCCACCTTCATTATCCACATTTTGCAGCGCTGATTCTCGATTGCCAAGTCGGTCTCAAAAAGTTAGCGCAGTTCCCCGACCTACTGCAAATATCCTCGCGGACCCGCACTTAATACCTAATGCCATTTGGGAACTCTGTCCGGGCAGAGGGGAGAGCATCCATTGGACAAGAAAGAAATACTTGGGGAGGGTGAGAGAAACCGCAGGGCGAAGCGGCGAGAGAGAGAGAGAGAGAGAGAGATAACTCCCATTTCTGCGATGCTCCTTGACAGCGGCAGCGGCGAGAGTAGACATTCAAAGGAGCATCGGGAGTGACCCTTAAGAGAGCCAATAAGCTTTCGGAGCAGGAGGAGCCAGCAGGGCCTCGGGGCACCCGGCGTGGTAAGGAGCAAAGGGCGAGGGGGGAGGGTTTCGGCGGGAGGAGAGAAAGGGGAGATTATGAGGGGGGAAGGGCGGAGGCGGGGGTTGAGCTGGGAGGAGAGGAAATAAAGGAGTGATGAGAGAGGGGAGTATGAGTGGGGAAGGTGTGGGGTGGGGAGGGGGCGAGGGGGGGGGGAGAGAGAGAGAGAACGTCAAACAGACACATCGAGAATTAGCAAGGAATTAAGGGGCCAAAGGAGAGAGAGAGAGAGGGCATACGAGATGGGCCGGAAACGTGGGCGCATATACGTGCGTCTGTGTATATAGTATACGTATATACTTACACATGCACACAAACACATCTCTGCCTATCTGAAGGAAGAGTTCGGAGAGCAGGGCGTTCGAAGGAGAAGGGGGTGGGAGCGGGTTGATGGGGAGATGTAAGACGTGAGGGCGGCGAGAGGGCAAAGGAGGGGAGGGGGAGATGAAAGAGAATCGGGAAGTCGGCGAGTGGTTCATCAGGGAGGTCGTCTGGGCGGGGGGAGGAGGTGGGGGCCACTCTAAGATGCGCGGGGGGTGGAGTGGAGGCAGAAAGGGGTGGTGGCGGTGGACAAGACGCGCGGGAGGGAGAGGACTACGTGGAGGGTCCAGGCGAGATCGGATAAAAGGGATGACGTAATTGAGATAATGATGTAAGAGGGAAGGGACGACGAGAGGAAGGCGGGGGTGGCGGTGGGAAGCTTTGGCCGGGAGCCTTCAAGATATTTCGCTAATGAGTCAAAATATATTCGAAATGGGCCGGGGTGAGCTCACGACCGTTTCAAATAACGAATGATAACGAGATCATTTGAAAAAAAATTCGGGAGGTTGGCGTGAAATCGCTCCGATACTAAAAACATATATAGTATATGGCCGTGTTTGCATTTCCTATACTTCGAGAAAAAATAAAAACTATTGCAGGCGCACTCCAATCATACATCCGCCAGAGAGAAACGTTGAAAAACAATATTTCATAAATATTTACAAATATATAATCAGGGGCACTTTCTGTGGGGTTTCTATTTATATAAGGAGAATTAGTGTAAATAAGGTCTCTCAAATAAATGAAAATAACCTGGAAGTTTTTATTTGGAATAAAATATTCAGGGATGAAGGAGAACTACTTTCAAAAAGGAAAATATTTGAGGCTGGGAGATGGAAGGTGAACGAACGCGCTAGACACAGCAAAATGGGCCGAGGAGAGACAAAGAATATCTAAGTCACGAGAAATAAGGATTAATGACACGAAGAATAAAAACGGAAGAAATTTACGTATAGGAGAAGCAAGAAAAAGTTCGCAGAACGTGTTTACATTCACAGGAGGGGGACACACACGTAATGTAAAGGATAAAATACGCAAATAAGGTTTTGAAAATCCAACCGATCGTCATGCAGAGGTACAGTTTTATCTACTATTGATCGAAACTATGTTATAATAAGGGTATAATTCCGGAGTAATTCGTTAGGTATAAAAAACGAGACATGGCTTTTTGGGAGGGGAACAGTGTCGACATAGTAACTTGTTATAAAGAACCTGTTACCCCCAAAATTGAAAATTTGTCACATAATTAACACGTCCAGGACTTCGGACGGCCAAAATTTCAGATATGCTAGTATATTATTATCACTTATGATTACAATAATTTAAACGTGTCCTTGTTTATATTAAAATTTCTAACATCCAATCAAAATTGAGTTTTCATTCAGGGTCAGCAAAATAATGTGATACACGTATAATATTCTGGAGAAAATTTAAGAAAATATCCTACGCATTGTACTAGCCTGCAATCTGCACGACTGAAATGAAACATTCAACACGTAAATCGAATCCTATAAAACCCAATTTCCTTAATAGAACCTGTGGAAATGCGGAGGTATTCGAAGAAAACATGAATTGATTTCGCTTGAAAAGGGTCTCATGGGATCATTAAGAGATCTTGAAAGGGACCGAAGAATATTCTTACGAGGGCCAATCAAGTATAGAGAGAGAGAAGACGGGTAGCAGGACTGTCGGCATGAGGGCCGATGAGAGACGAAAACTCGGCGAAACTTTGAAGAATTTTTTCCCTTCGGAGGGAGGAAATGAACACTGAAAGCAAACTGATAGAGAAGTCCTCCCCAGTGGATACCTTCCTCCCTGGCAGAATTCGAGAGTATTTATTGAAGACGAATGGTTGAAGTGACGGCGGGTGGGTTGAGCGGGCCAAAAAGACCTAGGGACACGCGGAGAGAATGACATCTTACGGGAACGGTGAGATGAAAGGGTTTTGCAGGAGGGAAGGGTTTACGATACGATAGAAGAGAGGCCGCAGGAGGGAAACGGATGGGAGAAGGTGAGGGAGGGAGGGGTTAAAGGCCAACTCCTTGGCGCAGAACCCCATAAGAGCAACGCGTCCATAACGCATAAGAAGTCGTCGGACGGGGACGGAGCAGTTCGAAATGGGCCAAAGGGCATATAGGGGGGCGGGGACTTAGTGAGGAAGGAATAGAACGAAAGCGTGGGGCGAATTTCCGAGCGTACGTACGATCCGAAGGGGGGCGAGGTGGCTTGAAAGGGGGCAGAGCTTCGGGGGACGGGACTGAAAGGCCCATCACTCGCTAGGGCACAAAGAGAGACGTCTTTCTGAGATGGATTCCATCCCGACACGGCACCAGACATAAAAGTTCCGATAACCGCTTTGACCCTAGTCTTAGTAAAGAAATCAACCTCCCAGCTCCTTCGGTTATGCCCTGCTTTTGCCGCTTACGTAAGAGAATACCATGATTACTTCGAGACGAAAGGAAATGGTGTGGTCGAACTGGAAAATGGGGAGAAGACGAGATAAATTTTCGGGTAGGGATAGAAAAGGAGTGTTGTCAGGAAAGAACAAAGGAGAGACGGTATAAAAACGGATATTTGGATAAAATATAACAAATGAATCTAAAATATTACAAGGGGAATTTCCTAAAAGGACAAAACATAATTTAATGAAACAGAGAAATTTGATTGTTCATGCATCCAGGGCTGGGAAGTTTTAGTTTTTTGGTAAATTAGACCAAAAGAAATGGATAAAAGAAGGGTGAAAGAGAAAAATTAATATAATCGGGCAATTCAATGTAAATAGACAAATTTTTCTGTTATCGGCGGTACGCCGATATCATGTCACGCACTGAAGACAAATAAAGCACCCTAGTTCATGCGAATTTAAATACTGCTGGCGGAAAACATTGAAACAAATACTTTCGAACAGTGAATCCGCAATTTTTTGGAGTGCCAACCGAAAAGATCTTATTTAAAACACAAATATACGGATAAGGCTGGTATCGTCTTCAAAATATTATGCAGCCATGACTTGAACCGAGGACATTAAAAGAGAATATATGATAGAACGGCCCAGAGGTGTGCGTCAATAAGATGCTTAGAGTATGAGAAGAGAAGTAGAAGGGAGAAGACGGCGTTTATTGGCCAAGGAAAAAGAGGCGTTGGGGGGGAGGTTAGGGGAGGGAATGGAGGTGAGGGACGATGGACAAGGTTAGGGGACAGGTCGGCGAAGTCCGAATATTCAATATGGATGAAGAAGGAAACCTCTCCCTGGTGGGGCGGAGGCCAAAGGAGAATTTCGCTGCCAACTGGTGCTGCCTTGATACGTACATGGGGGCGTGGGAGGGGCGAGGGGTTAGGCAGGGCGAAGGGCGAAACCGGCGGTCGACTCCTGAGGAATCCTCTCTTGCGATGAACGCAGAGGGGGGCGGGAGAAGGAAGCAAAGAGAAGCAGCAGAAATCGCTCCCGACTACTCCTCAAACCCTCTCCCCCATCCCCAACGGGGGGAAAAAGAAACCCCTTCCCTACCCTCTCCAGACACGACCTTAGCCCCGAAAACCGAGCTCCTCCCTCCCACTCTCTCCGCCATCGTCGGCATCTTTGGCAGTCGTCGCCTTGAGCAACGCCGGGGAAAAGGGGAACGGATGGACGTGGGGGAGCGGGTGAGTTCGGGAAGAGGTGGAGGAGGGTGTGGAGGTGAAGAGGCAGAAACGGACCCCGGAGAAGCTTCCTTATTCCACTGGGGGTGGCCGGGGGAGAGGATGGGTGAGCGGGAGAGTAAAAGGGTTTCTCAGCCATGTATATTCGTAAAGCCCTATACACATGTAGGATAGGCTTCCCCACCACCCTCCTCTCATGTACCCAGTCTCGTAGATGTGTGCTCCACACGATCTCGAGTCGCCACTCCCACGCTTTCCTCCAGTTCCCAGAGTGAGGAGGATGATGGTCCTAACCAATTCTCCGTTCCCGCCTCCCACTCCTCCCAGGTCAACGGTAAACTCTCCCCACCCTTTCCTAGTTCCTAGGTAAGGTACTACGCGCCGCTTGCCCAACCCTATCCTTAGCGCTACAGCGAAGGTATCAAAGGGAGGAAGAATACTCCTCTCCCAAAGCATTCCTCACCCTCCGAACCGACATATTCTATTATTCTATATACCTCTCATTCCCGCCTGACGAGCTTTAACTCTTTTATGGTCCTGCACTCACTCTAATGGCCCATATCCCCAATCTAGTCTTCCGAGCCTTTCTTCATCTCTCTCGTACGCCGCTCTTCATCTCACGACTCAATGAAAATCGCCGCCTCTTAAGAGATCGGGACATTTGGGATTCAATCAAGAGAGGAGTAACTGCATTAAGTGACATCTTCCTCCATTCCATCGTTCCTCCCGCCCTACTTATCGCGCCGCTCCCCCCCCCCAAACCCCTTCCGCCCTTCCTCCACTTGCGCCTCCTCGGCACTTTCTCGCGGAAAGGTGCAAACTCTTCACTTATTCATACTCTCGAGATCATGCTCTTGCTAATGGGTTATTTTAGAGCGGCATGCCCCGCGCGAGCGGAGGGCTGCGCGATCTTATTAGAGACGCCCACCTCGCCTACGAGTATTCATTCTTGATTTGAGGATCCGCGCGGGGGAGAAGGGGACTGAGAAAAACTTCCCTAGCACGAGACTTGGGAAAGCATTATTGGCGCTTCGTGTTAATTCGACAAAAATGGCCAACATTACAAACGAAAACTTCAAACATACACAGGTAATAAATTATTAGAGAGAGCACCATAAGCATACGGGCAGAGACATAGATACAATATAGAAAAGGAGGCAAGAGCAGAAAAGTCACAGAGTACCTACTTGTCATTGTCTATGATAAATTGTGCTTCCATTGTAAGTTTATATGATGAAATCTTATGCTAAAAGATAGATGCAATGAATATAAATGATGTCGACCATACCACAATCGAGTAATACGCACGAAACGGCTGGACTATCGGACGCTCGACAAGCCTAAAGTTGTTGATTCGAAAATAACCTAAAACTTCGACATTATGAACTTTGTTGCACCGTATGTGGGTAAAAAAAATTAACCGTAGAGATAATAACCAATGCCACTATGTTTAATGGGATTCACTTTTCATAAATTTACACAATGATAAAACAAATCCTCAGATTGGTAGGAAGTTTGACACATTAAATCAAGACACATTACTTGTAATCTGTCTATTGTTAATACGCCGAAAAAACACGTCACAAGACATTTTTAGTTGTCACAAAACAGTTTCGCACCTACACGATATAGGCAGCTAATAGCTCAGCAAAATATATGTAATGGAAAGGCCAGATTTGATACATTAAAACAAATACAATTTCATCATTAAACGAGCTACGAGTACATAACAAAGTAATTAACTTCACTATATAGCATTAACAAAGGTATAAGATTTAAAAATGGAAATGGTAGCGTAAACTAATAGATACTCATTTGTCACAGTATTACCGAAATGCATTACACGCTCTTTAACAAACAAAAGCTAGTAATAACGTAGCTTAATGATGACCACACGATATCACTTTTCACACTCTATTGATTGTTATTACACGACTAGTAGCTATGTACGAGATTATATTCAGGTCCCCGAAGATGATGCAGTACGTACATGGAAACCAGGCAAGAACTAAGTCGACATCTAGTGGAAAAGTGTTACCAATTAGTCATCATTATGTTCGAATGCCACCATATCACGCGTGACACAATTCGAACACACTTAAGTTTAATTACCAGAATATACCTGGAATTTAGACATGGAGTAGCATAAAAACGCTTAAATTAAGGATGGAAAGCTCCCGAGGCTATCACATATAAAAGTATCACGTAGAAATGGTCAAGTACCAGCTGATGAAGGTTACTGAAGATGTTACTGAAGATCCTTACTGCTAAGAGTTGCTACGGATTGATGGAAGATCATGTCATAGAGAATGTGTATTCCATATCATTAAGATTAAAAAAAAGAAAAGACACCTCAAAAACATGGAAAACCTTTTCCCATTTGGCCATATCATTTTGTTCGCATTCCTCATGAGATTCCGTAACTTTATACGTTAAGATGTGTTTTCATGTTTTAATGTGACTTTTCGTGTGTAGCAAATATTAGCAGGTAACTAGCAGTCGCTTTCGAATAACTAACAGGGTATTAAACACGGTTATAAATCCGTTTATGTCAAGATAAATTTTCACAATTCAGATTTATTCCATTATTACACATGAAGCATGTAATCCCAAGTTCCGACAAGCAGCCTTTTCTTAATGAATAGCCGATACAAAAATATTGAAAATATAGTATAGTAGGCCCATCGACTAGGAGATTTTGAGATTAAGGGAAAAATGAAGTGGATAAAAAGAAGGATTGCGAATATAAGACAAAATTAGTTCTTACGAAACTTAAATTCCGACATTAACTTGTAAATACCCCCCACAGAGAGATTGTTCATTTATCATACATGTACCAGTCAACATAAAACATTTCGTGGTAAAGAACTCATGGTCAAAACACCAAAATGTTTACAGTTATGTTAGCACAGTGGCTAAATATGACAAACAAGCACCTCGAATAAAGAAAATACCTAAAAAAATACCATCTAGAACTAAGTGCTTAGTTTGCTACCAACAGAAGATCGAGGGCACAAACGGAAAACGTGGGATTGAATCTAAAAGAGATCAGGTTTAAATCGAGCGAAATTAAAAAAAAATACACTATTGCACCCAAAGACATCCGTTTTGCAAAAACGCTCCAGAGCTAAGAAAACCGGTACCACATCAAAAAAGGAAAGGAAAGGGTTTCAAGAGTCAATCTTAAATAATGCAATGCCATCCTCCGACCCCTGGAATAAGAAGTGGATTCCGGGTGCGCACGCTAAGGTGAGCGAAGGGAGAGGCCGGCGAAGGGTAACGGAGGGGTAGGGTCGGACGATGGGGATGTCGTTGGACGGGAAAACGAAGATTGCGAGGTGGGGATTTTATAAAGGAAGATCCGTTTGGAACGGCGGCAGCAGTATCTTTTCCATTCGAGGGAAAAATAAGTCGGACTCGTAATGGCCCGGAATGATATCGTGAATAATGGAGGAGACGGAAGACTCCTTCAACCTCTCCCTAACCCCTTCGCATCCATGCCCCCCCCCAACCCATCCCCTCTGGCCCACCTCCCCCTTAGCCTCCCGTTCATTTTCTCCGGAAAGGTTTTCAAGCAATGCCAGCGGCTATCTGATTGAAAAAAGAAAGGAGGGAAAAAGGGTTGAAAACCCGCGAAGAGATATATGCTTAAGGCGCGGGATCGAGGATGGATTCCATTCATTCCAAACTACGCTCATAAATTAAAATGTATAAAAGAAATCTATTAAAAAGGATCCTATGAATGAAGAGATAACGACTACCTAAAAAAAAAGTGGGGGATGGAGGAAATGCCTAAGTGAAGACGGGACTTCCTCGAAGGAGATGAACGCACGGAAAGCTTAATGGATATTGCGCTCCATACTCCAAATTAAATGATCCATTTTCTAAAAAAATAGGAGTATTTAGTATCTGAAATATCTTATCGGTGTAATCCTAATTAAATCAACATACAGTTCCTAGAAGGCAGGTGAATGTGATCGACTTTCAAATTACGAAAAAGGGAGGGAAAGGAAACAGGCATAAAGAAGTTTAAATGACATCATAGTTATATCTTAAGAATTATTATTAGCTAATCTACCGGTTAAGGTAGGTTTTTGGATGGACACAACTATCAATTAAACATTTTGTAACTCCAAACAAAACCCAATCCAGCAACCTAATCTACATCAGGTCCCTCTTCATCTCTGTGTACTTCTTTCCTCCCTTCATCCCGTCCAACATCCCTATCCTGTTCCTGCCCTTTCCTCGCTTACCCAACATTTTCCCCTCCATCATCGCCTTCAATATCCCACTGCCGCTCAATACGCCTTTCATCCATTTTTCCTGCCTCCATAGAATTTCTCTCAACAAGCTCCTCTCCTCACACACCATCTCCAGTACATCCTCAATTGTTTTCCTTTCATCTTAAGAATATAATTTTGAATAAGAGCACTAGTGCACCATTTCCTGCGCCAGGCAGATAAACATGACTAGGCGGAATAAGGAGAAAAAACGAGAATAAACGCTAAATACATGTATTTTTAAACAAAAACCATATTTATATTGGCCATTTTCCAACAAAAGATCATAATAATATTACTCATTGAGCATTAAGACCGCATTTGAACGATAAAATTGAAAAAAAAGAAAAAAAAACAGTAAAAAAAGAAGGCTTAAACAAAATAAGGTTGTTAAAAACCATTATTGGCACCCAGACACTGGAATTGCGAATTACAACTGTATTTGTTCCAATTCGCCCAACGACAATCCGTAACACTGGACAAAACAAAATATTCATGAGCCTGTATGCAAACGAGGATCATATGCTATGATTATATATATGTCATTTGGCTGAAATAGGCTGATTGAAATTGGTCATTCGGCTGGAATTGAGTGATTATCGAGAAAACCTTCCATGAGAAGCCTTTTTTACCCAATGATCCAGTTTGAGAGGGTTTCCTACGAGGATCGAGTACCCGAAAAATTAAATACTGTTTTAGTGAAGTTGAAGGTGCCCAGGGGCGTCGCCAGGAATCGAATCCGAACCCTCACGTCAATAATATAACAGTATAAGCTTATAACTTAAATAATTACTAAATTGATAACATTTATTTAAATGGGGATTATTAGAGCTTGTGAGTCGCGGTGGTCCAGGGGTAGAGCGTTAGACTACTGACCGGAGGGCCCGGGTTCAATTCCCGGGTGCCATTTCCGGGCACCTGCATCTCCACCTAAGCTATGTGATTTTTCGGGTACCAGATAGATCTTCCTAGGAAACCATAACTGGCCCCGCTACCCTGATGTTTCATTTGCGAATTTCACACGCCGTCGGGCTTAGTACCGGGTGAACTCCATTAACACCTACCAGACCACCTTCGGGTAGACTACTGTGTTATGGCTTTTATTATAGCTTACCAAATGCATTCGGACTTAGCATACAATCGCAACATACCTCTTCTAAAAGAAAAGCAAGAATATTTCAACTACTTTTATCTTCCATTATTCCAATCTAGTGAATCTGTTGCTGTGGCGCCTAAAGCTCCGCAGTGGTGGAATTTCCATAATACAATAAATTTCGACGAACTACTCAAATATACGATCTTCAGGATTATGGAATAGAAACGATAACCCAATATTAACAAAAACCAAATTGAAGCAAAAGCAAAACACTGGTACAAAACGTATAGGAGCCAAAAAATAAAAATTAGGTAAAATGTCACCCATTGAAAAAAATTAATTTTAAATGATATATTTTTTTCATGTGGAATATATGCGAAGATGCATTTAACTGCGATATCAGAAATCACCCCAAACGTCGTACACAAAGTAAAACAAAAAAGCCGCCAGGAACTCGCGTCCATTATTCTCGTTCGCCTTTGATTTCACGAGGAACAGGAAAACAAAAGTAAATACATTAATTTAAAGCCGGAATTAGAATGCGACAGGATGGTTTGAAGGAATTAACTTTAGTATATTTATGAAGCACGTTCATCTATTTGTGAGATGAGTCGTACATATGAGACGCCTTCGTAAAAATGGACCCAACTAACCTTGAACAAATAACATACAGTGGCGAATGATTTTTACTCTCTGAAATGGTTGCATTATAATGCACACATAGCGGGTGACTCCGTTAAAGTTACTGTTACAGTTTCTTGAAAAAAAAGTACTACTAGTACTAACAACACCCTGTAAGACAACAAAACGGGGGCACGACTTGAGCTCTTGCAATGTTCACGACATATGCAACATTGGTAATGGTAATAAAAATCTTTCTCATTGGATAGCTCTTGTACAACACACACTCAACACTAAAAGGCTGAAAATTGGAACATGAATGAAATTCACACCTCCATCCGTGTAAAGCAGAGACCAGAATCGATTATAAAATCCATATCATCCTCAAAAACCAAAGAGAATATGGATCGGAATGGTGCGGTGGCTAACGTACAGGCTTCCCACCGAGAGGGTTCGGGTTCAAATCCAATACACAACAAATCTTCTATTTTTCAAGTACCCCGATTCCTACTTTGAGGTGCTTTGTGGAGAGCACTTTGAGTGAGACCGTCGGATGGGACGTTAAACTGCGGACCACTTGGCGCCTTTTGTTAAGAGTAGGCTAATGCCGACGCCGGGTTTCCCTCCACCCTTCCTGTCCCATCCATTCCTAATTGCGCAAATGACCTTAGCCTCCCATAAAAACTAATACTACTGAAGAGAATATTTTTCTCAACATTATGCCTCAGATTAAAAATCGGACCTAGTTGTTCAAAGGCAATTTTGAAAGCGGAGTGATAATCCGATTAACTGTAATTTAAAGTGACATAACGGCAAAAAGGAAGAAATTATATATTAGCCACGATTCATAGTCTTTGAATAGATTGCACAAACGGGGATTCGAAATTGAAAGCTAGAAGAATTTGATCCCATAATCCATTTGAAAATGGTTTTTAAGTATTTTTTGTTCGAATCATAAAGAATAAATGAACGTATAGCAACACAATTAAGCCAAAGAAAAAATTTACTGTAAGAAATTGTGCATTAATTGCACTAATTTGGACTCCTTCAGGAATTAACGGCAACTTCTCCGGAAACTGACAACGACTGATAGAGGAAACCCCATGAATCACTAATGTCAGCCCTCGCGACGCTGCGAAAAATAAAAGCGAACACCGAAGACGCATGGGCTGAAGAGATGAACACGAGCAGTGATCAGGAAAACCTTCTACTGCCTACTTGTTTTAACGATTAATCGAAAACCGAGCGGCACATCTCATTCCAGGGAGAAAGGGCATGGTTGTGTCGAGAGAAAAAGGCGAAAAATTGAAAAAAATAATGAAAAATACGATGCGTGTTCGGAGAGGAAGGGCGACGGGAAAGGCAACGTACTTTCGCACGGCCTGCGCGTTGAGAGCAGTCATTCGTCTTTTTCTTCGCTCGACGAGAATTTACACTCATAAAGGGCAGCAGTCGGGACGGATGGAGGCGAGGGGTTGGGAGAAGGATATGCGTGAACACATCCACACATGCACATACGTATATACGAGCACGCGTGTATGAGCGGAAGATACGTCCGCGTACACGTCCACCTACGTGGGGGCCTGACTTAAAAACGAGGATCAGAGCGCGGGGGAAAGAGGGAGAAAGAGTTTGCCGCCCCAGGCAATCGCGTTCCCCTGCTTCCCCTCCTAACCCCCATACCACCCTTCCACCTTGTTTTTGTTTGCCGCCCAACCAAAACCCGACACCACTCCCGTCGCGTCCTTCCAAAAGCGACACGAGCACCGACCTCCCTCCTCACTCCACGACTCCTGGAGAAACACTCCCTCGGTCCACCTATCCTCCCCCTCGCCACGCTCCTACCCAGACTTTCCCCTCGACGAACACGCTCGTAGGAATAGAGGGGGGTTGTGAACATATAATAAATAACGAGATTCCCGCATAAAAACAAGGGAGAAAAAATAAAATTTATGCGCACTTGAGATTTAGAAATTTCCCTCTCCCGACTATCCGCCTTCGATGACAAGAGCATTACGGTGCTTCGATGTCAAAGAAAATCAACTCAATCACATAATGCGGTCTTCTTTTTACACTTCCATCTCTTGATTTTCCCGTTCATTATGGTTAATCCCACTCGACACTGTATCAAAATTCTTTCTCTTGGGGGCTTACTTTGATTCAAATGGACTGAAAATTTATCGTTATCCCGTCACGACGGATATGCTGCTTTCTGCAACGAGGGCGAGTGCAACTGTAGTCGGTTGGAGGGTCCAAATTTCAATTCTACACTGGGAATTAAATAGCCGATCACTCTATAGGTTTCATTTAAAAATAACACATTATAACCTAAGCTATTCACGTGATAGCACAAGTTTCTGTTGCTACATATAAAAACATATTTTTTAAAAAAATTCCGAAATAGATACCTCTAAACAAGAGATGACAAACATGTTTTAAGCATTAGTTTTCAATTAGAATATAAACTAATTAAAAATATGACATTGCCTGCATGAATGGAGAGCATTATCCCAGGGGCGAAAGTTCAAATTATTACAAAATCCACCGCATTCACCAAATTTGGTCCTCGGTGACCATGTTTTATTTCCAATCTTGAAAAAAATAGCTCAGCAGAAAACGATTCACGTCGAATGAGATCCTGATGCCTCTTTTGAGGACAATCTGAAATCCTAATTTTTTGATGGCTTAAGAAATTTGGAGAAACGCTGGGAAGTGTCTCAAGCTAAAAGGTGATTATTTTGTAAGATAAAGATCTACCCAAAATAATTAATATAGTTTTTCCTAAGGACTTATTGTAGGACCCACATGTTTAATAGAGATGGGAGAGTACATGTGCATGTAGGGGTGTGTGTGTGTGTGTGCAGTACTTATGTGTATAACATCGAAAACAGGTAGAATAAGAATATTTTTAAATACTTCACTAAATATTTTTGTGTAAGGAAAAACAATTGATAATTCCTGTTTGGAATTACCTCTTATGTGCTTTAACTCATTCCACCAGTCCATGGATTAATAATTCCTTCATCGAAAAGCGTCCATATATTGACAATCGTTTTCGATGTTTGATCCAAAACTTAAACCTAAAACCATTTTTGACACATGTACATCAGTCGTCGAAAGAATCAATGACAATTATTCTAACTTCAACACATATCGAAGTCTCCGATGAACGAGATCCTCCACAACACCAAAACGAACTTTATTACACAGATACAAGGCTGTACAAAGCGACAAAGAAATTTACACGACTAATTACTGTGCTGTTATCAATAAATTAAAACCGCCAGTTAAAATTATCACATCAGAGTAGTTCATCCCTCAACATACGAGCTGCAAGGCCTTCGGCGTTACATACCAATGGGGTAATACCGATCTGACCGAAGATAAATATCAACTTTATGGTATTCAACACGCTGATAAACATTGGAGAGACGAATGCTTGAGGCAATCCGCTTTTGTCCGGCCAATGGGAGCTCGAATATTGAACGAGCACAACGCTTTCCTCGGGGCAAAGGTGGTAGCACGACTCTCATGCCGAATCCTCATTTTCAGAGTTATCCCCCGACCAACTTGCTCACTGCGCCTCTAGCTCACTGCAACACCCTTCTTCTTCATCGCCCGACTTCTATTTCCCCCACCGGCTAAAAACAGCCTCTCGATCCCACAAACGCATTCACGGCCAATGCGAATGTCCCTCCGCGCGCGCCTGCCATTAATACAGAGTTTTATGCATGAATCTTGAACTCCTCCCGCTCCTCGCAATTCCAACACGGGTCTACCCCCTCCCTCTTCCTCTAAAATCCCTCCACACCCCATTTCCGGCAGCGAACGAACACAAACACACACGCTCCTTCCTACGATACCGATGTACTTTTCATTACGCCAGGGACAGGCGAGGAAGAGGCCACGAGGGAACAGTAGAGCAAAGAAGTTAAAGCAACGAGACGAAATAAAAAAAGGAAAAAGAAGTCGACCGGAGCACGGGGAGTTAGTGTGAAGAATGGAATACTGAGGGATGAGCGCTGGAAATTAACAACTGGCGAGAACGAACGTGTCTCGAACCAAGACACACGGGTTTGACACTTATAAGGTGCAACGAATTGTATGGCAAGATAACTTGTCGAATCAAGGCGTTTATAATATTACGTGGGCGCAACTGACGCGTTAGATAATGTGTAACCTGCTTTCTTGAAAGATTCTCTTTATTTCGCATAGAAATTAACAAGAGATTCGAAGAATTTAATTTTTTCAGATAACTTTCACAAAAATCCTTCCCTAAAAATAAGAAACTCTATTTTTACGGGAGCATATTGGATTACTTTTCGAATTCTTCAATCACACGTTTGTTACCATTATATATGTCGAAGGAATCCTCAAAATCCACGATCTAATTGAGATAAAGGGAGTGATAATTAAGAGATTTTTACCTCCTCGAATGTCAAGCTATCTCAAGACGAAAGAACATTCTTGGGTGGAAACATTCTTGTTCTACACACCAAATTATACCACGGCGCGGTGACAAGACGACTCATCAAACGCATGCTCAACGATGCTCAATGGTTTCTAATAACTTTCCAAAGGAGACTAAATCGAGCGGAATTATCTCATGCACCACAGATTTAATCAGATTGATGAGATGTGTCCATTTGTGGGCTGGTGCATTTCCCTCTTAAAAGTAAACATGGACGTAACATGCATCCTTGCCCCACGGGAGAGCTTGGTTTTTAAATTCCAATTTCTCCATTATAATTCTTACAGTCATGGCGGCCAACTGGAAATAATCTTCGCATTTCAGTTAATTAGCACATTTCTTCTTGCTCAGTCCTTTGAAACGAAAATAATTCAGGCAACAAAAAGTACATACGATGAATTTGACGATACATCTCGGTAACTCGTCATTTTCTGCAAAAGAACCCAGAGAATCAACACGCCCTATAGAGCTTATAATTTACAAAGGTTTGGGATTTCGTCTTAATTTTGTGAAACGTCTTCATATATTTAATATAGTATCGCAAAGAGGTAGTAACTTTATAGAAATTCTATAATGTATAGTATGGCAGACGTCAATATCTCTATAGTATAGGATATTAAGTACTTTATTAAATTACTAATCTTCTTCCTTATGAAATGAAAAGAACTTAAGCATACCTCATCCAGGTAAATTAAGACGCGAATAGAAGACATTATGCCACCTTTTTGAAGTAAATAAGCAGTCTACCCGCTCCCCGACGTACTATCATTATTGGCAAAGCGATTCCATGGCTGAAACTTGTGATTGACTGCTAAAATTACTAAAAAAAGGCACTGAAAAAAATATTTGCAGGCTACGTGCTTCATTATAAATGACGATATACATTTAGACATGGGAAAACCTAGGAGGGACTTCCACAGTGCACGATTTTCGGTAGACGATGTGCGATTCGAAGTCATAACAAAAGTGAGGAAAATTGCATATATTAAGACGGAAAGAAAGCCGTGTCATCAGCCTTGTGGAAATAATTACGCACGCGGAAGCAAGGCGCCAAAGAGAAATTGCATTTGAAAGCAAGGCGACAGAAAAGGATTGCATTATTTCTTCGGGCTGCTGGATATGACCACCAATAACTCCCGGATCCGTCATCGCTTCCAAAGGAATGCCCGCCGGCGAACAAGCGGGGAAACTCGGGAGAGATTGCAGATAAACCCACACCGCCGCGGCGGCACACAGACTCGCACAAAATTTCGGCCGGTAATAATGCCAAGTAAATAATTCTTCGCCCTCACAGACATTTTCCACGAACAAAAGGCCAAACCCACACCACACCCTCTCCCTCATTCTGAGTCGCACACGCACACATACAAAACAGTGTATCATTCAAAAATTCATTTATTTTATTATTATTTTTTTTAAGGGAGCCACCTCCGAAAATATAACGCCCACACCGTCGAAAAACTCACACACGTACGGGCGCGGGAAGGGGGAAGTGTCGGGAGGTTAGGGAGAGGACGGGGGGTTCGGAAGGACGGAGAGGTCGGAGGCGAGAGGGGGGGAGGGTAGGAGAGAAATAAGCATCCGAGGAAATAAATTCTCATCATTTGAAGATGGGAAGAAAGCAGCGAACGGGTCGCTTGTTTTAAGGGGGATGGCGGGGATGAGGGCGGGGATAAAGGTGGACTTTTGTGGGGGAGAGGGAGGTAGAGTGATACACTGAGGTGGGAAGGGAGGGAGGGATAAGGGAATGGAAGTGGGATCCGGAGTGGGAATGGAGGAGGAGCAGAATTTCGGAGGAGGGGGACGACTACGGCTGTGTAATTCTCTCCACGGGGTGGGGTGAAAAAAATTAGGGGAGGGGAACGTGCCTAGTGGGGATGTTCGATCGAAGGAGGTGAAGTGCTCAAAAGGGTCGAGGAGGAGAACAGGATGACTGGGGCCAACACCGCAAATAAAACAGACACCACGAATAATTTCTGGTTTTGAAATATATTTTTGCCATAAAAAAAGTAATCGCAATAAGTACAAAGGTCATTATTCATTCAGAAGGGCATCCTTGCAATTAAAGTTTGCCCAACAAATCAAGCACTCTACGCTCTACACAACATGGATTATACTGATTTTTCAAACTTTACAAATAAATTGGGTTTTGCCTAGATAGGAATGCATTCTCGTCATGTTGCTATTGTTGCCATTCGTCTACTAGTGCTAGACTTCGTGAAAGCGGTACAATTTCGATGAGCGTCACGTAACCTGACAAATGTACCTGTAAGCCTACCCTTGCGTCATCTAGATATTTCACTCCGAGTTCTCTTTTCTTTGCGTGTAAAAAAACTACATAATTTGCGATCTTCTGATTAATCTTAACGCTGGTAGGAAGAAAAACTTAATGGTTCGATACTTAAAGACAAAATATAACAGGAGATACTCACTAGAATACATCCGAAGTAAACAAGCGGCAGTGGAAAGAGATACGAATGTTTGGGGATCACAAGACCACCCGAGTTCTTTTCATCCTCCGCGAAGGGTCAAAGCTTTCGTGACCTCCGCGACGTTCGTCCGACAGGGACGACGAAGGGAGTGTGTATGGCGGGGGCGAGGGAATTCTTCCCGAAATTCGGCCGGCAGGAGCCAACTGCCCGACTGGGAACCGAACCGTGGATTGTAAATTCTTTTTATTTTCGGTGTTTTGTGCACGACGATGGGCGGTCGGAGAATCCGAAAAGCAGCCATCCCACTTGGACGGGCAAAGAGCGGGGCGGGAGGGCACGCGGGGGGGAAGGGTGACCGAGACCACGAACTGTGGGCACGACGAGAGGACGGGAGGGCAGCGGTCGAGAGGAGAGGGGGTAGAAGAGGGATATGAGGCCGGAGATAAAATATGGGTGGCTCAGAGAAGTGAAAAACACTGATTATGCGACACCACAGAATAAAAAGGGCGTAGGGGGTGCGAGGGAGCGGGGGAGAAGAAAAGGCTGGGTAGGGGAAAGGGAGGGAATAGGGTTTCGGTCGGTCTGCGGGCGAGGGCAAGGGGGGACGAGGGGTATATGGTGAAGGGTGGGCGACTGAGAGGATAATACGGAGGTGGGGGGGGAGAAAGGAGTAGATGATAAAATAAAATGAGTGTCAAAAATGGAACGGGGGAACATTTCGGACTTTGGTGGGTAAAAAAATGGAAGGGTGTTAGGGCTCGGCGGGGGGGGGAGGCGGAGAGAGGGTGGGACTGGATGGGACGAGGAAGGGAGGCTGGGCAGGGGCGTGCAAAAGAGTTGGAAGGACGACGGAACCGGAGTCCTCCCTGGCTCTCCCGAAAGGTGGGTTAGGGCCGAGCGCAGCGAAACGGCGAAGGGAGAGGGAGCGGGGAGGGGTGGAAGAATAAGGCGAGGTGGGAATGGCGGGCGGGCAGATATAGAGGGAGATGTGAGGTACTACGTGCTCGGCTCCGGAGGAAAAAAAAGGACGTGAGGGAACCTGGAACCGCGTGGGCAAACGGAGCGGGGGGGAGAGCGAGGGAGGGGCATGTAGATACAGAGAGAGAAAAGAGATGAGAGGCAGAGAAAGGCCCTAAGAGCTATAAAACCCGGTATACGCTTGTTTCCGTTTCAAAGATTGATACGGCTCATCCTTTAACCTCTTCCCATGCGGAGAGACAGGGAGACAATGGAGGGTATTATCTCCTCTCCAGTCGTCGCTAAAGGGAGACGGAGGGAGTGGGGTCCTAAGGGGAGGGGAATGCGGGAATACGGGAGGGGGGGTGAGGACTGATAAAGGGGAGGGTGGTAGGGTGGCTGCGTGACTATGGCCATGGCGGGGGAGTTGGGAAGGAGGAAGGTGCTCGCTGGGTGAAGGAGACGGTTTTGATATAATGTTGGGGGAGGGAGGGAGAGCGGGAGGAGAATTCGTACAAAGAGGGGTGGTTCACGGGGGGAAGGAGAGGTATCTGTCGAGAACTGTGAGCGGGAGAGGCGGAGAGGGGGTGATGAAGAAGGAGAAAGAATAGTAATGAGATCTCTACTTAATGTGGCGAGGTTGACTCCCTTTTTTCGGTGGTATGTCACAGTTGTTCCCATTTTCCGTTTGGTTTCTTCGGGGTTTTCTCTAAACCTGCCGCGAAGGCGAAGTTGGCAAGCCCTTGGGGGGTGGGGGTGGGAAGGCATTAGTTGGTGCAGCCATAGGGGGCTCCAAACTTGTGTGAGGGAGGAGGGAGACTATAAAAAAGACGTGTGAATAGATCGGTGCTCCGATCTCTTTTCTTACTTTCCCGATGGTATGTACCAGCTGAACCGATCCAGGGACAATTTCTACGTGTTCACTTTGGGGTGAAAACGCCGAGATTCTTAGGGAAATTGACTGACATTTGTGAAACAGATGGAGGAGGGGGAAAGCTTGCCTGCAATAAATGGTTGCCTCAAATGGAAGATATAGAAATGAAGAATGGCTTTTAGTAAGCTGGGGTGTATAGTTTCTAAGAGGTTTGCCACTGCTGTTTTCGAGAGCCTTTAAAAATTGGTGACACCAAAGTGAGGCGCAAAAGCCGCAAGATATGATTAGCAAAGTTGTGTAATTTTAAAATTCTGCGCAAAGCGATGAAGTCCTGAACAGTTGAAAATTCGGGAATTACTTCTGAGTAATACAATCCAGATTTTATCCATACGTTATTACACATTTTAGAGCCTTATTCTACCAATCGCCAATATTCACTGCGTGATAAGATAAAATCCGTCTTTGTCACGAATGAATTGGGCACAAACCCAACTCTTTGCATACCACCGCTCTTCGCACAACAGATGACTAGCCATAGTTAAATTGGAATAGCTAAATTATTAAAAGAGGAAACTTTCCAGTTGAGAAATGAAACGGAAAAATTGGGGAATCCTGTCAAAATGTCATCTGATAAAAAAATATTCCTTTCTCGTAGACATTGGAAATGCGAATACAAGAATTCATTGGATTTCCCTCTTACTTACACGGTGATACCTAAACTTAATCGTGGTTAAGCTATCAACGAGGAATTTAACCAGTTTTACGAGACAAAAAGATTATTACTGATGACAGCAAAAACAATTTTACATTAAATGCTGACAACAATCGTTATTCAAAGAGACGACCGACAGCTGATGTAATTTCGGATAAAGATTAGCCGTAATTGGGGATAGGTGGATAATTTTCGTAACGGTAGAATTTTAGGGAAAGGATGGAGAGAAATTCGGTACCGGAATTGCTAATTCTTTACGAAGAAATCAAAAGGGCTCACACTACAACGTCTCATCTGACGGACGGACTTGAAAAGCTCTCCAAATGGCCGCCATGCAAGGATCGAGATACCAGGGCTCGAGATCTGCCGCCGCCGGGATGCGAACCGGAGCCCTCGGATGAGAAGCTATTACGCTAGGCCACGCACCATCATATAAATGGTCCCCCTGCCACACACCTTTCTTGGTGGCTCGCAGGGTATTTATGTAGATGAAGATGATAAATTAACAGCTTATAGCCCACGATATTTTTCTACTCAACGTTAGGCTTGTAGATACGTCAAAATATAATTAGTTTTAACATAAATCATCATTCTAAACCAGAAAATGAAAATTAATTCATGACATAACCTCGTAAAATGATGTTTCTGCTTATGCTATACCCTTCACGTTTATATTTATGATAAGTTGCCAGTTACTCCAAATGCGGAAAATAAAAGGAAATTAATAATTAGTAATGCATACGTCAAGCTATAATGTGAAATAAACTTGTTCCAAGTGGTACGCAAAAGCATTAAATAAAGCATTTATTTTCATTGGATTTCTAAAATCGCACCATTTTACACTGAGTTACCGAACACTATATATAGCAATAGTTTCAACTACTCAGTTGTCTCTGCTGATGGAAACCTTTCTCACATGGCGACTCAAAGCATTGCGCAATGAACAGTGGATGGAGTGGGTGCAAAATGCACTTTGGGTTATTAAAGCTTACAGAAGGAAGGCACCCTGAGACGTTCCTCGTTGCGCATCAATAATGAATACCTCTGAATGAAATACATCGACATCACGGATTACGGTATTACCGCACAGGAAAACAGGACACGAGGACGCAAACCGGCAACCGAAGGCAGGAATACTCACCTCCGCACAAGCCGTGGCGAGCACGTCTCCACATCCCCATTCTTTAATTCTCGGGAGCACCTTGGGAGAGAGGGGAGGGAGACCAGTCCGAGAGAGTGACTGCTTCCGTGGGAAACGGTGGTGCTTCAACTTGCAGAAAAAAGAGAACGTAAGGGAGAGTAAGGGGGGAGAGAGAGAAGGGCACGGGAGGAGGAGAAAACATGAAAGGAAGAACAAATTCGAAGGGGTGGTGGAGGCAGTGGGAAAGCGAGGGAGGAGACGTGCGAGAGTACAGCACGACACCCAAGGCACACCTGAATCGTTCAAGGCGGAGGGGACGCAGGAAGGGACAACATTATTGGAGGGTAGACCCGCTCGCTCCCCGGCCTATCCGCCGTACACACACACACACACACTTCATCACGGTGGAGGGTGGGGGCAGGAAGGAAGGAAGAGTGTGTGTGAGAGAGAGAGGACAATTCTAGATGATCCCGATTGTTTACTAGGATTTAAACAAAGGGGCGGCCGGAAGGTAGAGGGAGGTAGGGGAGCGGGGATGAGGCGAGTAGGGGAGGATTTCGTCGCATTATTCCACGGGGGTTGAGGTATGTGAAGAGGTAGGGGAGGGGGGTCGAAGAGGGACCTGGGGGAGGTTGGTTCGGTTGTGGGCAGCGTCCCCTCCGGCCGCCCATCCCTCCTCCCCCTCCCAACCCTTCCTGGGAAGGTAAAGAACAACGCCAAGTACAACATCCTCCAAGAGAGGCGCAAGACGGGAGATTCTACCATCCGCGAGGAGGGCCGCCGTTTGATACAGTGCACGGGGGAGTTCAGGAACGCTGCATCCAACCTACCGTCCCACCCAACTCCACCCATACACTCTCCTCGAGGGAGAGAGAGAAAGAGAACGAGTCCAAGAATACAAGTTTCGGGAAAGATGGAAGGGACCGGTGAGAAGGCGAAGGGAAATAAGATACACGTATATATATATATAAACGAGATACACACGTCTGCTCGCCGGAACAAAGGTGTTCCGCAGCCATGAAACCCCGTCCCGGTTGAATCCGGGGGCCTTGCATGCTCCGGAGAAGGAGGTGTTGTTGATGGGGATGGGAGAGGGGGAGGAAGAATGGTTTTGTTGCTTGCGACGACAAGGATGCCGCAAGTGAGTCGTAAACGCAGAGGAAGTTGGCGTCGTAATGCTGTCGCGAGTTTTATCACGGGAATCTGCGAAAATAGTAAATAACACGGCCGAGAGCAGAAACGTATTCACGAGTTCATACGAATACACGAGCAAGTAAACGCTTCGAAATGCTAAGACGCGGCCCCCAGGAAAAGGGAACAAAAAGAGCCGTCCTAGTGCGCAAGCGGCGTTGGAGAGGAGACTGGGAACTGGGAACGAATACACAAAAAAGTCAGGTAGTAAATATCGGTTAGCAAAAAGGACCGGATACCGAGAGTAAATGACTTATATCAATAAAAAAAGTGAAACTAAAAGTATTTTTAATGGGTAACACGAAATAAACATCCACGAGTGTCCTCACCCAGTGGACCACGGGCATAAGATAAGCATAGTTCTTCATTTGACTGTAAAATATCACTGCCTTCTCAACAATTAACTGACGATGATGCATCGGACCCCAAGCCACGGACACATCTACGCCCACAGATTCATGTTTGGATATACTGAAGAAGATTTCTGGTAGGAGTCTTTCTGGTTGTGGCAAGATTTTTCTAAGTTTAAATATACACACACACGTATCTACGTATATACTTTTACAAAATTTAAATGAAAAATAACCTTGAGCGACCTTTAAGTGTTGCCCTATTAATTATATTCTTTAATGAATAAAAGACTTCGAAAATTAAGAAAGAATTTTTCCGGTGTATTTCTAACATAAGCTGTGTAACAAATATCGGCAAACGTGATTATTATACTAGGAGAGGTGTTACATCGAGAAAGCGTGAACGCTCACATGTGCAATGTTAACTGGACTCATTGATTGATACTCTTTATCCCACGTACCTACCACGAACTTTCTGTATCATGGCCATACAAAACTTGCCGAAAACACTATCCTTCCATTGTGCAGGATTAACTAAATACAAAGCAGGAGATTGATGCGGGAGCATTAAGTAGTAAATGGAACTTTTCAGGATTTAAAAGTATAACCTCAACTAAATGAGAAAACAATGTGAAATGAAATTTTATATATTTTGCTTTGTGTAATTTATTAATTATCATCTAGAATTTATATTAGTTTCTGGAATTTCTCCCAGCTTTGAATCTTTTGTATCGATCATTGACGTCAGATGTTGACGACGTTGTCCTTATGTTGCAAATAGTTTAGAAGATATTACTAATGTTAAAGCTTCTTTCTTCACTTCTTTGTCGTGATTTATTTTAATTAATAAATTCGTACAAGAATTAACCTTTGAAAACAAAGTTTTCATATAAACATTTAAACTTCATAGATTTCCAACCTTGTATTCACTGATCTAATATTCATTTAGTTGTGACTGAATTGTCATATTTATTTCCTATTCCTCCTCAACTGTAATAAAAAGAGGTCGACACGATTGGGAACTTTAGGGGTCTTTTTTTCTTTTTTAGAGTTTCCACTTTCGTATTATAAAGTTGGCCGATTTTTCGCCAATTATTTTTTCAATCGAACTCCCACGTTTCTGAGCAACGTTGAGATTTCGGGGCGGAATGAAGGATTCTATTGATCATCGTAAATTTATCTCGAAAATTCTGTACTGTCGACGCGAAATAAATTCCGCAGATTTTTTTAAAGCATTAATGAATAATGGCGTAAGTAGGTAATGATTCTCATTTTAAACCATTATGCCTCATAATTTTTTGTCGATCTTAGGCTAACACAGTATCTAGTTTTAGCTAATTGTCATTAGAATTAGTATTCACTTAGTAATGAATTTTTATCCTGCAACACTAGAAACCTTTTCTCCCAAGCATCAAAGGGTTTTAAATATAACTAATAGGCTCAAGCCCTCTGCGTTTGTTTTATCCCTAACACTACGATACGGTTTCATAAGATCCAAATGAATGAATAAAATTTCAATCAAAAATATCAATAGTAATTTTCAACAATAGTCCAAAAAAACTCTGATACAGAGCATTAAATAATGGTACCGGTTTCTGCCACTCTTGGGGTGAAAACACTGCACAAATTCCCAATCTCATTTAAATTACTTCAACTCACTTCACGCCACTCGATGTCACCGTAAACGGACCCTTTCCCACCCCTTCTGAACTGACAAACATCATATTCAGTCCTTGGTCTGATTTTTTGATAATGGTGACAAAATAAACTCATCTCCTTTTTTCCGTCTCATTACCAATTTAACAGGATGCGCATAATTGCAAAACGGATCCCCCTTTTCACATCTGTCGCTTCAACGAAGGACGTGAAGACCAGCTTTATTCTTGCTTTTGGCCCATTGTCGAATGCTCAACCAATACTCTCTACTTCCCCTTTCACAGTCCCGTACTTTCTTCCAAAAAAAAAACTCCACGTCTCGCCTAAAAGCCACCCTTCGTCGCTACCGTATCTCAAGCCTTCCCTCCTCTTCCTCTCCCCGTCTTACTCACACTTCCCATACCTCGGCACTCCCCATTCCACGCTCAGCCCGACAATGAACCACCATTTTATACGACATTGTGCTCACTCCTGGGATTGGATATTGGTCTCAAAATTCACGTAATATTTCTTTCTCGCCCCCGTTACTCTGCATGACTCTCCCGCATTTTCCCCACAGCGTTTCCCTTCCCCGGGCCCCTCCGCTCCCACCGCCGTCACCACCCCATTCACCCTCGGCGCGATCCGAAATCCCGTCACTCCCCCACCCCGTCCGTCCCAGACCCTCGCCGCGGACGAATCCATGTTTTGCATATGAAAGGTGACAAATATCCTTGGAAACAAACTCTCCCGCCCTCGTTCCCAATCTAACCAAATGACATCCTCAACCCCAATATTCGTGGGACCACCGATTCCCGGGAGGATCCTGTTTGCGGGAGCCCAAAGACCTCGGCTCCGCCACTCGGAAGGAACACGCCATAAACGCTTTATGGAATCTACAATCGAATGGGGGAGAGCGAAAAAAAACTTACCAATTTATTTACTCTGATTTCCTACACCATTAACTCTTTCCGCGTGGTTTAGGATGCTTACATTCTCAAATACGCGTCTAAGTTGAAGTTTTTTTGAATGCTCTCCAAAAATCAAGTCACTATGTGTTTCTCCCAGAGAACATGAGCCCTCGGTACTTATGGGCGGCATCACACGAAGGATCAACTCCGAGGGGATGCTGAAAACGAATGCACACATGCTTGTCAAACAAAATGACCTTCAGAAGTACCCTTGGTGGCATGTGGAAGGACAATCCCTTTTACTACGCATGCGCAGGTTTGAGGTCGTTACATTTATCCAGTGTATTTTGAGAAGCGGAAGTATGGAGGCGTGTTCTAGTGCTATTTCAACGCGAGTTAAACAGCGTGCTGTTATAGAATTTTTAACTGCTGAAAAAGTGACTCCTACTGAGATTACCCTTGAGGTGCCTCTTGAGTTGAGGAAAAAATAAAAATCCTAAGGCGCAAGATCGAGGGAATAAGGAGGGTGTGGAATCGGTTAAAATTTCAGGTTTCGCCGAGCCTCTCCAGTTGCGCGCGAGGTGTGTGGACGAGGGCTGTCATGTTGAAAAATTATTGGCGCCAGGCTGCCATTAACACGACAACCTCGACGTCGGAGGTGTTTTAGCGTCTGTATATACTGAGAAGAATTTACCATTGCCCCTCGTTCCAGAAAATCGGTCACACAAACTCGACGTTTATCGTCTGTGGAAGTGATCGGACGTTCGCTGCGTGTTTCATCCACAATTATGGCCTTTCCAGGCTCTCACTAAGAAATTTTACTACCTATCAATTTATAGTAGACCTATCAATAGCACCGTCACCACAAAGAGCCTTTAAAAGACAATGAATCTCAGTTAAGGATTCGAAAACAGCACGCTGTTTAACTTGCGTTGACATAGCACTAGAACACGTCTCCATACTTCCGCTTCTCAAAATACACTGGATGAATGAAAAGACCTAAAACCTGCGCATGCGTGTTGAGGGGGAATGTTACTTCCACATGCCACCAGGAGGGCTTCTGAAGGTCATTTTGTTTGTGGTCTACAGGCATGTGTGCATCAGTTTTAAGCCTACCCTCGTATATAATGGATGCTTAAATTATCCTCAACTTAAATACAAGCCATTTTGTTATATTTAACAAAAAATTAAAAAAACAAAGAAGTCGGATTTCGTATTGGATTTGTAAACTAGAAGTAACAAGCACAATCATAAACACTACAACTGTCGAGGAGGAAAACCGATCTAGGGTGAAATAGAACCTGCGACCCTTTGAGGAGGCAGGTGAGGACGTCACTCAGCCGCAACCGAGTGCCGGACGGGTAGATTTCCGCTGGGACTGAGAAATATTAGCACTGCAATAATCACTAAAAGTAGCAAAAATAGATCTAATTATCAAACGACAAATACGGACAAATTATTCATTATTTATTAAGTGTGATAACTCTCTCAGCGAAATTTCATAAATCCATGCACATCGCCATCCATAGGTCGAATCTTTTTAAGGAACAACAATATTGACCAGTAATTTTTCTCTCACTGGCAATATTTTCACACAGACTATTGCTAAATGAGAATCATATGCATTAAATATTGTTTCTAACGTGTATGTTGAGGGATATGGAAAAAGAAACAGAAACAGTTCAAATAAAAGTTAGACAGTAAAATATCTAAGTGTTCTTAAGAAGGGATATGAGGCCTTAGTATACTTAAGATTGCAAGCAAGGAAGTAAGAAAGATTTAGGTAGCATGAAAAGCTAAAGAAAAATAATCACCTAGAAGAGTCTATTTGTTGTTACAAAAAAAAACAAGCAAACAAGGAAAACCTTCGTGCAAGTATGTCTTCATCATACTTGTCTAGGAGGGTGAAGTGAACACAGTAACACTGCAAAATAGAGGAGATTGGAAGAAATGCGTTTGTGGTGTTAGAACAAAGAATACGAAAATTAAATGGATATATCGCAAATAAAAAGAGAATCATTAAGTACTACGAAGAGTACGGAGAGAAGGCAGTATTTTGAAAGCACTGCGAGGCTAGGAACAAAAATTCATAGAGGAAAATTTATCTCACCAAAGAGTCTCAAAGATGGTGATAAAAAGCAGATGGTAGGGTAACATTAAATAGGAAAGCGACGAAACACGTCAAGTATATTATAAAGGTACTGAACGAAGGCACAAGGAAATGAAATGACTAGAAGAAAAGTGAACGACGTGCAGTATATGAGCTGCAAACTGCACTTATCTTAGGAATGGTAATTGATAATGGTGATTGATAAGGAAAGTCATTAATTGGGGAAATATTTTTTTTAACATTCGACCAAGTAATTTTTCGATGGATCAATGTATCAATTTGCCAATAAAAAGCAACCATTTTGCAACATGCAATGAAGCTACCATATAAATGTCGAAAAATTATTTTGAGAGAAAATCGTGATTTTCGGCAGGAGTAGGGCAGAGACTCGGGGGCCCAAGGCGTAGCATGAAGAAAAGAATACAAAAAAGGTTTTCAAAAGGGTTAAGAGGAAAAAAACGTAACGAGGAAAAACTGAGAGGTGAGGGAGGTATGAATGTAATATAATTGAGATGACGTCACAGCTGCCCCCAGTGATTGTTCGCTGCGAGAGGACCCTCCCTCCATATGCCATAACATTCGTTTTCGCAGCTCTGCCCACACACTTTCTCCACGATCGTTTCATCCGTAATAAGACTCACCACTTTTCTCAGAAATTTCATCCCAATTCGCCCTAATCCTCCCCCTCACCCTTCCCCCACAACCAACCAGTAGCAGCAGGAATGCTAGGCTCCCGCGGAAGGCGAATACGGCGGCAAAAGGAGCGGGTTGAGAGAGGCGCGGCAGACGAGGAAGGCAGGGGGATGCCGTGCCATCCGGCGGGTGCACGATCTCGAGCATAAATGATCGAACGGAGGATTTAATAAAAATAAACCAATCAAACCTTTAACCTCCCTTATTAAACCATTCCCTACAGACAAATTCGGCAGACATATTAAATAAAAACTACTAAAGAGTAGAAAATCACCAATCAAAGAAAGACCAGTTATTTTAAGAACAATAATTAGTATTTCCAAGCACAACAGGGAAGAAACGAGCGATACAGGAAATATGGTTCATAACTTCTCCACTATTACAAAAAATATCTTCAATTTAATTACAAGAAATTGTTCGAGAAAATATACTGTGCTACTCACAAGTTTGGTGGGGATTCTGGATAAGGCGAATGGGTATCTGGGGGCGAATTAATGTTCCTAACGAATCCTTAATATTTCCCTACAATAAATCCATAAAACTGAAACATTAAAACGAAATACGCTTTACCTATAAATAAATATATTATTCAAAGATTGATGAATTTACAAAAATTAACAGAAACATAAGACAACAAAGTTCAGAATTTCCATTTAATCATTACGTTGGAATACATCCCAGAGATTCTCGAGCTAAAGAAACTGAAGATTAAGCGATAGGTTAATCAGAAGACAACCTTCATTAGAGGCAAGTTCAAGAGCGCTCCCATGAACAATCGAATGATTTCATGACGATGCCGTAGGGCCTCCAGAATTCCCACGCTCCAAAAGGACATAACAACCTTTCCAATCACCATGAGCTCACTAATCACTGCAAAAACAGTTTTGAAACAAGTCATCTGAAA
Source organism: Hetaerina titia (assembly GCA_037158775.1). Classification (NCBI taxonomy): domain Eukaryota; kingdom Metazoa; phylum Arthropoda; class Insecta; order Odonata; family Calopterygidae; genus Hetaerina; species Hetaerina titia. The sequence goes on along the minus strand of CM073772.1, from coordinate 91,920,995 downwards.
ATCATACGCGAAATGGACATCTCGGGGAGAAAGTGGGAGAGAGCGCATAAGAGGACGAGGAATAAAAAGGAAAGTTGATAACGAGAGTAGATGTTAATTCACAGACCGAAGACATAAAAACAAACCAACGGAGAGGAAAGGCAAACGGAGAGAAACATAAAAATAAAGAGTAAGGGAGAGAGAAGACCGGCCGCGAGGCTCGGCGTGGACGGAGAGGGAAAAAAAAGACAAAGCCGAGGGATCCATTGGGGAGGGGGGGATGAGAGGGGAGGCGAAGGAAGGAAGGGGCTGGCGGGGAAAGTGAAGACTGATGCTGCGAGCGAGGGGAGAGCCAAGGAGTGTTTGGAAGGGGTGAGATATGTGCCGTAAAGTGAGTTTGCACGGAGAGGGATTTACCGGAGCATAAGGGAGGAATGGTAATAGTGGGAGGGGGAGGGATAGGGCTGGCGGGGAAGGGACGACGGCGAAGGAAGGGGGGATGCGGGGGCGTCGGGAGGAGGCCCCTGGAAGGCAAAGCATATACACGCCGCCGGCACGACGGCACTTTTTGGTGGCCCACTGGGGAGTGAGTAAAAGAGGGTGGCTGGCAGGTGGGAGGGGATGGACGTGGGGGAGCGTCGGCGAGGGGGAGTGCGGGCGAAGAGAATTGTGGAAATAAAAAAAAAGCGGCACTTTGGGTGGGGAAAGGGAGGAGGGGAGGGGATGAATAAGGGGGTGGGAGGGGGGGAGCGGTTGTGGAGGGGAAAGGAGGCATATTTGTTCGAAATAAAATATTCTCTCTCCCGCGCACCCCTTTGGGGGTGACTACCTCACTGACTTGTCGAGGAGTGTTTTCGTTTTTTTTTCCGCCCCTTTTTACCCTCCGTTCCCGTTCACCGAGGAGCACTTTCCAAATGGGAGGGTGGGTGGCTGGTGGAGGGAGGGAGGAAGGGGGAACGGGAGCGGACGGGTGGGAGAGGGGGTGCGAGAAGGGAGCGCGAGATGGCGAATGACGGAATGAAAAAAAAAGTCCGCGACTGCTCGCGGCACGGGGATGTGTCGGAGGGACGGGCGGGGGGAAGGGAAGACTGCAGTCGGCTTAGGAGACAAAACGACGGTGCCGATCGTTCGCTTGAAGACGCGTGAGGGTTCGGGGCGTGAAAAATTCATGGAACGGTCCCCGTTTACGGGAGGGCGTTCAAAGAGAAAAGTAAGGAGTCCCACCAGCGCCGCTGTGCAGTGACCCGAAGAATTCTCGCGTATTTTGTAACACTTACCCGAGGAAAGATGAATCACTTGGCCTTGTGGGTGAAATTTCTGTCACGAAGTCCATCGGAACGCAAGAATAAAGTAGTTGAACCTCCTTGTTTTTCGCAAGTGAAACCTAAGAATCATTTCCCTCACCTCAAATTCTCACCAGATTATTTTTGTATAATATATATAATGTCAAACTTCCTTTTTTTTCTCAAGAAATTATGGACGATACTTATAAGCCAGGAGATACTAACAACTGAAATTCCCAATTCAAGATACGGTTATCAATTACGTCGATGACTTCAGTTTACTCTTAAGAGGCTAGGTTATTATAAAACCCAGACACAAGAATAAAAGAGTAACACCCCGGCACTATTCCCAGTAATCACAGAAGAGGAAGTTCATTCAACCTTGAAATATTTTCGAAATACACGAAAATACAGTAAAATCAACAAAATGATTTATCTTTCGACCTAACGATTAACAGCATTGAATGTTTAAATAAAACTTAACCATATATGGGAGCATCCAATAACAAAGTCAGACGAAATATGGCAAAATAGCATTAGCCCACACACAACTCTAAGTTAAAACCTACGGTGAAAAACCACGGTGAAAGGCAATCGTAATAAGTAGCTAGAAATGATACTACTAGAAAGTTTCAAAATACCCTTATGTATCAATAATTCTAACCAAATATGGATGCAAGTATTTAAAAATTGCTAATAATTTTAAAAAGAAGTTCTACATCAGTGACACTACAAGGATTTCACATTTGAATCAAATTAATCAAGAAAATAAGGCCAGCCGATAAAATAAAAATGTGAAATGTCACATTTTACGAACCTTTCACTTACAGGAAATTTCAAAGTGAACAGCCTAATTAAATCCTCGCGTGAGAATCACTAATGTAATAATGCTCAGATGAAACCTCTGGATATTTCTTCTAAATGATGTTACACCCAAATTGTAAATTCCAAATAAGCAATTAAATAACATTAGTTAATGGGTGGAGTATTTACATATCAAACAACATACTCATCTAAAAAAATCTGGCGAACACTCATCCTCCATTACAAAAATGAAGCGATGTTTCTTTTGAAGGTGACTAAATATCCTTGAAATCGCATAAATGCCAGGATTATTTGCGCATCAAGTGCCTGTTCAATCAGCCAGAATTAGTTTTTCCTCTTGGCACTATTCCCACCATCACAGAGGCGAAAAACCTAGGAATTGGCAAAGCAACGCCGTAGCTGAATGAGAATCCTTAATGGGAACGAGCCCTAACGGGTGGCGTGGTGCGGGCGGAGGGAGGGAACGAGGAAGAAGAGAGAGGAACTGGTAATATGGGAAAAGGAGGGAAGGGGAGGAAACATGCATGATGAAATACGGCGATTATTGTAGTTAGGTAAATCAACGACGGTGAGAGTGCCACGATAACAGGATGAGGCGTAGGGGAAGTGAGGATATTACTACGCTCCTTCCTCCTCTCCCTCTCGCTCCCTCTTTCCCTAATTCCTTCGACACCTCCCCGCTCCCTTGCCCACCCCACCCCGAGTCCCCGTTCCCCTCTTCCCGACATCCCATTACATCCCTTTGACCTTCCCCCGAACCCGTTCCCCCTCCTCCCGAAATCCCTCGCCCAAGACTTACGCATGCAGCGAGCGACACGCGGCCCATACATTTGAGAGATTCCCGCATTTCATCTCGCACGGCACCCGACCGACTCTCAGCCACCACTCACGGCGGAGCGGCAGCTCTCCTCTCCCAAAAGCGCGGCGGCGGCGGAGGATCTCCATGTTTTCCCCTTTATGATTTAATGCCCGGGAAGGCGTGGCCTCCGCCTTCCAACCCTCCTTTCCTCGGCCGCTTCCCCCTTCCACTCACTCTCCACCTTCATTTCAACCCCTTCGGAGATGAGGAGGCGGTGAGGGAGGCGGGAGAATCAACTCCCGGGGTGGGTGGTGATGTGCGTAGCTAGTACGTTCTCCACTTTGGAGGGAGGGGGGGTTGGGTTGGGGCATGAGAGCCCCTTCTCTCAAAACGGGGACCGGGAGTTCGAGCCCTTACTCTGCCAACTCTCGACTCTACGGAGCACTCTAGTCACGCCCTCAATCTCGGAGCGGCCCACTGGCGACGATAATGGATTAACTCATTTCAGACAAATGAACGGCCGGAGGCGAATAATATAACTAATTGACCTCGCAAGTCACCGTTAACTGGCTTCCCGCGCACATTCTGGACTTTTCATAGCTGCTCGATATTGCATTCCGAAGTGCCACAGCCAAGTCGACACTACAATTATTCACACTTGCACGAACGACGCGAATGTTGGAAAAATAGATGGCGCGTTAGGGAAAAACCTATTCGAACAAGGAGAGGTAATGAAAAAAGTTAAATGTGACTACGCGATTAAACCGGACTAACAAGACAAAACGCTCTTTTGTTTATCATTTTTATCTTACATTATGTTGTATTTTCTAGAATTGGTTATTACAAAGATCAGATGAGGTCGATAGTTAAGAACTTTGGTATTTGTTGCCGACAGAAAAATAGAATTATTGCGTCATTAACGAGGCAACCAAATGGGTAATCAAGGTAAAAACGATTCGAAAGCTCTCTCCGCGAAATATTTTGAATGCTGTACAAATGCTTCCGGATTTCACCGCGTGTTGCTTTCTCCTGACTCTATGCAGAAAGCAACTCAGGCTGTGAAACCCAAAAGTATGTAGCCTTCAGGTAATCAAGGTTACGAAAATATACAATTGTAAAATTCCAAACACATTCAAACATTGCACTTAAACCACAAGTGTGGGAAGCCATTAATGTCGTCACTAATTTACTAATATACTGAACATAAATAGAGGAATGCCAGCATTAATCTCATATCTACTATATCGTTGTCTTGTACCAAATGGCACAGGTGTGATAGCCAAAAGCCAAAACGGAAATTTACTGTGGATATTATTTTTACGAATCAGTTCAACAGATTCAGGCTTAAGGTCGTGGAAGTTCTTCATAATGAATATAAGGAGAGTTTGCACTTTTCCACATATTTATTATAGCGTACGACGCATGATTGCGAGTTCATTCCGGAAATCCTCCACCTGGAAAACAAGGGGTCGAAACTGGACAAATTGGAGCGGCTAGAAATTCTGCAATAGGATCAAAATATTCTGCTAAATGAACAAACTTTTGTGAACCATTCACCCCTCCTTAATATCCCTTTCCTCAGGAATAAAACCAAAAATCGAACTCCCACCTTCCTCCTTCATGATTTCACCTTCCCCCCTTCTCTTCCCCCCCCTTGAATCACGGGTCGCCCATCTCCCAATACCACCGGACATCTTATTTTCCATGAATCAAATATTTCACCTCCCCCCCCCCTTCCCCTTGACACACGTGGCTCCCCCTTCCCCTTGACACACGTGGCTCCCCCTTCCCCTTGACACAAGTGGCTCCTCCCTTTCACTACAACCAGACATTATGTTCGGCTTCCTAGAAAAACCCTTTTAACCCGTCTCCTCCTGCCACCCCCCCTTTTCCTTCACCGGACAATTCCTTCCCCGAAGTTCCTCAGCCTTCCTCGTTAAACCCCTGCTATGCAACAACCTGCTACCAACGTTCCATCTCCTTCGTCTTCCAATTTTCGGTTTTTCCTGTCATTAACCCTCCACTCTTCGCTCTCAGTAACCTCACCGCCTCTTCCCCTTCCTCCCCCCCCTACTCACCCTCCCTTCCCAACCGTAACTCAACATATAAATATGGACTCCTCACTGTTAATTTTGTCTTGTACCTGATGATGACTCTGTGAGTTGAAACGCGTCGTACGCTATAATAAATCTGTGGAAAAGTGCAAACTCTCCTTATTCATTATTATTTTTACGGTTTCGGACGTACGAGGGGGACCTATTTCCTTAAAACATTTTCTGACGGAGAACATCAAGTGAATATTTCAAGTATTTCCGCCAAAATTTGAGCTTGGATGCAAGACCTCGGCATCCACTGGTCGAGAAAAATGCCCTTTACATTAGCTAAGACGCAAAACGTCGCCGATGACTGATTGTTAAGGAAAGGAAGGCTGGGGACGAGGACGAACAAAGATGGAAAAACGGAAGACGGGGGTCGCGCGATGTGAAAGATAGAAAGGGGCGAACACGCAGAGGAGGATAACTTAAAAATTGTGGCCCGGAATACGAAATGAGGGCCGGCAGGAAGGGACAGGAGAGAAAGCGGAGCGGGTGAGGTGGGCTCACGCAGTAAAAAAAACTAAGGGTGGCGGATGATCTCGCCGTGCAGAAAGTACGGTGGAGGGTGGAAGGTAGGACGAGACTTGGCTGGCGCTGGTTTCGAAAGGGAAAGAAAGAGCTGCCCCTGCGTCAGCAGGAGTAGCGATAAGCGGTTACGAAAAGAAAACCGAACTTAGACCGGTTAATACAAAATGCAAAATTCTCTGAGTGTTCTTAGACTGAAAGAAAAAAACATGCCAATGCATTTCGACAGCATTTATACGCATTCGCAGTTGAATCTATTGAATCGGTAGAAATGGGAAAGAGATTATAGAGAACATCCAAAAACCTTTTTGTTCGCCCACGACCTTTAAGATCCACTACAAAGCCTTTATACAAAGATTTACAAAGCTTTTATACATTTTCCAGGTTGTACGCGATTAAACAATTATTAAAGAGAGTACGTTTGACGTACAAACGAGCAGATTAAACGAAAATGAAATTTCTTTAAGCTTTTAAAACGGGTTCGTCACAATGAGGTGCTTCTGTGCGCGTGATTGCACACACCGAAGCGTACGTGCCTTCAGGTGGCCGTACGTGCATATGATAGCCCGTGTAATTGCAGGAGATAAAATAGTACATAGCTCCAGTATCGTATACGTATAGATGACAATATTAACATTATCTTTTCTCGGTTTAAGATTTAATCGAGTGTTTCGGTCAACGCGCAAGAAAGACCACCGACTGAAAATACATGACTGGAGGAAAAATAACGATGTGTGAAATAATACGTTGGCTAGCAGGGGGTCGAGATTTTGGAGAATTCACCTGATTTCTGGAGTCAGAACGCGATGTGATTTCGTGAGGGAAGAAAAAACACGTTTCAATGGAGGGGCGCGGTTAATGTTCCGGGGGTTCCTTTTGCTTAGAGATCACGTGCACCCGATGTGAATAACCTAGGCATTGATGAAACAGTAAGAGAGGCTGTCGAGACCTACTTTAATAAATTCAAGTCAACAAACCAAAGATTGGTTTGATAGATGATCTCACACCATAACTCGTACTATTTGTATGTCCACAGAATTGTGAAATTGACGCATTTTGGATAGGATTCCTTTATCTGAGCTGCCTGTGGTTTCCCAGAAATGTCTAACACACAAGACATCACTCAGCTTGGATTTTGCTTAGGGTGCACATAAGCATCCTCCGAATTTCATCTTGGGATCCAGCACAGACAGACCGACACATCAGCCATAATAATTTAATCTACGCATAAAATCGAATACAAAGCTCACATGCTTCGACTGTTCTAATTAATTCGTCCCTGTGCACACACAGGATCCCTATCTGTCTAAAAATCACTTCACGATAATAGTAAAATATTAAAAAATCGTTGAAAGAATTGATGTGTCACATGCGGCTTGTTCTCCACTGTCATTGAGTGACGCGTTACCCAATGTGTTCCAATGGTTCCCCTCCAGATACCTCCGTTTTCTACAATTTTCACTCCACCCATTTCTCAAAATAGAACACATAACGTTGGGATTTCTAAAATTAGGTAACATTAATTTATGATAATTGCCCTTAGCGATAACGCTGACAGTTAAAATGAATAAATTAGAGACAAGAGAAGCTCTGACGAATGAATATGACGAGCAAACAGAATGCCGCATCGTCGCAACACCAAAATAAATACGAATCTCACGTTGCACCACATATCTAATCATTCCCTTCACTTCCTCTTAAGAAAAAATAATGCCATCAACAACAGAAACAGAACCTTAAAAAAATATTAGTTGCCTAAAGAAATAATAGATAATTTCATTTAAAATTCAAAGAGCAAAATAACATAAAGTCGCACTGGCGTGGAAGAGTGGGAAGACCTCACCGTCCACAGCAGATCTTTGCCTCAACCACTCCATGACGGTCGACACTATCGATATTCATAAAGCCACGTCGTACTTCGCGGAAAAACAGAGACCGCAGTGAACGGGAAGCCGAGTGGATATTTCGCGCTTGGGAACTCGTCTCTCACTCCCGCAGTCCGAAGTACAAAAATGCAAAAACACTGCCGCAAAGGTGTACACATTAAAACTATTTCACTAGCTCTACGCCGTAGGAAGATAAAACTGAACCGACACTTATGAGAAAACGTCGTGGATTACTTGGCAGATCTAGAAAGATCATTTCCTTTCGCCAGTTAAGCATATTTTCTGAGGACAGTACAGTTATAGAGCAGACGTCCATTTGGTCAAAGAATACAACTAAATTTTTCGAGGTAAAATGGATAAGGGAAAGATATTTGAGTAATGACTACGGAATCTGAACAAGAATCTCGGTTTGACATGATTTGATAAACGCGCGTAAATGTTTACGCGGGTAAGTACTGCAAATCACAATGGTCTGTGTACTAAAAAGTGCAAAATAAATGTCGTGCCTTCACATTTTAAGATTCGTGTGCGCTGTAGAACGTCGTTCCTAAAGTTTGACAAAATACATCGTACGTTTTCTATCACAACTTCGTCGTAGGACTTAAAAAAGTAGTAGTAGTATACATTTCAACGGTGCAGAAAATTTACAAACGGAGTGCATATTGTACTTTTACACTGTTTAATTTTAAGTCATTAAGGTTCAGTAAGTCTTAGAAACCATAGTGAAGAAACTATCAGACATTTAGGATTGAAAGCACGATGGACGAGGAAAAAGAAATGAAATACCAGACACATAAAAAAATAACTGTGACCGTCGGCTCTTTTAGTTTGGTGAGCGTAAGACAATAAACTACGTAATGGAAATGGTCGGGGTCTCGAATCCGCGAAGAATAGTTAAGCAACCAGAAATAAACCTTTTGAAGAGGGAGAATAAAAACTAAAAAAACATGCCGATTGTTATGAATGGGGCACATTAACGAATTTGAGGATAAACAAGAGTAAAACGAAGAAAACAGCATGTGGCCAATAAATGGTGTAATACCGTAACGTAAAACAAGGAGGCACTCAAACAACAGGAAAATACAGCTAGGAGAGTTGCCAGCGATTGAGGAAAAAAACAAGAATGCAAACAACACAGCAAAAGAAAATCAGGCAAGGAAAGCAATTTAAAAAACCAATAAAACCACACGAGCTATAAAGTTTAAAATGAATAAAAAGTTGAATAATAGGTATATTAGAACAAAAGCAATCGATACTCAATTAAACGTAATTGATTAACATCTCAGCAAGGGCGACACAATGCACCAGAATGCAGTGGAGAACATTGCAAAATAAGGCTGGATAACATGTATAAATTATAAAAATACGAATAGATGAACATAAGAACAATAAGCGATTTATCTTCACCCAAAGAGACACATTCAACATTATTTGTAAGTTTTGGTCCCCCAAGTGAAAAGAAGAAAAAAATGAATTGGGCAGAGCATGAAACATAATTGTTGCACGAGGATTATAAGCAGGAAATATAAAAGTGAAACAATATAGGGGGAGAGAAAATATCATGGGAATTAAGACTTTCTTTGCATTAGTTTTGAAAGTACTGAATGGATTATTATAGGCTGTCTCATTACATATGTTACATAAACAAAACTTTTGGGCAAGATGACGTTGGGAATTCATTTCCAACAGATAGATTAGAGTGCATTCTTCACTACTGACCTATAAGTTAGTGCAAATTTTAAGCACTTATACCTTCAAATACCCTGAAAGTAGAAATGCCAACTATGGACCTGAATCATGATTGCCACAGGCACATACATATACCATAAGAATTTCACAGGCCTGAATTATTCTGTTGCAATCCTTTAGTTAATAGGTTAATACATAGAAACATTGCATTACAGTGTCTTTAATGATTGAATAGGTAACGGATATAGTCGCAATCATACATATCATAATAGTAGTTTATGGAACATCAAATGCTAAAAATAGATTTTTCATAACGATAACATCTCATCATCAGATTACTAACTACCATCACTTTTATTGTTGCAGACATTAATTTGTGCTTATTTTATGACTAAGACAATAATTAAAAAATAGAGAAATTTATCAAATGGAGTAAAGTTGGTTTCAATTGAAATACCTAACCATCCAATGGACAAAGTAGGGACTATCAGACCAATTAGTAGTGTGACCCATGCAATGAAAAGTGCCTAAGAGTTTTTTCTAGTTACTGGAATTCAGATTTATTGTGCTTTACTCTGAAATTGGAGTAAAGGAAATTATAATTTTTGCTCTGACTACTGGTACTTTTTGTCCACGATACCAACATCTGGTGTTTTCTGACCACCAACATATAGTATTACTGTATACTATATGAAAGCCACAGTGGGTTCGCCTGTATTTATTACGCAAACGATTCGGTGTATCAGTGAATGCAGCTATTGTTCATATTTTAGCTAATATTTTGATATATAGTTCAGATCCAGTCTCTTAGAAGTGGGTGCCAACTGTGTCAGGATATGAGAAATATGTAGGATTGTTACCCAAGATCAAATATTTGAAATTATAGTACTAGATACTGGCAACTAGGCACAAGTAACACCGCAGAAAGGGATTGGGGTGGCATAGATGCTTATGTGGATGGTAGATGGATGCTAGAATGATAATACTATGGAATGATAGAGAATAAACAACATAATTTGGGGATATCAATAAATTTGTTGCATTATGTAAAATATGCTTCCTTACAGTATGGTTATGAGAGTTTGGAGGAAAAAAATTGCGTGCTTAAAGGCTATATAAAGTCAGTCATATTATCAAGTGATCCCACATTAAATACTAATCCTTAAACTTAATATGAAGCAGTTCCATTAGCTCATGCAGGAAATTATTTCCTAAGTATAAAATCAATTATGAGCTAATTTCACATTACTAAGCTCTACTACAGCTTTCATTTCACCTTCCCTAATCTTCATATCTCATGCCAATGAGTTTACATTTACCCAATATATGTTAATGCCTAATATTTTTTACAAAAACAAAATAATAGCAATACCTTTCTTACAGAGAAGTAAAAAACTCATCTATGGCATCACAAAGTGACTGACATACACGATCATAAAATATTCAGTAAATAGAAAAATGCCTAAGCAGGACACATACGCCAAAATGAAGAGGTGCATAGCATTAAAAAAAAACTGAAAAGAAAAGTCCTACTTTTCAGGTGGATGGGTATATGTATTTTTTCACAGAAATAAATGAGCTAAGACAATGATGGTCAAGGTCATTTTCTGCATCCCTTCATTGCCTTAGACCCTCTTTGTACATAGTTTATACTGAACTATTTTTATTGTATTCCTATTCTTTACATGAGCAACAAAAAGCTGAAAGTTCCTAATAATGATAAATTGAAACTCAAATTTTACAACAAAATGAATATAATGGTAAATAAAGTAATTTCATCTAAATGAGGCCAAACTATTGCTGATAGTTGAGGCAGTATTTGCTGATCAGATATAATTTGTGGATTATTCAAAAGAATTATTTGAACATGGAAACACATTTAAAAACCTAAAAAGAATTAAAGAAAAATAAAAACAAACTGGAAAGGATTATGAAACAATGATTCCTGACTTTATGGAACATTACTACAACTCTAAAAAAACCTATTTTAATTAGAATATGCAGTTTCAAAGGAGAAGCCTTTTAAAACTCCTGATCATATTTATCATCAAGATATAACAGTACTGATTATGATTAAAATAAAATTTAAAAAATATAAAGTTCTGAAGAAAAAGGATCAATAAGGAAAAATATATTCAAATGCGAAAATAGAATTATTCTGGGTTGCCCTTAAGTGCATAAGAATAAAATGATGAAGAATTGCTAAAGAGTCAAAATATCATTTATACACTTTTTAAATTTAAATTTGATTGATCTATTTCTGAAATTTGTGCGAGTGCTATTGCGATTTTAAAACATGGCATGTATGTACATAGAAGTTACTCGGTTTTAACATGAAGGGCCAAATTATATAATTTGTAAACATTTTTGAAAAATTAATTAGAAAAGGAGAAATGTTCATCTCAATCAGGTTTGTTCTCTATGCATACAAATAATGTGCAGATTAAGGGTACCACGCCCATCATTACCATAAGTGAGACAAAGCAATTACTGACTACCATGAATATATTCTCCATTAACACTACAACACTTCATCGGAAATTGATAAAACTGAGTTTTTTCCACAATGCCATGGTCAATTATGGGACTTTCTAACACTGCTACCCAATCAATTCCTTGATATGCAAGTCCCATTTTGGGTCCAAAACATAAAATTGGAAGAGAAAAATGTTCACAAGCTTCCATTACTTTTAAAATTTGGTTAGCTATTTTGAATCCTTAAATTTCAATTTAATTTGATAAATTAAACCTCCATTTATTTTCATATCAATTAAAGACAATTTTACATTAGTCCAATCCAACTAAAGCTCTATGGCAGTATAGAAGTGAATGGACTCCATATCAGTTTTCAATAATATTTTCTACAAATATTTAGCTGATGTCCTTGTCATCAGCCCCTGATTTTTGATAAAGGCTCTTCACCAAAAAAATTTGTTATTTAAAAGTCTTTACTTTTTTGACCATTTTCTTTACCAAAACTTGATGAAGTGTTCTACCTGCTCTGATTCATTGCCTCCAACTTTAATGGTTAATTTAGCCTTCCTATTTTCACGGAACGTTATTATGTTCGTTTTCTTATGATTTATATTAATTCCATAACTAGTACACGGTTCATGCAATGAGTAAAGAAATGATTGAAGTCCTTGATACAACTCACTTGAGGCTTCATCATCCAGAAGTCTGCCCTGATCTATATTTCCCCGCTACATTCCTGCCTTTAGCATTACTATACATGCTTCTGTTACCACTTTCATTATTTATATGTTTTAAACCATTGGTGGTAATATACAACCCTGCCTTACCACAGGGCCCTATCTATCTGCAACACACAATTTTGCAGTCTGCGACAAAAATCTAAAAACATAGTAATCAACCTGAAGGTAGGTTTGATAGGGGATTCTAGAATTCACTCAATACTAAGCCTGACAGCATGTAATATCCACATATCAGGGTAGCTGGGTCAGCTCCTTTTCCTGTGCCGGCTATGATTTCTCAGGAAGATTTGATGCTCAAAAAATCACACAGCTTGGGTGGAGCTGAGGGTGCCCAGAGAGGAATAATACCCAGGAATCGAAGACCTCTGGTTAGTACTCCAATGTTCTACTCCTGGACTACCACGACCCAAGTCTGCGACAAGTACATATTTAATATAACTAACCTATTCTGATAGTCTATTCATATTTCCTGCAATACCTTGCTTGTTAAACAATATAAAAAATATTTTTTCCAATGGTGATTAAGAATAAATGGGTCTAAAGAATGGTTTCCCTCTTGGAAGGGAGTGAAAAATGGTGGCAAATTGCAGTGCTTCTTGGAGATACAGATCAACTTGCACTGTTATATGTACACTGTCAATGAGATATCAAAATACTGGTTATGCTAAGGTAATCAGAGATGTATACTATTAGAACAGTGAATTTAAAAAGCTTATCATCAACCATAAGCATCTTGAATGGCATGATATATGTCCTCCCAATTTAGATTTGTGGCACAACATAAAATTCCCTTGTACTCATAGGATGGATAACAGGAAATGTATCGCAGATGAATTTCGATTGCATACACTTTTGATATATACATCCTTACCAATGAGCGCAAAGTTGTAGCCAAGTTAACATTATCATTAAATTAAAAGTTAATTCATAGGATTAATCATGGAATCACCAAATCAAAATAACACTCAATAAGAGGATGGTGATGTCAATAATAACGATGAAACCCTACAATTAATGTACTAGTCCTTCAGCAAAAAAGGAACCAGTAGATAAGGATTTGCAAAATCCCTCACTTTGACTTGCTTCACCTTTCCAAAGATCCTAGACAATTAAAATTAACAAAGTAAAACAAACACAAGAACAAGAAATTAATAATAACTGAAACCATCCTATTCCTCTAATGATGACCACTTGTAGGCCACAGTAGTCCAGGGCTATAGCCGTGGACTACTGACTGGAGGGCCCAGGTTTGATTCCTAGGCAAGCCTCTCTGGGTGCTCTAAGCTCCAGCCAAGCTGTGTGATTTTTGGGTACCAGACCTTCCTGGGAAACCATAACAGGAATAGAGAAAGGAACTAGTCCCCTACTCGGATGTGTGAATTGCACACACTGTCAGGCTCAGTACTTAGGTGAAGTCTACAATCATCTAACAAACCGACCTACAGTTGAATTACTGTAATTTGTTTTTTAAGACCACTTGGCAATGATTTTGTGTTGCTATTGGATTAACAAGTTACATTTCAAGACTAATGAAGCAAAAATATACTTCATTTTAACCCTTTAAATGCTTGTCACAGGACAACTAAATAACAACCATAAAACTCTAAAATACTATATTCCTGGGTTACAAAAAGAATAAAAATATCTGTAAATACTATGATTAATCTGTCCATCCAAAAAAGCTAAAATAATAAAATGCAGAAGAGAGAGAAAATGATTGCAAAAAGTTATAACTGGTTACATTACTGATATAATACGTGCTCCCTTCAATATTACGACCAAAAGCTGAGTATTTTGATGTTACATAATTACTGGACAAATACTGAGCTTTATTAACCATATCATTGGCTTTAAAGATAACTGGAGATCATATGCATTCCTTTGTCATAATAAACAGTGATAATTTTGGAGAAATAACACAAAATTACCTGAAATATAACTCAAAATATCGTTAAACGTAACAACGCAACGTGAGAGCAATTATATAGTGTAAAAAGCAAATTTATTTTTACGAGACACCTAATAACTCAGCGAAAAGTACTAGCCGAATCATAAAATGCTTATTTTTACTCTCTCTCGCCATTTCGACAAGGCGAAAAATCTACTGGCGATAACATAAACTATTGGATATTTTGCCAAAAAATCAAATGCTGAAAAAATAATGACGCGGCAAAGTAGCATTCCAAGGAAGAAATTTGAAAATACAATCTTTCCAGTTTTGCGAGTTACATGCCATGCCATGTTTAAGTCAAATCAAAAATGTAAACAATACGATTCACAATGGAAACTTTTACCTCTAATGGAAACATTACATCATAGAAAAACTAAAGGCAATATTTCAAAGCTATGCAGGGTTGCAATTAAAGAGCAGTGGTTCTAATTATCTCCAATAATACATTGTAAGAAGAATTAATACATAATTTTCATGAATGCGCGTAGTATGGTAGGAAAAGTTATTTCTAATTGTAAGTAACGGATGTATTCTGTTTTGTGAAGACTCTACTCCTGTGTAGGGTTTTATCTGACGTGCAATAAATAATTTCCAGGTTTCAAAATCATAATCAGAGTTCAAAAAATAAAGAATTCTTAAGTGCATGCATCACACCAGAATTTCGCAACTCATTTGTTTACCTGATATGAAGGCTCCTCAGGGTCGGTGGACCTCAAATTCTTCGCGATTAAGCAGTTGTCTTGCTGGTTCCAAGCGTACAAAATATCTTCATTACAATCAATAATATTCTTGGTTTTTGGTGTCACCGTCGAACTTTCTAAACTTTGTCGCAAAACATTAGAGAAATTACTCCCGCCAAGACCCAAACGATCGGTGTAAGTTCCCATTTTGGTAAAACAAACGAGAAACGAAACCGATTTTGGGCGTATAGTTTGAAATTTTGTACTAGTGCATACTTAGTCTGAGCGGAGGAAGTACAGCAAATATTCCTTGCTTTAATCGTAACGTAAAAAGAAGCATCGATCCATTCAATTAATTTTGTTCCGTTATCATTGATCTTTCCATTCTAAAACTTCACCTCTATGATTTGGTGAAAACTTCTTTAAAAATAACAACTCTACTGCCGAGATCATGGAGTGGATAGAAAGCTGGTGTTTGCGATGACCTAATCTTAACTAAAGCCACCAAGTAGACCACAATTTAACGTCTCACCCGAAGGACGGCATACTTCAGCTGATGTGCACTTGCAGGGCCCGGAAAAACATAAATGTGCGCCACCGACGAGATTCGAACCTGGGACCACGTGGTGAGAAACCAAAGCCATCTCACACACCAATTCAGGTATCAATTTGACGACCTTTGTATCTTTTCCTTGTATGTGCATTCTGATGGTGGTATTTTGTCTTATGAGTGACTACTTTGTCTAGTGTTTTGACACTTTTGTATGACACACATACGAACTGTATCGCGAGGGAAGAGGAAATGAATTTCTGTGGAGTTTGGCGATTTGTGTTTTTAAATAACATTAAACCATCCGTAGATAAAAGTAGAATGGTTTGAATACTTCAATAAAATAGTTTTGAAGCGCTCGATAAATGTACTCCATATTAAATTAAATCGTCAATTTGCAAGAGTCACCTGGAATTTATAATGAAATGTCAAGTAGCGAGTTTCACTATTGAAAGATGTATTTATTGCCCTTATTGAAATCGGATTGATATTGCAGATTGGTTGTTATAACACGTAGGGAGGAGGAAAAAATTAATTGGTGATCTCATATTTAACAGATGGCGACGTGGTAGCCTCTTCGTTCAGCTACAATAATAATTTAAGTTTACTCCTAGAATTTTAATATCTCTTAAGTTACAATTTGGGTGTTATTATAATGAACGCGTCCGCCATGTTTTTACTATCTCTTTTATAACAAGTAACTTCTTAATGTTCGTTTGAGACATTGTTAAATTGTTCATTATTGGCCCAGTTTACAATTAATTTGATATGAGTCGTACACTGATCATTAGATGGTGATAGACTTAGAAAATTATTGCAAACGAAAATGAAAATAATAGCGTGCATAGAAATCTAGTAAGATCATGGCATTCATGTACGAAAGCATAGGCATGTGACTGATTAGTGTATGCTCTCTTCTGGCCCAATGGTACGTGACGGAAGACTTCCGTGGAAGCAAAAATATCAATTAATTCGAACAATTGAAATTAAAAGAGTAGTACTCTTTCTAATTTGGGTTTTATATGTGCAATAGTTTGATAATGTTGCATCACAATATTAGGTGCTTCGACACGTCCGTGATGGAAATAGGCTAATTTTTTGTGTGCAGAATGTCATAAATCTTACCAATGAGCCATGCAAGTCGTTTACAGTGGATATGGGGTTTAAATAAAAAACTCGTAACGCTTGTGCCACGCCTTGTCAGGTGATACCTGCCACACACCTTTTTTGGTGGCTCGCAGGGTATTTATGTAGATGTAGATGACTTTTAAAACTCCATTAAGAAAGTGGACGCAGTCATTTTGTATTTAGTCCATGACTTAGTGTGAATTAGACTTTTGTTGATTTTTTGGTATTTGTTAGACATTATTGTGTTCTCTTTTATCTTATCTGTATTATGTCTGTGTATCGTGTTACGAAGTGTAATTTTTGGCATGCTAGTA
The DNA here is from genome assembly GCA_037158775.1 of Hetaerina titia. Taxonomy (NCBI): domain Eukaryota; kingdom Metazoa; phylum Arthropoda; class Insecta; order Odonata; family Calopterygidae; genus Hetaerina; species Hetaerina titia. The sequence goes on along the minus strand of CM073772.1, from coordinate 91,904,075 downwards.
TCATACGATTAAAAATTTTGGGATCGGGAAAAAATTATTGAAGTTAGTTGCCATTTTTTTCGGTTATTTTTTAATTAGGGCAAAGAATATGTGTTTTACATAATGGGAATGGGAAAATATATGATGAAGGAACAGGCAGTATACCTTCAGAAATGAAAAGAGAACACTATAAGATTGCACATGCATACCTAGAGATTAAAATTTGAAATATAACCGAGCGCATGGCAATTCCAAACCCGCAATCAGTGTGCTTATTTTGAAATTAGTAAATGAGGATCAAGGGCATGGTCAAATTGTTTGCGCACTCGTTATCCATACATTTGGTTCACGATGATCATTGTAGAAGGGTGCAGTTTTAGGACTTGAACACGAGGGGGGGGGGGGTTGAGATGTAAGGGTGTTGCTACCCTTCATAGGAATTTTAGTACTCGTTGAAGCAAGCGGGAGCGATTCCGACGGAGAGATGAATTGAATCAAATGTTTGTTTGCCAATGATAATTTCAATGTTTAGCAGAATCGATTGATGATTAGCATGGTGATCTGCGTCAGTCTGTCAAAGTCTAATTCGTGTCTTGATAAGCGACCCAGATAGTTGAACATTGGCATATACGAACTGGATATTTCTTCTGCTTGTTGAAGTAAATACACGTTCGCGTTTGTCGAATCGAAAACCAAGGCTTTCTTTGCTGAAACTTATTTGCGTTATAGTAGTTCGGGGAATACGCATATATTTTTTCATAGAATAGAAAGTTTTTACTTAATTCTTACAGGAAAACATGGTCGAGTATTGTCATCAGTGTAGGTTGTCATGGATATGCTTTCCTTTAGATAACACAAGACAAACACGAGCGCGCAAACAGCTCAGACCTGAGTAATGTTCTCGAAATCAAATTATATACAAATAAGAATGGAAAACTATATTTATTGCGTAATTTTAATTATTGAATTTCATCTTCCGAGAAAGGAATATTTTGCTGTTTAATCGCGATCAAAATGCAGTTTTTATATCTTTGTAAGGTTAATAGTCATGAATCAATTTTCTGTGGTTCTTATTCGTTATCGGGGGACCTTCCCGGCTCTGCAAGACAAGGCACCCTCCCTTAACAGTTGAGTATCACACGCTCGGCTTCGTTGAAACTTCGCGACCATGAGCCTTCCTTTGCAAAATGCGAAGTTGCGTATATAAATTCATATTATGTGCCTCAGAGTCTCTCTCCGGACATCAAAGCCTCCGGAATTAGGGGTTCGCTCCGCGGGAGCACGGTAGGGGGAAGATGGATATGGCGCGGAAGGCGGGAGATCTCCATGCGGTGATCCCTATAAAAAGCAGACGAGGGGGTGAAGGAGAGGGGTTAGAAGATGACGGGAGAAGGCTGATGTTGGAGGGGGACGGCCGTTTTCCTCAGTTCGGTAAGAGGAAAAAGGTGATGTCGAGTTAGGCGGAACGAGGTAGTCGGGCGGAGGGAAGGGTGCAGGAAGGAGAGGGCGATGGCGTGATCACTGTATGTGTTCCGTAAATTGTGCGTTTAATTACGAGCCGGGCGTAGATTTATTGGCGTCTTACCAGAGGCTGCCTTAATGGTCTCGTAAGGGAGTATCGGTGGTGGCGGGGGGAGGGTGAGGGATAGGGGGAATGGGAGACGGGATCCGTCCTCATCCAGCATATCGCGTGGACTACGCCGTCACACCGTCCATACCCTCTCACGCTATCATCCATCCGACGCCCCAGTGAGGATAATTCGCAATGTGTCTCCGGGCCACCATTCCCCAAGCACCTAATCGGAAGTTGAATCTCCAAGTAGCTCCCTAATCGTTATCACCTCTAATAATTCTATTTTAAACCTGTCCTTCGTGACTAACCTGCCGATCTCCAAGTTGTATATACCCATAAAATAGATATACTTAAATGTGCACCTATAAGCGTGATTGAATGTGCGTAAATATATATATATATTTATTTATTTATATATGTATATTGATGTAGATTTAGTTGCTGGATTGGGTTTTGTTTGGAGTTACAAAATGTTTATTCTGATAGTTGTGTCCATCCAAAAACCTACCTTAACAGGTAGATTACCTAATAATAATATATGTGTATAAATATATATATATATTTATATATATAAACCATAAACACAGTAATGAACCCGAAGGTCCGTTTAGTAGGTGATGGTAGAGCTCACCCATGTACTAAGCCCGACGGGGTGTGAATATTCACACATCAGGGTAGGGGGGCCAGTTCCTTTTCCTATATATATATATATATATATATACATAATTGTTGTATTTGTATTTTCATCTATGTGTAAAAATGCACTGCATCATCAAATATTCTCAAGGATTTAGGTAAAAAGTGAAGAATAAGGAGCAATAAAAGATAAAAAAATATTATGAAGGTGGAAGAAAGAGGGTTAATATCAGGGACAGGTCTTAAATATTATTCATGGCATCGTTTCGGAAAATTGAAGAATTATGTTTAATTTCCTCGTTTATGAGGTTTAATTTTGCTTTGAAGACATTTCCTTCTACTTTGCCCACTAACCTTTTGCTAAAGTTTTGCATTTTTTGGCATATTATTTTGGTTAACTTTGGAAATTGATGATGTGTTGAAAGTAATAGCCTTTGACTAGCTAACTACGTAATGTATCCAGCTAACTGCTCAGGAATTCTATGATTTCCGCTGATTTTGACCGAAGTTAAGTATAGTCAATAGCGAGCCACATAGCCGTCTTAATAGCTGACTTGTTAAGATATTCTGTCAACTATTCCTTGTTGTTATTGCAACAATATTGTTATGAATGAGGTCCTTTCGTGCCATTAATCTAATCTGAAATATCTATGTTGGGTCAGCTCAAGGTATGTATCTTGGGCGGAACTCGAACCAGTGAACTTTGCTCTAGCTGGCGGGTTAGTTACCTATCTGCTAAATTAGTTGGCTGCTCGTTCAATTTCTTGACATCAACAAGTCCTCATTTTTTTTATCCTGCAGAAAATTCGGATAAATAAGGAGGGAAGTGGATGAGAACAAAAGTATTATATTCTCTCTGACACTTTATACCTACATCAGGTCCGCGCCTCCAATTTCCTTTATTCCTTCGCCAGGTCGTGGTGCCCCTCTCCTTATCCTTTTCTTTCCCCCGTCCCATGTCCCCACCTCTTCCCCCCTCCACCCCACGCCCATATTCTTTCTATCTTCCCAAAGACCTTACGAGACACTTCTCTTTTCGCGGAACGCGGCGAAATTACCCGGCACCTTTAGCGAAATTTATGATTGCTTTAATTTATAAGATGTCGCTAAAGTTGTACTAACTTCGTTAGCTTTTGAATCGAGATTCATGCCATGGCAATTTGTACATCTGGACGTCCTGTGGGGGAGGGGTGAGTGCGCCGTTATTTTCTCCGTCCCCGTAGCATAATCTTCCAGTCCTCCTGCCTTCCCTGCTCACTGCCTTGCAAACTCCATTCCTTTGTGTGTACGTTTGTCTTTATTTATTTTTCACCCTATACTCGGAGCACTCGTACGGAGGACTCATTTTACTCGCTTTTCCCGAAACGTGGGCCCTGATTCACTGGCTTCCGGTGATGGATGTTATAGCCTCCTGTAATGGTAATTAAAACTACTTTCCGGGGTGATTAAAGGTGCCAAATTTAATTACGGTCATTAAAAATGTAAAAGTTGACTATCAATAAACTTGATGGCATAAAGCATTTCTTCTGCAGGCGACGTGCTGTAGAAAACTTCTGTAGTATTTTCCATTAAGGCAGTGAGGAGATGTATAGAGACCTGAGGCTAGAGGATCCTGAGAATAGTTTCTTTGGAGGGCGCTGCTGAACTTATCTTGGAATAAATCTTGCAGAAAAAATTCTTGGTCGGAATTCTTGGTTTGCAGGTCATATAGTGATAGGTAGAGGGAATTCATTTGATAAAAAGGTGATAAAAGTTCGTCATATCTGTGTGCAAATATTCCATTACGCAGTCAATAAAAACCAGTTAGCCCATTTGAAATAAATTTTTTCAGGCTTCATTCTGAGCCATCGTGCCAAAACCGTTTTTGCGGAATACAAGATTAATCCCAGCTCAATTAAGAAGGCATGGATTTTTGTGCTGAATCAATGTAAACATTAAAACGACCAGCATTAAGTACATGCTACATTGGATGAATGTGACGTGGGAGGGATGAGGGAGTATTTTGCGGTGATGTCGCCGGAACGTTTAGATAAATCATTGAAAATAACATCGAGGTTATGCTTCTTCATTCCGCTTGTGATGGTTGTGGGCGAAATAAATGGGTGGAAATGGGAACGGTGAAAGACTTGACGTATCGAAGAGCAGGAGTCGTTTTTCTCGTTCACCGACCTAAAATTACGCTGCCATCTTCCTTCGTTTAGTTTCATTTCGGCAAGGATATTCGGGCAAACATCATTGCTTCCAGGAGACGAATCCGAGCTTCCAAGAGTAAGTATTCTTCCATGGGTTTCCACTCGACCGAACGACTCCAGAAATTCGAGCATCGCCGACTTCCAAGGTGTGGCTGGGGAAAATGTGGAAGAAGGTGGGCATGCACTCACAGGAAAGGGTTACCAAATGGGGGAGGGATAGGAAGTATGCAGTTCGCGGGAGGGATTGGGCGAGAAGTAGGGGTCGTGCGGGCAAGATTGGTGGCAGTACCCGCGTGAGGTTGGGGAATGAAGGTTGGGAAAGATGGACGGCGGATGCTGGGAATGAGGTGGGGTGAGAGGGAGATGGGGGGGGGTGGTTCGTGTGGAGAAGTGTGGGGGAGGGGAGCGAGAGAGTGAGTGGAAGTTGGAAAAAGGAAAAAAAAAATTAATGGGCATAAAGGGTGGGGGTACTCGAAATGAGAGCGGGTGAGCTCGACGGACTCATGGGCGGGGGAGGTAGGGGAGCACGTGAAGGGAAACGACTAGTCGGCACATGGGAGGAATGGCGTGGACTCAAAGAATGATGGCCTAATGCGTTCCTTACGGGGGGTTGAGGCGAGGTAGGAGGCGGAGAGGGGGTGGGTGAATATTCGCGGGTAAAGGGGCCGTAGGTTGCAGAGTAGGTGGGGAGAAACGGGAGGGATACCTCTTGAAGAGGTTAAAGATAGGTGGGGGAGTCGGTACCAGCATCCAGAAAAGGGTATTCGGGGCTTCAGTCGAGTTGAAATAGCTCAAAAAGGCATTTTCGAGACTAAAGTTGTTCCACTTTGTCACCCGATGGTTGTCGTAAACTTCTGAATGCATACTGAAGTGACAGGGCTACAAGAAATATTTGTGACAATATGTTCTGCCATCGTAAATCAAGACTCATTTCATTGCCATGGCGAGTTTCTTGATGATAATATTCCCGAATAATAGGTTTAGCCCAAGACGTTTCTTTCAGTTTCTCTTCCTCATTCAAGCCAAGTGCCAAGATGACTGTTTTATATTTGTATCCCTGATACATTTGTCGAGAAATCTGTGCTTGCGCTATGCACTTGCGAGTGACGCTTTTTTCCAAAAAACTTTATCGGTACTTATTACTACGACACTTTATGGTCACGCTTACCAAGAAAAAACTTGTATTACAATTTAATAATCGTTAGCCTTGATTAAAATCATTTATTTGTACTAATACTATCCACTTTGTTTCAACGTAAGCAAACGTTTTACTATTATTATGTTTCAACGTAAGATTTTTTTTAGCAACACGACTTAGCTATCGTGATGATAGTTACATATTTATATTTAGCAAATACATTGCATGGGCTTGCTATATATACTTGTATTATGGGATAATATTTATTCCTATTCTATGTGGACACCAGGTGTAAATTTAATGAATTTTCAAATTAATGATAAAGATTAAGAATGCTTTACCGAACGACGCGATACTAGTTTGTCACAGCGGCAATAAAAGGGGATTGTATTTTTTCTGATTTTTCCAAAAGGAAACAAGTTCTTCGTTCTTCTTCGAAAAATAACCAAGTAAATTTAAATGCTAATTAACTGAAGAATAGCACCTTTCTAGTAGTAACTGATACAATGGTATATTTGCTGATTTTTATCTCTATTTGCTTAGTAGTAGGTTACTCACTCGATTTGGTTTGCCATAGAAACTCCTTTTTCATGACAGGATTAAACGATTCTTCGACGGTGCGATTTATTTATAGAAACTATTGTGACTAGATCAAATGAGAAGATGCCCATCCCTTACCAATTTAGAGTATACTTGGAAAAAGAGTCCTAAGATGTTGCTAAAATCACTAAATCATACTGTGTTTAAATATTCGTGAAATGGTGATCCTCGCAGTGCACGTAAAGGCCGCTCACGTTCAACGCCAACGTTGCAGTCTCATTCCTGGCGTAAGTAGTTCACACTCTTGGCAACAGATGGGAGGAACGTTCCAGTTATGACGCTACGGTTTCTCACCGGGACGAGAACGCCTCGTGCAAGCCGACTGACCGCCTCCCATAAGTTTCATTCATCGATAATTACCATGCTCTCTTCATTTTCTAAAATTTCAAGAGTGGTCATAATTATTTTGTTCAAAATCTTCTAGGGGAATGTTTTTCACGTTTCATCCCAAGTTGCTCCAATTTGTCTTTTGTCCGAATGTTAACATTTTTCCGAAGAAATGATGAACTACTTGCAAAAGGCTGTTTGAAAAAAAACTACTCTTGAAATTTTAATTCTGTCTCCATTATAAAATAACCAGAATACTTTCTGCTTTTGGACGTTTGCTGCGGCAGAAAAGAGGGGGCAAAACACTAAACTTTTAATTAATCTATATTAGACACCATTTTATCCATTTGTGGGGTGGCTACTCAGTAGCTCTGCTTCAGTGATTTCAGAAAAAATATATTCGCAGTTATATCAATACAATGAAACTAATTGTTGCACTATTTGAGGTGGTGATGGTTTCTATATTAACTTTATTTTTCTGTCTTTACCCTCATGTTTTCGTGTTTATATAATATATCAAGAGTTTGAACTTGGGATTGAACATTAGTGGTGTAAAGTATGCGTTCAAGATGTTCAGAGGATCATTGATCTATGGGCACTTAGTGTAAGTTACGGGCGCAAAGCATATTTGCGAAGGAGACTCGTTCTTGATTTCTTTTGGGAACGGAATGTGACGCCACGCTCAAAATATTTAATTAACACATTTTTATCAAGAGGGGTCAATTCTAAACACGTTTAGATCTGATTAATTTCGTCTGTTTTAGCAGGTAGAATGGAGAGTTTGCCAAATTGAACGTTTTTCAGTAACAATTTTGTAGGAATTGTTAAGGTAGTTGAGTTTCTTTCCCGAGTTAAAATAGAGCAATACTTTAAGAGTGAAAAATATTTTTCCAAAGTAAAAATGCTCCAGGAATTGATTAATTGGTGACTAAATAGAGGTGCTCAAAAGTAAATGACACGTGACATATAGTATACAAAACAAAGTTGAATGCTGAATTCTTAATTGGGAGGGCACACTTTATTTCACACTCTTCCATTAAAATTCCGGTTTAGGCTTTGACTGCTGAACAGATCGATATAAGGAATCCTTTTTCCCTCACACAACTCGTGACCACAGGAGTAGAAAACATCACGTGCAACAATCCAAGATACCTCTGAGTAAAATGATATGGAATCCCAATGATCACCAATTTCCCTAATGGCTAGTGACTCTTACTCCCTGCCACCAGTCCTTATGGCGGCTTAAGTAATAAGACGTAGATGTAGAAGGCATTAATTCTACTTCATCTTTGTCTTTGGTATTAATTTGCGATGATGCTTGCCAAGAATAGGAATTCTTTGGGCTCTGTGTGGGAACTAGAACTCGCGATCTGACATTTTCATTAAACTATCTATCATTACAAAACTACCATGAAAGCTAATTATTTCGTCAAGAGTACGATATGAGATCTACATACCTCGTTTACTGTTACAATATCTGGGTTTATGACTTTGTAGAGCCGTTTTATCTAGTTAGGACTAACATTAATCTGAGTCATTTGCATTTTTGTGCTGAAATGAATGGAATTATTTATATTCCATGTAATGTATGTTGTCACTTTCAACTATTCTTTCTTAAGACTGCTTTTCTTTTCAGTGAATTTTTAAACTTACCTGGCCCAATATTAGGGGCTCAACGCAACATCGCTCGTTTCGAATTGAAAAAGATTTTTGGCGAAATAATATATATTTCAATCCTTGAGGTTTTGTTTATAAGCCCTTTTTTTGAAAAGGTAACGTCCTGTTCCTTCACATGCATGGGTTAACAAATTTCAAATAACTCCACACAAAAACAATAACAAGAAATTATGGTTTAGTGGCAAGAAAACCTTTAACCGCGTACTATTAAAGAGGAATCACTTAGGGAAGTTGATGCATTATTATTAGTATTCTATAGTATAAGGTGAAATTTGGATGATCACGGACTAAACAACGATACGTAATAGTTTGGGAAGTAATTAGCTTTATATTCTGTTCAGTGCACTGTGGCGTCCATTCATTAGCGCGAGTAAACGTGGTGAGTGAAAAAAATTCAATTCCAGCCGCGATGAGCCATAGACGAACTAATGAATTATGAGCAAAGTGCCATGTAATATTGTCGAATTCAGTGCTATCCAGCAGTATTGAGGCGGACTGTAGGATTTCAGTTTGGGGAAAAACTTTTTGTATCGGATTGTCTGGATGGAGAGTCGGCGGTATGGGTAGAGTTAGCCATAAAGACCACTGCCCATCCTCTTCCATCTTTCCTCCCTTTCCTCCTACCTCCCTCCCCTTTGTGCCTGGTCCCTCTATCTCACTTCATTCGACGAGCCGAGTCTTCCGGTTTGGACTTCGATGGCATTGTTCCAGATGTCCAGGATGGCAATATACGTTGCTTAATTCCCCTTGTACCCTATCCCCTTGGCCATGCAGTCCCGACCAAAATCCTCTATAAATAATGCCCCATCAAAGGATAAGGCCTGCACTGACCAAGCATAAAGAGACTTGCCGCAAGGGTTTTTGTATCCAACTCTTAGATCTTGCTATAAATTACCATTTAAATCCGTTTCCTGGCATCGTTTCTAATGGATGGCGACTGCAATATACAAGAAAAATGATGTATAGTTATTCGGTCCGCATGATGTTTTGTCTCTTCCGGATTATTGACTACTCTATAATCTTATAAAATATAGTGTTCAATTTCGCGGGTCACATAGGCGTGTGAATTTAATAGTTTGCATTATCATAATGCAATTATTTTATACGCCTTTCAAATGGGTGCTGCCCTTTATTTTCTAGGATTTTTGTTTTGGAAATAAAAAAATCAATCGTTAGCGGATCTTATGTATGCCTAAATATTTATGAGTACTATCTTTGTTGTGACAAAGAATTTTGATAAAGTAAACTTTTGTAAGTAAAAGTATTTGTATGATTTTTAAGGAAGCATAACACTAACTGTCGATAGGAGCAAGAAAAATAAAGGATAATGGGAGGATATTGGCTATGGTTTACATGCACACACACATGTGTGTATATACGTACATATATAAATATAAATATTTGCCTTCCCCACCTCTCTTGTGTTCGTCCTTTATGTGTGTTCCTTTCCCATTCCTTATCTCTATTTTCTTTGTGAATGAATATTTGTTCGCCGTATGGCGGGATTTCGTGTTTGAATGTAAATATATTATGAGTCTGACCTGAAGGAGTAGGCCGAAAGCTTAATCAATCTACAATGTGAGTGTCCTTTTACGTGTTATCTATTTTATTCTGTGTTCTATTGTGCCGTTCAACTGCTATATATAACCATACACTGTATATATAACTATACACAGTAATCAACCCGAAGGTTGGTTTGGTAGGTGATGGTAGAGTTCACTCAGTACTAAGCCCTATGCTGCATGTGAAATCCACACCTTAGGGTAGGGGGCCATTCCTTTTCCTTTGCCGATTATGGATTTCGAGGAAGGCGTGGTACCCGAAAAATCACATAGCCTGGGTGGAGCTGCAGGTGCCCAGAGATGGTTTCTCGGGAATCGAACCCGGGCCCTCCGGTCACTGGTCCAACACGTTGACTACCGCGACCCATATATATATATATAATTTCTGTAAATATTTCGATTTCTATAAAAATTTTATGTATATATAAATCTGACTAAGTGAAATAAATGACAACTCATAGTAGTTTCAAATGCATGATGTTGGATTTGGGTGACGTTAGATGAAATATATTCGAGACGTAAAAACATAAATTATCCCTAGAATAGGGAAACTTTGAGATCATTAATTGGGAATGATACTCGTAGTTTCGAAAATTTTCCTGGACGAGGCATTTTGGAAAGAACTGCCCGTGATTCCATGTCCGTATGGAAATGAACGTAATACCCTTTTTGTATTCAGAATTACTAAAATTAATCTTGAATTGAAGTAAATTGAATCCTGAATAGGATGTAATACGATGGAGGGTTCGTAATCAATACTGAATTTCACTTATTTTTTTAGGCTCGTCAAAGTCTTATCCACTATGCCTTTGAAATTCTGGAGAAAATATTTTAAAGAATGAATGACTAGTAACAAATAGTTTGACGCGGTCATTTCAAACGCGATATCGTGCACTTTTATTCGCGTTATATATGTTGAGATAATAAACCGAACGTTAATGATTATTTTTTTAGCCTGGCTACTTAAGACTTTGTAAATCGTTTAGCGTGTCTTACTAAGTAATAAACATCTAAACTATAATTCATTTTATGTTCCTCAACGGGATTTTGAATGCTTTTTGCGCAATTTTATCTCGGTCACTTGCGTGTGGCTATTATTGTATTGCAGTCAAGCGTCCGGAAAGCAGTTTTACATCAGGACCTTAAGGTTGACATAATGTAAAGATTAATAATTCACTTCATGGTTTCCCGAATTACTTTAAAACATTCGTAATATTCGCTTGTGTTTCACAATAAATATCAATTGCGTAAATATTACACGTGTACCTCGACTCTGCTTATGCTTTCAGGAAAAGGCGACTTGGGTCAGCGATGCCAAGGTTTTTGTCGCAGAAAATTAATCTGAAGGCGCGAGAGAAGAAATCGCATGGCAGTGTTCGGTGGCGGTGATTATCACTTGGGCGTGACTTTGGCACAGATTTGGACGATGTGGACGAAGCGGGCGAGCGGACGTCGGGGGAGATGGAAGGAGGGGGCAGTGAAGAAAAAATTGTTTCGGAATGGTAAGTGCGCGAAAATGTATATTTTCTCCCCTTCCTCTTCACCCGCTTTCTTTTGAGTGGAAGGGGCAATCCCATAGGAAAAAAATCCCCTCATTTTCTTTCTTGTGTCGTGTAAGTACATACATGCATATGCATTCATGTGCTTGTTTTGCGTATATTTTTTTGCGGGCAATTTCGTGCCCAGTGCGTCTTGGCATCGAGGCGATCGTCCTTTTACAGCTTCCGTCTCGGATTGACCATCGAGAAAAAGCGGAGAAGGGGACGATGGGATCGGAGGGGGGCAAGGAAGTGTGTGCCAGGGGTAGGAGAGAGGTGAGTGGCGAGAGGGTAAGGGAGGGTTCCTCCTCCCTTGGACTTGAATTGGATTTTGATGTGAGGTGGGGAGGTGAGGAAGTTCGTCTGGACACATACGGAAACTACATGATATCAGGTTCTTTGGTATTTCTCAGAAAAAAATATGGCTTAATTGATGATTACTCTTTTGTGAAAATAAATGGAAGAGTTAATGTTCTACAAGATTAGTTATTTAATTCGCTCTAAATCACATTCCCTGGAATGAAACCATTTCATTTTTGCTGAATTTAATCTCGAATTTTTCATAGAAATAACGAACAATCTCTTGCTCAATGTTTTTCGAAGATATAATTTGTAGTAATATATCATGTATGAATGTACTCTTAACTATGAATATCGTGGAGCTTACATATCATTATGTTCTCATCTTGCAAGAGATAGCCCCATAATTACTGCGTGCCTTCAAATAGTGAATTAGTTCAACGGTGTGAAAAATCTTAGATAAGTTCATTTGCATCCAAATAATGATCCTTTAGTTTTAGCAAAAAGTGTAGGGGTATTGTGGGAGTTGTCAAAGGGAGGGTTAGTGGGTGTTATAATACCATTCATGAAATAGGCGGGCTTGATGTTTTGGAAGGGGAATAATAATATTTTTTGTTGTTATGTTGAGATAACTAATTGCTCGAAGGAAAATTGAAACATTGAATCTCTCTGTTCGGCTGTTTATGTATCACTCTTTCCTGACATACTTTCAGAATAGTTGATGGAGGTAAGCCCGGATTAATTTCTCACTGTCACGAGTAATATCACAGAATTGGTGACTTCGCTACAAATTTAAATTAGCAAGAAGTCTTGATCACTCCAGAGACTCCCTTACTGAATTTTGTAAAATCTGTGTGAAGATGTGTGCTCGTTTGTAGTATTTTTCCAATATCCAGACAGTTTATAATTGATTTTTCCAAATACTGGTTGAGTATTTCCTGGGTTAGACTTTAAATACTCTCAATGTATTCGATTATGCACATGTTGTGAAGAAAAATGCCGTTCATATTACTCAATTTAATCATGAATGGCCAAACTGTTAGTATTTTTTCACCGTGCCTTTGACATATTCGTATATTTAAGGCGGAACCGCATTTACTACGAAGTTTGTGATGGTTTTGACATCAAATGATTTAACATGGTCAAAAACATTTATTTCTATAACGTACCTGGCAGTGTGCGTGTAAATAAATCCGTTTTGTCTTTTTTAAATGAATGAATTTTAAAGTATTATTATATTTAGATTTCGGTACGGCAGCTAAATGATTTCATAACGCATTTAGCTATTCAATTAAAGTAATTCATTTTTTAACACATCGTGCGAAAATTAATGTGAAAAATCTGATACGTCTATGTTGTGGAACCTTGGAGTTGATAGAAATACCACGAAAAATTTGATCGATGCAGGAATAAATTGTAAAAAAACCTACGTAAAACAGACGATTTGGTGTCAGACTCAAGAGAACTTTTGTGCATAGGAAAAAAAAATCTTGTTTCTATGCAGGCTAATAAAAAATTGGCACCACCACATACTAATTCCATGGAGAACTACAACAAATGTATTAACAGAAATCCATTTCCATTTATTCTCAAATCCGTCCTTTAAATTGATCATATTTACCATTGGGATAGGCCGTCATTATATTTTGGCCGTCCACTTTATTTATGCCGTTATTGCGTAATGTACCGTGAGCCCGGTGCGACCATGACATAGGGTGGGACGCCGTTTCAGTGAGAGACGCAAGGAAGGAAGAAGCCAGCTAGAGAGGATGACCAATGGCCATAAGACGCTGGTAGGGTTTTGAGAAATTGAGGTTATAGCTGGTGGCGTATATAACCCCGCGATTCGAAAGGCCCTCCCCCATGCCGTGTGTGGGCGTAGTGGCTGACGACCGCCGCCACCGAAACTGGAAGGGAGTTTGGGGAAGGAGAGCGAAGGGGGTGAGTATTACCATCGAGGGAGTGCAGGAAGGGGGAGGGGCAGAAATACGGACAGGGGGGAAGCATGAGGAGAGGGGAGGGATCGCAGCATGAAACGTGGGGGCGAATGAGACATAGGGCGGTTGCCAAATGGCTCGCTGGGGTCAGTTAGGATACTCTCTGGTGTATAAGGTCTTATTTAATCCGCCATTGGTCAAGGGAAGGGGGAGAGGTGGAGGGATGAGGTGGCAGACCCATTTTTTGCCTCCGTGGATTCTGCCAGTAGCAAGAGACGTCACATCCGAATCTGCGACTGCATCCCCTTCGGAACTTAACGTGGGAAGACGTGCGAGGGTGATTTACTTTTGGTTGGACGTTTTTCGTGGTATTAGTAGAAAAGTTTAAAAAATCGGTTCGTATGAATATTTAATAAATCATAAGTCATGCATTGATTATTTTTCATCCATATGCTTATAAAAAAATTGATATATTCCATCATATCATTGAAAACAAGAAATAAGACCATGTTATTGTTGTATTTTCTTTCGGAAATCAAGTATGTTTGGCAACTTTATAAGTCCGGTGGAAATATAGTCAGAATATTTTTTGAATCACTATAAGTTCTCAATGAATTTGTTCATCTGAGAACTCCTAGAAATTTGAGCCAAAGTAGTAAATATAATGAAGAAACCTAAGAGATGTAAGGTTGATTTTTTGACAATTTGAGGTACTTCATTGAAGAAATAAAACATAATGCCAGGTTTCAGCTTCAGATATGGTTATTTATCAGCCGGCCTTGATTTATGCTTGATTAACATGTACACATATGCATTGTATTCCTCAGAAATAAAGTAAATAATCGGAAAGTTCCATCATATTCGCCCAGATCTATATTCCTGGAAGTCCATCTCGACTTATCTCTTTCCTCTCGGCCCAACTGCGGATTTTATCAGCGTCAGACACTAACCCCCTCACATTTCGAACGCTTAACTTTTCCAAAACCAAAAATCCTCTCGGATTTATCCAAAGCCCTTCTCCTTGCCAAATCTGTATTTCTTACCGCCTCATTTTTATCTGAAAAGTTTATTGCTCCCCTTGTCCCAATTTATTCTTATTACTCCTCCCTATTGTTTTGGACGCTTCGTTTTTCTTCCATGCCCTCCTCAACCTTTCGGATAAAAGGGCGAATCCTCTCCATTCGTTTTCCCACACATCCTTTTATTTTGCATTTCAAGAAGAGTGAGTGAACGCATACCTCCCCTTCCTGGCGTCGCGACGCGTCGTCCGTTCGCTCGCTGGGATGACACAGTCCCCTTCATGCAGAAAGAACTACAGGCAGACAATATCTGCTGTGGTGATCAATAATGGCTGCTCTCTTAGAATTCGTTGACATTAGACTTCAATAGAAGAAGTATATTCGAAACATTTAATGCATAATTTAGCCTCAGATGCTTTGATAACCGCAGAAAAAACGATACTCTAGGAAGTTAGTCTACATCGATAAGAACGGTTAATTTTAAAGTCGTCATCTTATTTCATATGATAAACCTCATACCTAATGTACTTAATTTTTTAGACAGAAGAAATTAATTCATAAACAATGTGCATTAAAGCCATTGGTAGTATTACCTAACCTTGAAGAGTACTTTTTTGAGGTGATATTTTTTGGTAGTGTAAACAAATGAAAATTAATTTTTGACGCTCCTATTCTCTTCTAACATATATGCATAAGGTATCTACATATCCATCGACAAATACACGGACGTACAGTTTTCCTCGTGTACAACACATTTGGATATATTTTCCTGTTTACATATTTGTTTGTGAAAGTAATAAAAACTGTGATTTGAATTAAGTGACCGAAGTAAACTAAACGAAATGCCACTTTACTTAGAGCTATTTTACTATTTTCTTTTCGGGTAAAACATCATTGGTAGTAACATTATTTTTAACATTAATAAACCTAATATTATAGAGGAATATTGAGTACAGTGAGGATGTATTTTTCGTATCGTATACTTCGAGAAGGCATTCGATCGAGTGAATTTGTTAGAATTAATTCATGTGTTAAAAAAATAGGAGTTGGTTGGAAGGAAGGAAGATATACATGCATTCCCATGACAACCTGTATATGTCTCAGACTGTTTAGGTTCGCATGATGGATGGAGCGTCGAGATGGGTATTGTTAGAAAGAGGAGTAAGCCTGGCGTGTCCAATATCACCCATGCGTTTTAAAAGTTAAAATAGGAGGACAGAAAATGAAGCAGGTGAGGCAGTTACCGATTTTGGCAGAGGTATATAAAGACGGGCACAGTAGTAGGGATTTAAGAGGAAGATACACGTTAGGCAAGGAAGCTTTCAAGATATAAGGAAGAAAGTGATAGACACATTGGTTGGAATGAAGGGAGATGGAATGTTGGCAGGATTGAGCAACAGTTTGTAGTAGTGTGGGGTTTCAGGTTTTGAATTAATTGAGCGAGACTAAGAAATGTAGGCGTGTACAGTCCGTGCCGTCCAAAACCTTTAACTGTAGATTACCAAATAATAGTTAAAATGTTTGTCCACTGTTAGAATTTTCGTTAGAAAAAAATTACCTAAAACTGATGATTGAAGAAATATTTCATATCTTTAACTTTTACCAGATGTCATTTTAATTCTAAATTTGAATGATGTTTTTGAATATCAGATTTTTGTAGGGCAAAATTCTTTGTTATATGAGTGTGAGACCTATTTTTGCAAATTCTAAATATTTTTAACTACCGCAGTGTTTAGATCCTTGAAATTGGAAACATTTGGTTTTGACTATCACATTCAAAACTCGGGAATTCTTCTTGAATTTAGACAGTTATTTCTAGACTATTTTCGCGGAATAACTACACAATCACTGTGATAAATTATGAAATCGTTTGGCCAATGAGGCTTTCCTTGAAATTTGAGAATTTGTACTCCTTCAAATTGAGAAATCTTATCCAAGATGGACGTATCGTTTCGCTAAATTTGACCCATGAAAGGAAATGTTTCGTTTGTGTTGGGAAATAGATGTATATTGGTTGACTGAGGAACGTTATTGATTATATTGGGAGGATTTCGCAACTAAAAATCTGTGTTTTTTCGAATTTTGACTGTTGCGTCAACAGAAAAATGATCGGTCATTATAAAAGTTTAAAAGAATATTCAATGGGACTTAAGATTAATAAATTTCATTTCATCAATCATCACTCTCTTAGTTATTATCGGCAATGTGCACAGTTTTAAGCACCGTATTGTACTTTCAGACTTATTTTTCTGTAGCGTTACTACGGTTTTCTTTTATTGTTTTATGCTAAATGGTATGCAAAAAAAGAGGCATTGGTTACAGCGTACTTGTGTGTTTCGAAGATTAATTCATATATGAAATTCCTGATGGATAACATGTTTACATAAAAATTTCGCTTGTGGATTGACAGGGTTTTCCGGCGGTTGAGAAATGGTAGCCCAGCATTTTCACCAGGCATGGCCGACAGATATACGATAGTGTTGGCATGCGTATGGGGTGGATTTATTTTTTAGGTTCCATAGCCAACTTTGTAAACAATTTTTAATGGTCTAACTCAAGTGATTATTTCTTTCCTAGATTCCCATAGGGTAGAGATGCGGCCACCCACTCTGTGAAGGAATGGGAAACCAGAAACACAGCCTTAAATCATCCAAAGATGAGGGTGGGTAGGGTAAAAATTTAATAGGTGAGCGTTGAACTCTTGTAAAGAAATAGCTCTATTTGCATGTGAATCATAGTGGTATCAGGCATCAGGTGGGTCAGTTCCTTTCCCCGAACATCCTGAGTTTTGGTAAAAACTTTTGCCAGCTGGAAGTTTAGCTCTCAATATCCTTAGGTATAACCCTAAAATGTAATGGTTTATGACAAAAAATGATGTTATCCTGATTGTCTTACTCTTCCGTTGGAATATTTTTCATTGAAAATGGGATGATTGCTTCCATATCTTGCATAATTTATAAACCTATTTAGAAAAACACATGATTGGGTTGTAGTGGATTTATTTTCTTTGCTACTCGTGAAAATAATATTGATTTTTTTCTTCCAAATTATTGCCAATGTCTTGCCATTTTAGTTTCTGCTACGCTGAAAGGTTCCTGATAAGATGTTAGATAAACATTTCTCACAAAATTTTCTTGCCAGTGTAAGTACTTTTCCCACCCCTGCATCTGTATTAAGGTTGACCTGTAGATATTTAACAAAATAATTTGTAATTATTTGTTGAATGTTTATGCAAAAAGTACACGAGTATTTCCCATTGTGGTAGTCCAATTAGAAAGTATTGAAAATATCTGGATTGCCTGAGAGAATATGTTAAAACAGGGTGGTTACAGATGTGGGAGTCGGGGTGATATCAGGTTAGACGTTATCTTTTGGATGCTATGAATGATCAATGCCCTTAAATCCTATGTAATAAGTATATACTTATGGGAGCATGTTGATACTTAAAATAAGGGGGTGATAATAGTATGTGCTGTTGAGGAAAACAACTAACTCACCCTCGGTGCTGAAAAAATACGCACAACTCGATGATTATTATGTCAGATATAATATTTGTGCACACAAACTGACAAAGTTATGTGATTTAATGTTTGGAAATTGCAAATAATCCCGATGAACCTATAGCAATGAAATTCATTGTCAAAATAGTTCGTTTATGAAACGTACGGAGGCGCATTATTTATCATGGACTGAAGCAACTTATTAAGATGAATTGACAGTCGGCCAAAACTTATTTTCTGTAAATTTGTTGCTGTAAGGAGATAATCCCGGGTATTAGAACTCACATCATATTCCGAGATATTTTTTACTGTAAAAAGCTGATTATCTTTTTATGTTCATTAATGTTATTGCAGGATTATTAATAGGATTTATAAAAGGCATTTCCCTGAAAAATATTGTCTGAAGTTTTGTGTTACGAGTACTGATGACAAAAATGTGAAAAATAAAATAAATGTTCTTGAATCATGAATTGTAAAGAAATAGCTAAAAAAAAGTACAAAACAGTTTTTTCACTTTGTTTAAAATCTGGAAAAGACTAGAAACCCTAGAATCAAATTTCTATTGTGGCACTTAAAAATCTCACGGAAAAGCAATAGTTATCATCAGGCAACCGGGAAAACTTTAATTTTGCGCAGTTAGCTGCGTCAATAATTACGCGTGTTTTTTTTTTTTTAAAGAATTGAATGAAATAATAAGATGCCTATCCACTGAAAAATCTCTTTTCTATCACCTAATCTTTTGGAATTCGACAATGTTGTTTCACATCCTTTTTTGTTTAACAAATAAACGTGTATTTGTCCTTAAATACTCCAGTTAAATGTCGATCTAATTGGACGCTATTATATCCTCCAGCAAGAGGGATGTTGTATTTAGCATGTAGGTTTAAATCATTATAGAATGTAAGAGTAAAGAAAAATATTCTATAATGTTAGGAGGAAATGTAAGCACAATTGTTCCTTTATATACCCCGAACATAATTATGGAAAGAGAAAGCTTTGTGGACAGAATTATGATTGCAATTACCCAGTGGAAAGAGATGATATTATTGACTTAATGATCATTCTTCATGGGGTTAATACCGTGCGCGTTAGGAAAACAACGTTGTTGATTTATCACTGTTTTCTATCGTAAAGTTAAAAATATGATAGTAATACTCGGTAATTTTTCTGCCGAATGTTAATTTTTAATTTATGGGGTACACAGGGTGTAAAGTTCTTTTTACATAAAATTCTTTTAATTTTTACTGTTTGACCGGATTTTATTCTCATTATTCGCAGATTATCTCATAACTCTTATTGGTAGTATAGATTCTTTCATATTTTCTATATTATTTATGCCTCGGAGGTCTTGTGATAAAGTCTATTCTCTGGCGTAAAATATAAATACGTACGAGTACATAAGCCCGACGCGTAATGTGAAATTCACACATCAGGGTAAGGGGACCAGTTCTTTTGCCGATTATGGTTTCCCAGGAAGATCTGGTACCCGAAAAATCACATAGGGTGGACCTGCAGGTGCCCAGAGAGGCTTGCCCGGGAATCAAGCCCAGACCCTCCGGTCAGTAGTCCAACACTCTACCCCTGAAATACCACGGCCCTATACATACGGACGACTTTAGCTTATGAGAAGCAGTGTTACACTGTCTTTGTTCGTTAAATGACACAATCCACATATTAGCAAATAACTGTAGGTTTGAGTTTTTCACATGAAAGAGGGGTAGTTTTCCAAGGAAAGTTGATAAGGACTAGGTTTATCACTAATGACAAAGTCATAAACGTTGGCTTCCTAGCAAAACATTTACGCAAGTGTGAATTGTTTGCGACAGATGTATCAGTTTAACATAAAAACTGTGTGTTTTTTTGGGAACTCGATAAATATTTAACATTCGTTTTTTTTTTGGAGGACACCTTAAATTTGAAGGAAATAATAAGATCGGAAGTCTTGTAATAAAGGCTATTCGCTGGCGTAAAATATAAATACCTACGAGTACATAAGTCCGACGTGTAATTAAGGTTTTCAATATTTTGTATAATTTTAAATAAGAAACGCAAATATTACTTCTGATTTAACAAAAATTTGGCATAAATTAGACTGCAGTCAGTAATAAACATGAGGAGTGATTACTCTCGTCCAGAAATATATATGGATGATTGTAGAACTAGTGTTGCATTAAAATTTTCTGTAGTGAATATAAAAATCAAACACCATCCAATGTCACCTCCAACTTGGAAATTGTATCTTGGAACACCACTATTTTAGGTTTAATTTTGGACCTTTATAATTCAGGGTATAAATGACCAGTATATGGTTTTATATAATTATAAATAATTTCAACTACATAGTAATTATTTTTTGGATATATTTTTAAATAAATTATTGCAAGGGTTAAATGTTCACAATTGTAGAGTTACCCCGATTTTGCACCTTCAATGATTAAAATCATGGAACTATTCATTACCTTATTTCACTGCATTCCTGAGATGTTATCGTGGCACCCTGGTTTTCCGCTGTCTGATTGAAACTAATTCTTTCACTAACAGTAAGTCTGTAATTTACATATTAAGGTACACTAGCAGTTTCTCCCCACCTACTATTTGCCAGGAATTTCTGGTAGCCAGAAAATATCCGCCCTCTATTGTTGCTGCCTGTGCAAAGACTTTTGAAGACGGAAATCCCCACCCACTGGACCTACCACTGCGCCTCAATAGGATAAATATATGATTTTTTTCTACCTTATTCCAAATTACTCAGTAACGATCTCAATTGAATTCGGAGTGAAAATAAGTCAGCAAATGCCACATCCCTCTCCGTTATGCTCCCCTTTTGGAAGTCCTAATCTCCATGATTACCGCGGCTCGCAGAGAAAAATCGAATCCCTCCAGTACGTCCTGATGAACGAATGATGATAGCTTCCATTAGCAGCACCACGGTGCTTGATGGCGTGGCTCTTGTCCTCCTAAAAACTAATTGTTTCAACCGGGTTAATCATCAGGTGTTCCTTTATTTTCCCCATATTTTAAAGTGGTGCCCTTTCATATCGTGCCCTTGTCTCCCGAATACACCCTCGCTCGAACCAAAAGAATAAAGACGACCCTTTCGCTGCGCCAATGCCAGTGAAGAGCGCACCCAATATAGCAAGTTAACAGGCAGCGAACGATTCCACCTCCACATCTGCGTGGTATCGGCGCGGGGAAATAATGAACAAGGGAATAACGAGCGAGCGGGCCCAAGTTAATGCGGGGAGCGCACAGACCCCCCCCCCCACCGTAATGGGCTTAACGCAGCGGAAATCAATTGAATGGCCTGGCGGAGGATTCACGAGGAGGAGGAAAGAGAGGCAGAGCAGGCAGGCACCTGTAACCGATGGCTGTGATGAACTCTCCAATTTCTGCTCTCCTTTCCCCACCCACCCCTTTCAGCGGGATTCCTAAGGGGAACTCGATTCGTTCTTTCCCCACAGTTTTTATCATGTTTTCAACCTTCCGCTGCACTCACCTCTCTCTTTTTTTTTACGATCACTCTTCGATGATATGCCTTTTAATATGTCCCACTCGCGCGTGGCCGACGAGAAATGTGAAGCAAGAGTGGATTCGTTTTCCGAGGGAGGTGGGCCGGAGCTTGAAGTGGGGAAAGGGGAATATGAAAACCCTGCCGAGAGAGAGAGATCGTGAGCGGAATGGAGGGGAAACTGAAGGAAGGGAGAAAGAGGCGAGCGATCAAGCGTTCAAGGGCCCCCTGGGAATTGCATGTCGTGATTATCGACTCCGTTGCACTCAGTGTGGGCTTCCGATGAGCGTTATTTTCGTGAACGTGCGTGTGGTGTAAGTATAGTATGAGGGTAACGGGATGAATTGATTATTTCAAAGACGGGAAGGCAGCGCTACTGAATCCTCCAGTTATACCCAATTGTTAGTACTTTTTCTCCACTGCTGGTTGTAGTAAGGAGGCTCATTTCGCTCATTTTGATCGACGCTTAAGCTCACCCGCAGTCAGGTGCACCTTTTATGTGCCCCGGACTCCTAAACGTATCACTCGATTTGAGTATTTCACATCGTGGCAATAAATTCTCATTTTAATGATGACTAATAACGACAGCGGAATATGAATTTCGTGGAACATTTATATTTTTTGTAATACACATGTGGGCATAACTCTATTTTTGTTATGTGTTTTATACGTAATGGTTTCCTTTTCATTCCACCTTTCATAGATGGATAGTTTAATATTTATGGGTAAATTTAAGAAATTTTCTAATCTTCGCTCTATTTATATAGTTAATTCTCTGCATTGGTTTTCTTCCATAAACAATTTTTACATAATGTTTAAAATAAACAAAATAATTTTTGTTATGGATTTATTTTTTGCAGTGACACTTGCATTTAAAACGTGACGATGTTTTTGGTGAATAAGGATGTGTAATTTCATAGTTTCTTTGTCGTTCGAGGACTCTTTGTTTAAAACAAGGAAATTAACTTGCCTTCGTGATTTAAACACGTGAGTTTCACGTGCTGCCAGCAGCCTGAATGATGAGGGTTACCATTTTGCTGAGCTACATTTCTATCTATCATACCAATTTACGAATTGACGATTTTACAGATACGCTATGGTTACGACATTTTAAATATTAAGTTCCTTATAAGTTATTAATCCGAAGATTAGTTCGTAGCAGCTCTCCAAACTGCACTGTCACCAGTCAATCTTATCATTTCATCCTGGTTTCTTATGCTTTCATCATTCATCGCCGAATTCTTGTATTCCACCGTATTTATTGACCTTAATGAATCCTTCGCTGATTTTAAAAATTACTTTGCGTAATTATCTTCATGGACTGAAGCTAGCTTTTATTCAAGTTGATGGGTTTTTCTTCTGAAATTAAAAAATAGAGCGGAAGTCAAACAGTATATTTTGCGGTAGTCTTTGTTCCGAGTCCTAATACCATTCAGCATTAAATCGCCGACCTCAAAAAAGTCCTAAACTCAAATAATTCCTTAACTTAAATAGATTTCTTGAAGAAAAGCTGAGAGGAGACATCGTATTATTTGCCTTGGACCATTAAAATCAGTTAAAAGTTGAGTTACATAAGCAGTTGTAAACAGTTTGCAGTCACAAATACATTTACTCATATTCAGTTACAATATTTGTTGTTTTAATACGCACGTACGGAATTAAAGTGAGAGTTTGGAATGATTTTCCTAAATTACGAGCTGCCACGTTGCCTAAATCCCGAGTTCCGAATTTTAAGTAAACAGTAAAAGCGTGTTTCATACACTTCCTATGATTGCAATCTACTTTCGATTATGAAAATTTAATCTGCCATTTTATTTTCCGAGCATAGTGCTGTCATTTTTATCTCGGTAAAAAAAGTAAAGCAAAAAAAAGCATTTTATAGATCCCGTCCGAATTCTAAATTTATGATAAGGGTGACGTGAAATTAAGTGAATGAATTTAAATATCATCCAGTTTTCCATTACCTTTGGTCATAACACTATTCCGTATAATCAGTGCTATATGTAATAATTAATTTAGGTTAATCTGTCAATGCTCTTTGGTATTGCTGTGTCGCTAAATACCGTATACGAGGTGACTATAAATTAATGATGGTGCATTTGCATCACGTCACGGTCACAATACTTCCGTGAGGTGTGGAGCGTATTGCGATCCGCGAATCCCGGTGCGAGTTGTCTGGCATTTTCCAATCAAGTTTATGGAAACATTGGACAAAGGAGGGGCGGATCAGTGACTCCCTCCTACCCATAATTCCAGCCTCCGCTCCCTTCCTCGCTTACCCCCGTTGACACTCCATTCTCTCTCACTCATTTCTCGCCACCCTGCTCCCCTCCCCCCTTCCCGATTCCTGCCAAACACATCATCCCCGCCCTTTTATTCCCAGTCCCTTTTCCCATATCAACCCCTCCTCCTCTCCTAGCCCTCACTCTCCTTTACAAACATCCGCAAATACACAATCCCTTCCCCTAATGCCTCACGAGCCTTTCCTTCCTTGGTCCTCACCCTTCGCAACCATTTTCACCTTTCCTCAACCCTTTTGTTGCATCGACCCGTCCCACCTTCCATCCATCTTCGTTCGCTTTTGCATTGCTTCTTCCCTTTGAATACCGTGAGATTTGATGATTGCGGCGACTCAGCTGCGATTTATGCTTTTTATCTCTTTCGTCAAGGACGTGTTTTTAAGATGGATTACGACTAAAGTTTGTAAACATGCTCTAATTTATTGTGAGAAGCGAAAGAAAAATATCATATTAAAGGGGCTCTATGGTTGGTAATAGGTAGTATCTAGGGACAACGACCATTTTCATTAAATGAGATATAATAGGTTTAATGAAGAGACCAAAGCTTGCAAGTATATTTTTTGGGATTTTTCATTGCACTTCATTTGTCCACCTCTGTTATTGAAATAACAAATAATATGTCATTTTGAAAATAAAGGCAGTTGAAATAATGCACCATTTCTGTAAGTCGTAAATGTGTAGAATTACAGCATCTTGAGGAAGTTAGCGGGAAATAAAATATTTTAGAAAAATTCGAATGATTATCTCGCAGAAATTCTACCACCTGACTCGTGAATTACGGTGTTTTGATTTTACCTGGCTTTTAGTCTTTAGTTGACAGTATATGTTCTTTATCTTTAGGAATAGTTAAGATCATAGACAACTGAAATCATTCGGGCGTTTTAATTACTCGCTGGCATATACTTAGATTGGTGGAAATTTCTGCTTCTGCTTTCAATTTCACAATTGTTGTGTTACTTCTTGGGTGAAGCCTGGCTTGACGGAAAAGAAGGATATATGGGCCCGTATTTGATGGGGAAATGTATTTGTGTACGCTTTTATATTAATAATTTATTTCCATCTTCTAATTCTACAATAGAATATCGTATACTGTTATCACGGTGAATATTATTTATTTCACATTAATCAGAAAACAACACTTTGGTCTTTAGATCGTACTTTTAAAATGATATAACAGCAGAAACAATTAGAAGCACTCAAGCACTAGATGGAGAACAATCCACCTATGCGGAAATCGAACCCGCGACCTCTGGGTTGGCAGACTAGGACGATACCTTCCCGTCATATTTATTAAGTTTGTTAATAGGTTAGTAGGGTAATAGGAATTCCCTGTTAAACCGTCTCATTAAAATTCTAAAGGTCTAGAATTTAAATTATTTTAATGGAAGTTCATATTTAAAGGTAAATAAGATATTTTTTTTTCATTTATCACGAATGTATCAAAACTCTCATCATTAACCATTGAGATATTGTTAAACCAGAATGTAAAAATTTAATCCTACACTTTTGATTTATATCTAATCCGTTTACGTGATTTACTTAGGTTTTGTTTTTCATCTGCTGATTATAGAACTATACAACTAGATAATTTTATCTTTGACCAACTGTATACACAAGGCTATTTGGTAGACGTTACGTATCATGCATTTGAAAATGGTAAAATGAGTGTTTCCCAATATTTTTGCCCGATTAAGTGTAAATGACAAGAATAATAATTTCTTCATTCTATGGCTGCTAGTTCACTTTTTATAGGGCCCTGAAAACACATCGTCCACCACACCAGAGCAGACTTATAAATCTCCTTTTTATGCTGACGTGTCTATTTTCATATTCATTATTAGAAATTAAAAAGAGTGCGTTTTTTGAGAATATACTCGAACTCAATTCTCGAAGGTGATATTTTATAGCATATACATGTTATGATATTTTTAATGAAAACTTCCAGAAATTGCTCTGCAAGTCAAAGATCGCTCAGATGTCGAGTAACTCATTTTCCATTTCATCTTTATGTCAGATGTAGAACGGCCGTGGTTACAGTAGCCAAGAGGGTGAGGGTGTGGGAGAACGTGAAGTCATTCACCGTGTGCACTCAAAATGTCCTCTGATTAATAACTGGAAAGGGAGAGTGAATTATATTGCGAATGTAAACGTGTACGTGTAGGCTACGAAATAAGAAACAGCTAGGATTTGAGATCATGCACAAATGCAACATGATATACATAATTCAATTTCAAGATAGCTAATCACACAGAATTTGAGTCTTGAAAAACACGTCGCGCACCCAAAAATCACATTTTATGGGCTCTTCAGATAAATATTCTGAAGATGAGGCAAAACATATTATTGTGGCTCCTCAATTGTTGAACGAACCCTAATTACGTCCCACTGTACTATTTTTAATGACAAGGCAATGCCTAATTAAGATGCTTCAAGTAATGAATGCGTGAGAATAATAGCTCCCATTGCTGATTCTGGTCATTCATCATTACAATCACAGTAAAAATTTCCATGGATACTTGAGGCAAATGAGCACAATGTTTTATAAAAACCTTAACGAGTTAAAAAATGTGTTGAAAATATGGGGCTCCATTTAAGTAATAATCCCTTATGCCTCTGAGCACTGTGCTCTCGTGATTGTTAATTATGCGGAATTTTTCCCTTTAGTTTCCTACATTCGAGTTGCTTGTGTCTCCTTGAATTACAGCAATGACACACTCATCTTATTACCAACCCTCCACGGAGCGCTCCTTCCACGTTTATTTCCCTCTATGCTGGTGGCCCCCCTGTACATATATTTTTTATTTTTCGCGCACCCACTGCACAGTCCGATGCGACTTTTCTGCTGATTATGCGTGCTCTGTATCGGCTACCGATGATAATTTCCTTCAGACGTTTCAGAGGGAGAATGCGGGACCATTCTCGCTCTTTTCTTCCCGGTTGTCATGGATGCTGATGCACCACACACCTCATTACAGCCATTCATTGTCACCGCAACCATCGCCTCCGAATCTCCGTGCTCGTCTTTTTTTCTCCGTCGGTTCAGCCTCCTCCTCCCCCTCCGCCTCTCTCCTTCGCCCCTCACCGCAATAGCAGCCCAACCCTCTCGCCACTTCCCCTTTCCCCTTCCGGTGTCTCACTTCCCTTCCTTCCCTCCCTTCCCTCCCCCGCTCCTCTCCTCCTCCTCTCACCGTTTACCCTCAATGCAATGCAATGCCTCTTTCTTCCCAAATACTCCCCCCCCCTCCCTTCCCGTCTCCCCGCGTTCTTTCTCCCGTCAGGGAGCTTTCAGACCATTTATAAAAAAAGAGATATCTCCTCTCGTACTATCGGCACCCGACGTCGCCGTGGTCGTCTCTTGGCGACAGTAGTCGCATCTGTCGTGAATTTATGTTCAATTGTTGGGAGTTCAACCATTTCTCTCTCTCTCCGAAATATTCTAAATCGTCGTAGTTTCGTGCCATTCCCAACGTCGTTCTGTTTATTCATATTCTCCCCATGCAGTAGAATATTTGAAGACGGTTTTACGAAGTTTTCGTTTAATTCTTATCTGCATTACGTCAAGCGGCCTTTGCCTCTCCATTCCTACTACGGCGATATTGTAATTTCTATTGCATTGGCTAAATATGTCATCATTTTTTGTGGTCACTGTAATACTGACAATTTCGAGGAAGAATTTTTCCAAATTTATATTTGTTTTATTGCTTTCTGTTTATAGAGAAGATGCAATGGCCAACTTTTTCAAGATTTTTACTGTCGACAGTGGAAATTTTGTATTTCAGGTCATTGACTGATGCAACATTACACGAAATGCAAAATTGATGTTTTTCTCTGAAAATGTCTTTCTTACAGCTTTAATTA
This sequence comes from Hetaerina titia, assembly GCA_037158775.1. Taxonomy (NCBI): domain Eukaryota; kingdom Metazoa; phylum Arthropoda; class Insecta; order Odonata; family Calopterygidae; genus Hetaerina; species Hetaerina titia. The sequence continues at coordinate 91,876,431 of CM073772.1, read as the reverse complement.
ATTTCTTTAAATCTTCCGTTTTTAAAGTTTGTCACTAAGAATTTCTATTTTGCATTATTCTGTTTCTATTTAATCTTAAGAAGATATTAATTAATCTTATCTTTCGAATGGATTAGTGGAAATGCTCCATTGCTTTTTCAAGTAGGCATTATGAACATGCTTTTCGTTTTCTGTATATTAATCATGCCCGATAAGGAGGGGGAAATATGAAACGAGATAAAAAATTCTGGGTTCCTTATTAACCTTTTTACTAATTTAAAGAGTTTTAATCTTTCAATCCTTTACTATCATTACAAATATAACTATGCAGAGATACCTTCCTAAAATTTTCTCTAATTAAAAATCAATTGCTTGCTAGAGATGAAATGGAACTTTAATCGGCCACTTGCTTACAAATTTCTCATTATGGATTCCATTTTGCATTAAAAGATCCTATCGCTGTTCCGGGTATACCTATTTAAGTGGTATAATATTGATTTTGATAACATGTTGGAGTTCTTGATCTTATTTGACTTTTACTCGGAGTAATAATTTGGTTAGAGATACTTCGACGGATGATGTCATATTATGTAACTCCCTCAGATTATAAATATCCACATTCGTGATCAATGCCGTCGACTCCCAGGTTAGGCGAGTCTCACACTACTGAATTATTTTTTGACCGTATACGTGTGTCCCACTTGAAAGAGATACACTAATATTGTCCCATGTACATATTTTTTCGGCCAATACCTGCTAAAATCTTGGTTAAAAATGTCTTCTCTTGTGAAAAATCATTTCTTCAGCCAGTGATTAGTGCCAGGGTTTGATCGCTGGCGTCGACTTCGTATAGCAGGACAATTTCTACAGCGCTGCTTGATTTTCGATTATTAACTGTATCGGATACCTAAAAATATGATTTTGAGTAAGGTGGTCGGAAAGCAAATGATGCTTTATGTGGGTTTACCTATGCCTTTGCGGGAAGGGGCGTGAGGAGACTTTCAATCAGGGCGACGAAAAACCTGCCCGCCGCCGCGACTTCCTTTACACTCGATTTCTCTCTGTTCTTTTTCATGCCCCTCTATATAGTATTCTCTCCCCTGTTCGCTCCCCATCCTTCAGTTCGTCCATCATCTGCCCTCCCTCTCGTCTCTGGGCCCTTGGACGCACGCGGGACCCACCGCGCCTTCGTTTCATTCCATTCATTCCGATTGTGCTCACATAGCCTGCTCCCTCTTCTCTCCCTCGGTCCTGTGGGTCCCCCACGTCCGCCTTTCCTCCCACTTCTTCTCTCTCCGTCTTTCACCGGGGAAACGTCCCTTTCCCTCGGCTCACCCCTGTCCTAATCATTTCCAAACTCCGCAAATTTTTCGTCCCTTCTTCCCATTTCCGTGAGTCTCAGCTCACGGTTATATATAGTACATATTACATGATTTGGTACGTGTGTGTTTGAGCCCAACTCATCATGAAAGGGATTGAGAGACAAATTGGAAAAACATAGGGGATAAAATGTGAAAAGTTGAAAGATTGGAGCGTGCTGTCTTTATATATTCATATAAAGATAGCATGTATATAATTATTTCCTCAGTTAGCGGGTGTTGTGTTCAGTCTGGCCTTTAATTAGTGCTCGTGGAAAGGAAGAGGGCGGTCGTATTGATGTATTTTCATTAAGCTGGATCAGGTGAGACTATAGACCCCTCTTGCCAAACCCAGTAATACAGGAAACTAATTAATTTTCTACTGGAGTTGATGAAAATCACATAAAAAATAGAAAAAATTCAAATTTTGATCCCAACGGTCAGCAGAAAATTCTACAATACGCTTAGTATATATAAATATATATAACTACTGATTTTGGAAAAATGTAAAGGATTAAGTGCTTTAGTAGATGCAAAATTAAATTAAATGTGGAAATAAAGATCAGTACAAACATGTGTTACTTATGTTGGAGACATCGAGAGGACACGTGCTTTAGAAAATGAGGGCGAGCCATGGGAATAAAAAAATTAACTTGCAAAACAGATGTCGGAGTGACCGAGGATCAAGACGCGTGTGGGCATGCGTGGGGTATTGGGAATAAGAAGTTTTCAGGCAAAGGGGCAGGGAAGTTAGTAGCGTTATAATAATAATATGGTCGGAGTAGGTAGAGTGGTTTTTGAGGCTCCGGGAAGTGGGGAGGAGATTTCGCCGAGCTTCGGCCGAGCGTGGGAGCGAATAGAGGGGACGGGGACGCGAGAGCTCACTGGTTTTGGAATGGGGGTGAAGGTGGGGGAGGGGTTTTTTTTGGCAAAAAAGGGGGCTAAAATGGGACGAAAATGAGGGTTGAAAACGCGCAAAAGAAATCTGCCTGCTTGCCTCGCGTGCTGGTGTTTCTGTGGCATTAGCTTAATGAAACGGAGAGGCGTAGTGGGGGGAGGGAGACGGGGAGGAGGGTGCAGGGGGATGGGAAGGGAAGTGGGGGTGACGGAGTGGAGAAGGGAGGTTGTGGAGGGTGTGTGGTGTTTGCGACTCACACATGCACACACGCGCGGGGATGGGGTATTTTGCGCGGACGTGTTTGGCGTATGGTTCTTCGCTCGGGGGGGAACGAAAGAGGAGGTGGGGAGGGAGTGGTGGGGGAAGGACTCAGAGGATGTGTGTGTGTGAGGTAGGGGTCTGATCCAAACTGGGCGTGCGTGCGTATGTGTATGTTTGTATGTTTGCTATATGTATTGAGGGGTTCGGATGGACCGAGGGTGACGCGGTAGCGAGGGGGCGAGTTTTTGGGTCGTTTGGGGATGGATTTGTGGGATGGAAGATTTTTCGGAATCGGGTGGTGGGTTATGATGACATTGATGGTGAAGGGGGGGGTGGTGGTGACGTCGGTACGGATCTCTGAGGGTGGGGTCGGCGGGCGTCACGTTGTCGTGGCAGCGGCGGCGAGGAGAAGACGGGAATCGAAATAAGCAGGCAACTTTCCTCCCTGCAGAGTAACGGCCTCCCTTTGCACTCCTTCCTTCTTTCCCTTCGGCAATGAAAACCTCCCTCTCTTGTCATATCTCTCATTCCTTACCGATGTCTCTTATCATTCCTCACCTAATATTCCACCCTATTTTTCAAATTGCCTATATCTTTTCTAGTTGGCCTCTTTTATGACCTGGATGAACCTGGCAGTAGCGTATTGTGTTAATCATGCTCAATTTAATTGACATTGTTATAATAAAAATTCTGGCTCAACTTTTTGCAACGTCTCCTCCTGATTATAGTTAGGTAAAATAATACTCTACGTTCCCACGTAAAAAAATTGCATATATGTATAGACATCTATCCTCAACACCTCGAGATCGTTTTTGAATTGATAACATCCTGATTGAGTCTCCTGAGAGGTCCTCTGATTCCTTCAGATGCCCTTTCAGGGAATTTGAGACAAAACAGTGTAATCAAAGAACATCGTGCAAATATTTATATCTAGCTAATGAGTGATATTTTGCTGGCATAAGAATCGTTTAAGACTTTAGATTTTATCCGGTCTGAAAATATTAACATTACCCGGTTTAATTCACTACTGAGTTATTCGTGTGAGATAATATCTAAACCAGGATCACTCTTGTCGAATGATACGCTGGCATCAAGTATTACGGTCAGTTCATTAGGATAACCGGCCAAAAGTACTGTTTGCGGTTAATTTCATTGGTATCATGCCACCATAAGAATTCCATGTGAAGAAAAATCCGTGTCCCACTTAGTAAGAGTCGCATCCGCTGACTTATGGTAGGCCGTCGCGTTCAGTGGCTTCATGAGGACTGATCCAATCGCCCCAAAGAGGGTTTTTCGTTTCGTCTTAATGCTAGGGATAGAGAGCGTTGGTCGGAACATCGATATCGATGTGTGAGTCATAGGAGCCGCAATTCCCCAATTCCCTGCTCGCCCCTACGTCGTCGTCGTTCTCCGTCACTTCGGCTTTCGTCCCTCCTTGTCTCCACCTCCCATTCCGCGAATACCTTCCTCCCATACTCCGCAACCTTCCATTACTCACGGGTTTATGTGCTCCAACCCATCAATACGTTTCTCCGGCGGCACGCCGACGTGACAGTCTGTCTTTTTCGGGCATTGTCATGGAGTCTCCGAGGGTGGAGAGGGAGGTACGAGAGTGGGAAAGGAGTGGGGAGGAATGGGAGGTGGAGGTGTGAGGGCTAGGATGGGGAGGGAACGGACGGGAGGGGATGAAGTGAGCCTCTAAGGGGGTGCGTGTGTGTGTGTGCGCACACCCCATTATTACACCCACTCTTTCTTCATTTGGTGAGAGATGACATGTGTTTTTTTTCTTTCTCTCTTCTTTGCCCTTTGATCGATATTCCATAGGATGTGTCTTTTGCATTGTTGGGTCGCTGATACCCTACTCCCTCCCCATTCACCCCATCTCTCTCCCTCCCGGTATTCTATCCTTTCTTCACCCCACATCTCCCTTATATTTCCATCATTTTCTCGCCATCTCTTTATCCGTCCTCCTCGAGTATTAGCACCGTTACGTGGAGTGAATGAAGCTTCTGATTAAGGCTTCACCATCTTATATTGGCTAGATTTGATTTTATCTCTGTGGGTGACAGGTTTAATGATTGAATCTGAAGGATTCCCGTAGAATTACCATAGAATGGGACTTGTGGTGAGTTATGATAGTGTCAAATTACTCTTGTTTGAACGGTATTTGATCTTTCGTTCCAAGCGAAAGAAATGCCGAAGAATATGTTTATGTAATGTTAGATAAGATTGATTGATCACTTGAATTTTCCAGTGATTGGAATCCGAAACGGTTCTTAGTTGTAGTTTTGCGATTTTTATTATGTATGTGTCGACTTTAAAGTGTAATATACCAAGTTTGCTGCGTTGTAGTTTGGGCACGTATTGGTCGGGTGGTGACCTAACAACCTCCGCCACACGCCTTTGCTGCGGGGTATTATGTAGACTTAGAAGTATTATTTTCATTTTCTGCAGGATAGGGCTGTGACTTTAAAATGAATAAGAATGGATTAGCGTGAGGGCATTATTATAAATTCCAGGATTTATTTCTTATTCGTATTTTTAAATCGTCAGTCTTATACCTTTTATCTACAGCAATAAAATTGCAAGCACACCTAACAGTTTGGAAAGTTTTTGTAACGGAGTACAATGAGTATACCCCTCACTGAAATAAGAGCATGAAAATATGTATGAAAATAAATACATGTGCATTGCGGTTTTAATAATTGAAGATCGATGCATCCGTTTTCCATGAAAGAAGTTCCTTGTCTCTTTTAATGGATGCGGAGTAAGATCGGTGAGCAGACACAATGGCAATTATTAATCCCGGATCCGCTTTGCAGTGTGGCACTAAAAACCTGGAAAAATCATGGCAATGTGTTTCTATCTGAAAGAAAAAAATGATCACCAAGGAAATAGTTTTTCCAACCAGTTTATGGCACGGTGATAGGAGTTTTTGTGTGTCTAATATTTATAATTCCAAGTGGTTCATTATAGAGATAAAATTCTCTTGTCGTTATATAATTAAACCATGTGTACGTCTGTCTAATTATTGTAATTATTATAATTATATGCCAGTCATACTACACAATCCTTCCATATTGTTGATATATGCTGATTTATACGAATACTTGTGGGATATGGTGGTTTTACTAATGAAGATGAGGCGTAGGATGTTTTTGAGACATTTAGGATTTTTTCACATATCTGACTGCCCATGTATGCAATATTTTGATACTGCAATCTTATAAAATTTCTGCGCCCCTTCAAGCGTTACAGAACACACCATGGTCTAATTTTTTGCAATGTGCATCTTCAGAGCGCGAAGTAAGCTGATTTCGTTTAAAATCACTCCTATATTTGCTATTAAGACTTTCTTGAGGGTTACGATGGTGGGATGCTTATTATATTGCAGGGTCATGTTTTTCCACTAAACGTTTCCCTAAATTCCTCCTTGAATTGATGTATTGCTTAACTGAGTGTACGTTTATGAAATATTTTGCTACTGTTTGTGACCCCATATCTAAACTCTTCCTGACGAAACTACATGAGTGAATAACCTGGCAGACTGAGAAGTATAATTGGTGTAAATCAATGTTATCTGTCGATCCTCTGTAGCCCAGTGTCTCAGTTATACTATCCTGAATGAATGTTGAATCATACCCCCAGATGTCAACAGTATTAGTAATGATTTGCCAGATATTATTTTATCTTCCATATATCCATATGCTTCACAAATTTCTACAATTTGCTAATAATGTCTCCACAGTGAACAATTAAAAGATTTTCAATCTACTAGCCTCCTCTAGACTAAGGTGCCTTTCCCATTCTTTTGAAAGAGAAGAATGAGATCTTGAGAAGATACAGGTATATACTACCTGTATATTCTACCAATGCATTTGATGATTTTAATACTAGCTAATTATAAAATGATCATTGATTATATAAATAATTTAAATATAAAATAATTATAATATGATTAATGTAAAGAGTATTCATTATATGTTAGTAAGGTCAAAACAATCAATGTAGAGACTGACGTTTTTATAAATCAAACCACTTTGATTTTCCACATAAGTTTATGTGGAAAAGCAAATTGGTTTGATTTATTAAAAAACGTCAGTATGAAGATTTTCCACCAAGTTACGCCAGAAACTGTTTTATTTATCAATGTAGAGACATTAAACACTTTTAACAATTATATAACTGGGATATTTATCTTTGTGGGAACTTAAAAATTTCTCGATTTTTCCCTAAATTATGTTTCTACTAATTGCATCGATTAGCAAGGTCTTATTGAGGGTAAATAAATGTGTTTTAGTTATCTTCAACTTGGCCAAAGACGCTGTAGAAGAAGCTATTACAGCTGTATGCCATTTGCCCCTCCCAACTATTATTTTCCCTGATGGTTTCTGAAATGCATCAATTTTGTTGCAATACCATTTCGGTCTCTGAGCTCCAGTTAGAGTTTACTTTTATTATTTAAAACAATATTGAGAATCCGCCAGGCGTGATTTTGTATTTTTACCTTCCTACCATATTACACAATATTTAATTATGCTTTTATATATTCACCTCTTTTTACAAAAAATATTTCTACCCCAATTTTCTCTTTGTTTAAAGCTTTATATTTGTCTTTTATGCTCTCATATACCTGTTATAAAGCACGCTTTAATCATTGATTTAAACATTCAATTGTTGGGATTAGTTCTTTAGATTGAACTAACCAAGGAATTCTCCAAATAGTTATGTGATAATTCTAGGGTACAAAAAAACAGTGATGAGAGTTTCCTTAGGTCTTTGTATTGACTTATAAAACTATTATGTTACATTCTCTGCGTATGGTCACTATTTGGACATATAAGTTTAAATAGAGGTCGAACATAGATATTTCATCGCGTTTGTTTGAATTTTTATAACTCCACAATTAATTACAAGCGAAAGGTGTCTCTTATATACGAGACACCTTTCTCGTAGCTTGAAATCCATTGGAATCGTCTCATTTCTTCATTAATTCTCGATGTTTTAAAAATGTTTGCAGGATATTGAAATACTTCCTCCAGCTGCTTAATGAATAGGGTAAAAACATGTGTATACTTGTTGTATGAAATGGGAAAAGAGTCAATAGGGTGCTTGTATTCAATTTTTACTAATTCCGTTTAGACCAACTTGTGTGACTCAAATTAAACGCCAGAGATTAGTAATTCAGATTTAACAATGAAATTGGCTGTGTAATGGATGCCACATTTTTCTTTGGCACTATTCCACCTAATTTCACATCGAGATATATGGGGTCAGTATTGGCAGATGTTGAAATTATCCACGTGGTTCGCATTTATCTGCGTGCTTGTGGGGGCGAGGAGGAGGAGAGGAAATGGAAAACAAACCCTCACACCCGATCCGTAGATAGCATAGGCGCCGTGAAATATTTCCCCAGATTGCCTTTGGCTTAAGGTGAGCGAAGTGATAGGTGCACATGCATGCCCACAAATGGACGTCACGTGTTGGAGATGCCACTCTTCCCTTCCCTGCCTCCTCCATAGAAGAGGATAACCAGGATAAAAGGGGGAAGGGGTGCATGGAGGGTGGAAGGAGGGGGAAATTCTCGCTAAGGGGAGCGAGGGATGTCCGCACAGCCAACCAAACAAGGGAGAGAGAATGAGAGAAGGTGGAGGCACGTTGATGAAAGGACGGTGTGGCTTATGTGTGTGAGCACCAGGGAAGCGGAGGAGGTGCGTGGAGGAGTGCTGGAGGGAGAGCACGCGGAGGAGGGGGAGGAAGGGTCGGGAAGAAAAGGAGAGGGATGGGGAGAGCGTTGGGGTTGAGGGGCAGCGGGGGTGCACGCCGGTGGATGGGAAAAGGGAGCGGAGAGGGTCGCGGGACGAGGAGAGGTGGGGGGGGGGGACGCTTCCGATATTGGCAAACGTGTTTTACATGTGTCTTGCCGAATTACGTGTGCCCGCGAGTGAGCGGCGGAGGGGAAATCGCAGCGAGGTGGTCGGTGACAGGGGTGGGGAGAATCGATGTCCGTGAAAGGAGCCAGAGGGAGAGTCGGAGCGGGACGGGCCCGGGGAGTGGGGTACGCTGGGATCAGCCAGGGGGGTTGGAATCTTGAGAGTTTGATGCGGGAGGGAGGGAGGGATCGGGGAAGTCGGACCGGAAAATATAGGGGTGGCGAAAAGGAGGAGGAGGAGGAGGTGTGCATGATGAGGCTGAGGGGGGGAGGGGGGTGGAATAAAGGAAAGGGTGTTGGAAGGGTTCGGGTGGGAGGTGCGGGGGATGCGTCCGGGAGTGGATTTCATGACAGCGGTTGGGGGAGGTCGATGCGCGCCGTCAATGGTGAGAGGGGAAAAGATTGAAAAGAAAGGGATCACACGGCTCGGGTGAAGGGAAGGAGGGTGAGAATAATAAAAGGAAGAGAAGGAGTGGTACGGATAAAGAAGGGAAGGTACTTCGGGAAGTAGATAGAGGGAGAAAAACAAACAGGAAGTGAGTGAAAGGGAGGACAGTAGGAGGTTTTGGGGTTTCGGTGAGAAAGGGTGGGGCGAAAGAGAAAGTAGGAGGCGGAGGCGGATAGATGGGAAACGGGGTGCCGGAGTTGGTGACTTAAAAATGGTTCCTTTATTGGGCAGTCCAAGGGCATATAGCTCTTTTTTTGATCTCTTTCAATGGTTGATATGCAGACAGGAAGAAGAAGGCGGGGAAGGAATATTGAGATGTTTTATTTTTTTAATCTGTCTTTGTTTCAACCCTTATTTTAAAAAATCGCCGATTGTGGTGATAATAGATTCTCCGTCAAATACAAAATGCTATAGAGATGCTAAATACCTTGCAAAAGTCGCCTCTGGTCATTTATTATCAAGCTACTTTGTTGAAGCTGTTGATGAAACGTATGTTGACTACGAAAAATTGCAATAGTTATTTAAAAAATATCTTTGCATTCCATTTAACTAATATAACTTTGAAAATATACATATACTACATGAGTTGAATACTAGATAATTTACCTATTAAGAAAGCAGTTGATGAAATAATTTCATAAACCTTTAAAATTAGCGGGAAGGCTACATTTTTTAAATAAGTATTTGCAGGCTGTTGAAATGATTTAGATATTAAGGAAAGAAAATATTTGTGAATTAATTTATATTGGTGAGTCAGTAGCTTTGTAATTTCACCAATCATTGGCGAAATTGATGAAATTACAAAGGTGACAGAAATATAAGTGGTAATGCTAGGGACGAAGAACCGAAAATTTCAATGAGAAAACGCATAAAGTATTCGGGGAAAACCAAAAGATGATGAAATTTCCAGGGATGTACTGAAAACATATTTTGAAGTGAAAATTCGAACATTCATCCATTTTAATTTATTTTGGGATACTCGGATCGGATTACGAACAGGGTTGCTCAAACCGAACATTACTAAAGTAGCTTTTTGAGCTCCATGGAATATATAGACTCAGTGAATGCCTATAAAGTATATATCGTTGAATATAAATTCTTAAATGATAATTTCCAAATTCCATATCATTAGTATTAGTTTTCTCCTTTAGTTATGCCTGTAGGGATCCACGATAAAAGGAAAATTCATGTTGCAACTTTAAAATTCTCTGCGATATAACTAACATTTTTCCAGTTTTATGGAAACGGTTCTGTGATCATAGATCATAGTATTTGGTATATACTGTAGAAAGAGTGGGTCTTAGTCTAATACATATGGCTTAATTAAGGATGTGCGTGTACTTAGAGCCGAAGTTATAAGCTCAGCGAGTGGGGATGGAGGAATTGGGGAGGCGAAGCAGACTGAGACTGGGGTGGGGAGATGGGACAATTTGAGTGAGTCGGTGGTGCGAAGTAGGCGTGGGGGAATGTGGGATTAGGATGGAGAAGGAAGAAATCCGTGGGAATTTTTCTTAATGCTGCATTACGCACAATGAGAGCTGAGGAAAAGTAGCAGTCTTTGGATGAAAAAAAAGATGAGGAATTTGTTGTGAGTTGAAATGAGAAGGTGGAGGAAGGCATTCTGAAGGGGTTTTCATACTGCAGAGAAACTAATAAGAGTTTTCTTTTTCCCTTAAAGCTCATTCAGGGAGGGATTGGTGAATGGCCTGATTTCGAAGAAAATTGCCATTTAATTAGACAGTAATGAACAAGGAAGCAGATGAGATACCCGCTTTGGAATTAATTAATTAATTAAGATATTCAGTGAGGAGTACTGTTGTCGTCTGATATCGGGGTGCGCATTGAAGCTGGTTGTCAAAAATATCTTGGCGCTGGATATTTTCTTCCGATAATTGGAAGGGAACTGCTAATTTGTTTGCCAAGACTAATGAAGCTCTCCAGGAACGATAAGGGTAAAAAATACACATTTGAGGTTTACTGGGATAATGTTTGCGAGGTCAAAGATATAATGCAGATTTTCATCTTATGTCTTGGATATTCGCAACGAATTAACGAATGGAAAAGAGTTGGATAAATGTCAACAAGCGTGTATAGGAAGAAGTTAGAGAAAGAGGAATCCTCCGGGGTCTAATGGAATTTTTTCACGGTACAAACAAAGGATGACGAATGCTTTCAAATATTGTCTCATTTTGAATCGGATATGATTTGCGTTAGAGTCTGTTAAAATATAAACACATTCATTTGAACAATACGTCATTAAGTTACCATGTTCAAATATGAATATTAATTAGCACTATTTTTGGTATTGGATTATTGAAAAATCCCCGAAAAATATTAATTAGCTGCCAAATATAACCACTACGTATATTTAAAAACCTCTTATAAAAATAAAATGAATTATTGAAACCTATTCTTAGGTTCATTATTTGATGTTTCACGTAAAAAGCCAATCTTGTGCAGTAGAATAATCAATCCTGTATAAGGTCAGATGGAAGCGATGAGAATTTGACAATTAAAAAGTTAATTAGTCGTTTTTGATTCCATATTATTAAATTACGATATTTAATGTCATATGTCATATTAAGATCTATTTTGATGAAATGACCAATTAAGTTAAACATCTAGTAAATGCTCTGAGTTGTTCCTTAAAATTAATAGTTAAGTAAATAATTCCGATCAGAAACAGCAGTTTATGACCTATTACTAAGCATAAAGTTTTTTTGTTATTACTTAATTTTTATTAAATTATTACTTTATTTTTTTAATTAAAATTTTTTTATTACTTTATTTTTATTAATTAAAATAATAATAATATTTTTGAGAAAAAATGTCAAGTATGCAGTCTTTGATAACCCAATGCGAAACTAATACTTCTTTGATAACATTAAAATAATATTTGTTAGATTGGAAACGCAAATATCTAAGAAGCACCTATGATTGCAAATACCTATGAAACTGATTCCTGAGGAAAAGCATTTGTAAGTTTATCATTGCAACTTGAGGGGGAAGGGAGGTGAAATGAAGATCAGAGGTAGGCAAAGGCGAGATCCGATTGGGTGGAAGAGATGAAGGAGCGCAGAGGATGACGACTATGTTATCGGGGAGGAAGCGAAGGAAAGATAATAGAGGGAGGGATGAAGTGAAAAAAAAGGTTGGAAGACTGCGACAAATTCTTCAGATCGGATGAATATCGACATGGCTGCCATTCACACGCCTTTGAGGGGAGAGGAGAAAAGTGACATGTAGTCGGTTTTGTGTGGAACATATTACAGCTCGCGGGGATCTTCCGAAACCACGGGCAGACAAATGAAAGGAGAGGACGGGTGGTGTGAAAGAGAAGGGGTGGCGCATAAAGGAGGAGTTGAAGGATATGTGAGTGTTTATGAACGAATTTCTCGCCTGCTGGGACTGCCCGGAGCCATTCGCTATACGTAACTCTTAAGAGCGACGCGGAAAATAATGAAGGTGCAATAAAAAAGAGGGTTGAATGAGAAGGGGAGGAGTTATAAGATGTTGGAGTTTGGTAATAGGAGCCGAAGGAGGAAATGGAGGAGGAATTTTTACTTGAAATACTACTGAGAGGATGAAGGTCGGGAGTTTTAGCCCTGGTCCTTGCGTGAATAAGTTTCCGTCGGTTCCGAAGCTACAGGCATTGTGAGGGAGTTTAATTAACTCATGGGGTGGAATATCACATGAAAACTGATGCATTAAAAATATGTGTAACTATCTGATTTTAAGATACCAATAATGAATAGCTCGTTTTGCGAACCTTAATGACAAAAAAATGGAAACCATATGAAAATTAAAAAATGCCTCCCGCGGCAGTTGATTAATGCCAGTAGGGATACCCCCCCCAACATTAATCAATAACGTGAGATAAATTTGAAAATTATATTGGCCATTTGTTTTAGGGAAAGTGTCTTGTTTGTCTTTCGTCATTTTATTTGATGAAGTATGCCTTTCTTTTTAACAGGGTGGTTCGGAGACAGTGTTCATTTTCTGGGTCAAAGACGAAATCTAATCTCAGTGCTCGCCAAAGCATTGGAAATCATTCCGTTGTAATAAGTTCTATTCCCAGATGTGGTGGGATTTCTATTTAATGCCCTAACTTTTTGTTGTGTACCCAGGTAGGAATACTTAAGACTAAATTGCCCTGGTACTTGGATGAGACATCAACCTAATGAACCTAAAGCTAAATTGCTCCCATTCTATAATTATTCAGTATTCACTTAGTGCTTAATCCCCTTCGGCTGTCGATCACATTTACCGTCGGAAACAATAAGGGTAATGGCTCTCGAAACTTGTGGTGAGGTGATTGAGTCGTCGGAAGCGGAACTACGGTCTTAAGAGGCATACGATTTCTTCTCATCTACAGTTTCTTCGCTATTCACCAAAGTTTATGTAGTAAATTTACCTGAATTCATTAATAAAGTAATAATTACTGAGTTAGATATCGATAGTCTTAAAATGAAGTACACAGGCGACCATTGGTTTTCGTCTCAAATTGGCTGGCTCTCAGCCAATCTGAAGCGCGTCCCCAGGCATGCTGTGGAGGGTGTACTTGTATTTGTGGAGCTCGTATGGGGCCAGCCAATGCTGAGAAAAACGTTCTGTAAATGTCTTCATATGCTGATTAATTTATTTTGAAGGAGAGTGTATAGACTATAGACAAGAGAGGATATTAATTATAACTATTGTATATTTAAAATATAGTCGCATAAAGTGCTCAGCGTTTTAAGTCAGTGAAGTAAAGTACTTTTGTCTGACCAAATTTATCATTTTTACATTAAACTCTGTAACTGCAATGTCTTCTGGTGCAAATTTAATGTGAGAACAACAAGAATGGGGTATACTCTTTTATGAGAAGGAAATAGTTATTCAATTTGCCTTTTGGACACGAATTTTAAAAGTTTGTAACTTTGAGCTTTTTGGCCTTAAATTCGTGTTAGTATAATGTCTGAAATTGATGACATATAGTGAGCCTCAACTTTTTTTAATAGATTTCAAGATTACCACACTATTTAGAAGAAAACCTTGCCATTTTTTAAGTATATTAATTTGGGTCCTGATCTCAATGCTTGCTTTTACAACACTAACGTAGACTCACTTTCAGAGTTTGACTGATGTTAGCAGGTTTTACTAAGATATTCACATTTTTTGCAGATAACAGTAACACATGACATTCTTTTTGATTATCCATACTCTGAAAGAAGCTGATTTCTTATCTGCAATTTGATACAGTTGAATAGGCAGGAAAGTATAAAAGTTACTTGGAGGGGAATAATACTAAAGAAACCGTGATAGTCGTGAACATTGGCTAGACTAAATGAAAGGTCATTTGTGATTTCTAACTAAATTTATTTTAATGACCCAGATTTAGAGTCAGTAAGAGAAGACACCCTAAACTCTGGTCGTAAAAATATCTAAAATAATACTCTTAAGATGGAGAAATATAAGACGTTAAATACCTCAAGCGTTTGTTCTGTTTCTTTTTACGAAATGGAAAGATATCACTAAGTGAAGCCTACGACTTTGCTATGTTTTAAAGAGAAGCATAAGAAGTTTAACAAATTACAACGCAGCTGGAGATGACACAGTTAAAATTCTCTCCAAGTGACATAGAGTTGACGCAATTGTATTTATGAGTATAATACACTTATAGACAATTTAATACTGTCAACGACAAACATTCCACAGCGGATAAACTACTCTCCGGTTTTGAATTTTTTCTTAATTCTCCGATAAAGCAATCAGGATGGATATAGATTTGTTGCGCGGAGTAGTTTAATTCATCACGGTTTGAATATCAAGTCAACTCGCCATGCGTTCATTTGTTTCCGCCAGAATAAAATTCGCAAGATGACTTCACCGACTACAGTGAAATGTTTACCCCGTGTGGAAAATAATCAATTTATTGCTTTGCGATCAAGATTCCCAGAAGAGGGACTTTAAGGTCTTCCACCACGGCAAAGCAATTTGCCCCACCTCGTGTAATGCGATTTCCCAAGGGATGCTGAGCACACACATATATCCATCAGCCATCCTCGTTTCCTCATGACATATCACTCGCATTACTTTCTGGCCATCCTTTCCACATACTTCGAAGACCGAGATATTCCGGTCACGGATATCCCCAACACCATACCATCGGATCTCATCGGATAGCTGTGACACCATGCCTCCCGGTTCTCCGAATGCGCCCCCCTCCCCGGTCGCCCATCTTTCGCTCCCTCCCCCTTTCTCACCAGTGCTTTGCAACGACTCGCGTTACTATCAGCGCTCCACCTAAATTGCCTTCCTCCTTCATACTCCCATCCTCGAACGATCTTATTAGTTCGCTGCGCAATATTTAGACGCTTGATTCCTTTTGTTGCACTTATTACGTTGAATGTTAGAATATACCACAGAAATTGAAACTTTGTCTTAGTGCGCCAAGGCAGAAAACATGTTATTTGTCATAGCAACGATATTCTGATTGTCCTCTTTATTTAATTCATAATGCATATTTTCGTTTTGATTTGGAATGAAGTCCCATAAGAACACCGATAAAGACATTTAAAGACTCAAAACAAAAAACATTTTATTAAAAAAGATCAGTTTTGCGCTAAAATATGTAATAATTCGGGAACAATCGGTCTATTGAAATTCAATCGGTCTATGTTTTCGGTGACTTTGATCATGTGTACTTATGATAGACTTGGGTTCTTAATAAATGGAAAATATTTTTAATATGATAGTTGGAATATTTTATTATTCGCAGATACGTATATGATCCTGTCTATGCTAAAATAGTTTTCTAGCGAAGCTTGCCAAGTTGAACGAAAGATATAGAAAATTTGGCTCGCTTCGATTTGAAATTGAGCAATCCCAATGCTTAAGTTATTGTTTTCCCCTGTGTAGTCCGCTGGCGTATTCCATCGGAACACTCGCCAACGATGACGAGGATCCATGGATATGCGCACGTGGATCATCAATGCACATGTCATGTCAGCATTGTCATCCCTCCCTCACTTCGTGTTCGTTCTGCAAGGGGATAGGGCACAGGTTTCGAAGGACGCGTATACAAAGCTATCATCAATA
Source organism: Hetaerina titia (assembly GCA_037158775.1). NCBI lineage: Eukaryota > Metazoa > Arthropoda > Insecta > Odonata > Calopterygidae > Hetaerina > Hetaerina titia. Next base: position 91,860,475 of record CM073772.1, on the reverse strand, counting down.
ACGCCTGAGGCGGCAGGAGCAGAATATTGAAACAATGCAGCAGGTGCCATGGAAATATTTATTTCTTATTCCTCGCCTCTCTGGGTATCGAATGGCTGCTGCTTAAACCTCCCGTGTGGGGGATTTCTTTTGCTCTTCTGCTTTTCTGAGATGAAATCATTCGTCCCTTCTTTATTTTTCGCAAGGCTTCGCGTGAAATGTTATTGGATTTTGCTTGTTCATCATTATTTTCCCGCGCAATTCTCTATATTCTTAATTATTCCATTAACCACTGGGACGAACAGCAATTGAAAAAACAATTTTTGAGTAGGTATCCTGAAAATCTTTTCATGAGCGAGAGTGATTTGAATTGCATTGTTACATTTTCGGTGCTTTTCTTCAGATTCTCCATTACGACATTATACGTAATATCCATAGAATTGTAAATATTTCAATGTACATTCCTAGGGACATGCAATTTACTCTTAATTTTGTATAACTAGTTGTTATCGAAACAAGTGAAAGTTAATTATGGAAAGATATATATTTGAATTTTCATGTCATTTAAACTGATCGGTAGACTTCTTTTAACGTTGAAGGGGAGGAAATATGTCTCGTATTTGACATCATGTAATTAGAGTACAATTTGAATTTTATTTTTTTCTGGCTGCACTTCCTTTGCTGTTTATGAGAATGTTTACCGATTTAATATTATTACTCAATGATGATCTAAACTATGCGAGTCTTGAATCTGGGTTGATGAAAATTTGGACAGAATATGATATTTATTCCAAAATGTTACTTTCGCGGGAGCATACATGCCTCATGGGTTTAATTTAATTTAAATTACGAAATGATGTTTGATTAGGAATTAGCTGACCGAGACAATTCATAGAGTTAGAAAAAAATGTTTGCCATCTGCATGTTTTGGAAAAAATTACTAACATAATTACGATTTAAATCTTTAAGGAAAAACAGAGCTCGTAAATTTCAACAATGTATTTGGAAAAAATGGCTGTACTGCGAGATTGAAACATGACGCACTAATGGCTGTACTGCGATGAGCAAACCACCAAAGAAAATGCCATGATCCGATCATGATCCAATCTTTTGTAACCCTTCGTTCTCCTCCCTCTTCCATTCCGTCACACTCATCTCCCCATCTCCGTATGACGCCAAATCATGGGGCAGTGGGGCAAAGAAGAGGCTAAAACATGATCAATACCGAAGTGGCCGAATGGGTCGATTCATTTCTCTGACTCGCCCCTCTTCTTTCTTGTTCATTTAAGATATCCAGCGTACTGATATATGTACTAAGCATACACAGAAGGGGTGTCTCATTTGAAGATGTAGCGTAGCATAATCTATTAATTAGAAGTCTATTAAGTACAAGTGCTGATATACGAAATATGAAGTCTTGTAGACTAGAATATATCTTTTCAGCATTGAAATAGTTTTGAAAAGTTTAGTTGACCTAAACTTATCGTCGACCCACGTAAACTATGATATTGTCTGAATTTCTATTACAATTCACAGATGATCATTAAATGTTATTATTCACGTCTCAGATAAGCGAATCTGTGGCAATAAAAATTGATACTAACTCAAGTTTGAGTGCTTTGAGTATGACTGAAATTATTCTCGATTAATTACTATATGGTGAGTGAAAAATAATTTCGAGTTAACATAGCGCATTCCTCGAAGTTTACTGAGGTTTTTATTCACTTACCCTGCTGAAATTTGAGAACTTTACAATTAAAAAAATGAGAAATAATCTTTTAAATATTCGATGGAAGGGTTTAACACGGCTCTACTGAATTAAGCAGATTGAAAGTTGAATTATAAACGAAAAATATTCTCTTTACTCGTGATCGGCTGAGGAATAACTGGCGCTATTGGAAATCCTTCTAAGCTTAGTTCGATTTGCAATGACGATGCTGGTTTACATGGCTGCAGACACTTGAATACTTCCTGGAAGATACGAGAGTTGGTGTTAGAGGGAGGCGACATACCTATGTAACCAATTGCGAGAAATATTGACGTAATTCCAGAAAAAGAGAAAAGCTGAAACAGCATGCTTGCGTTTGGCCTGGGTTGCTCATGGACCAGCTGACGTTGAGCGTCGTCAAGATCTAGAGCAAGGAATGAATGGGCGTATGTTCCATGTTAGTTTGCAAAACATCAATCGAATGTAACTGGTGTCAGATGTCAAAGTCACCAGAAACAGCATTTCTTATTTTATTGAATAGTGTGAGAGAATTTGATATAAATACATGCCTATTACATATCTATTTCTCGTGTAGGCTCATCCAGTGCCGGGAAGAGAGAGAAATATAGAAGAGACATTGAACCAACTAATCATTATCGGTAATCTACCAGTTAAGGTCGATTTAGAATGAACACAAGCTACCAAACGGTACAGCGAAAATTTTCTTACCTCTCCTAAAAAAACACCACCCAACACCCTTCGCTAAAATAAGACCCTCTTCAAACTAACAAATAAATTCGGGTCAGTAAAAAATATTTTCTTTGTACAAGTCTGTTTGGGCCTCATGATTTTACCTTCTCATATATTAGTGGTTACGCATACTTAATATTCTCATTTTATTTAACTTTATCCTTGAAAATAATTTTAATAGAGACCCTAAATATTCAATTTTTAAATAAGACTTACAATTAAAAATTAATCAAATAAAACATTTTTCGGTTTAAATAAAACATTTATAGACCTAATTGAGTATTTATAGAACAGTCAAAATTAGATCACCTCATTACCTGCCAACTATGGTTTACGTAAGTTTCTGCCTGACCTTCCTTTGATAGAGGAATCGTAGGTACTGTAGTATTATCGAAGTATTTTTTGAAACCGGGAGGTTGGTGCTGGTATGGACCCTTAAGGAAAATCATATGGATGAAGATATAATCTTGAAAATTGATACCTCATTCAGACCAAATTCATGCCATGAATAGGTGAAACTTGTATTGCCCACTAATTATTGTTTGGAATTAGATGTGTTGCCAAACATACAGGTGTGAACTAATTATACGGAATGTTTATGGGAATCTTGTGACAATTTTGATTTTTAGAAATCTTTAAATAGTAAATGCTGTTAAAAATGAATTTTAAAATTTTATATTTGGCATATTGTTTTTGCGCCTTTTATGTATTTTGTTGGCTTTTCGTTGGATATAACATGGTTCTTTTCAAAAAGCGACAGGGTCCTCGAATCAAGAAACGTTGACTATTTAACTAGATGTACCTATAAAGTGATATTTTCTTGATTGGATAAGTAAAGAGCGTATTCTTTGTTTAGGATTTTTTGAATACATGATTTTACTCTCAATGTAATTTTTGCAACTGTATACAGTTTAGGATTCGATGCTTTCTGAAATGTCTTGTACTAACAATTCCAAATAAGAAAACATCACTGGTATTCCTTTCGATGTGATATATCATTTTTCGTATCGATTTTGATTATGGTTAGGTTAATTGCACGATGATATGTAACCATTACTTTGGATGATGACTGAGGCAATGGAATTAAAACGCGAGGTTTTGAGCAGCTCCAATCATTAGCACTGAGCTCTAATATGGAATACGTATATTTGTTATGCTGGGAAATGTCAGGAGCGGAAAATTATAATTTAAACATTTATAAGTTCCACTGAACTATGGTGCACTTAAAACGACCGGTTTCTCCTTAATTGAGCTTTCGCCTCATTTGTGTTCCTTGCGAGTGTTATTGATCCTTGTTCCTTCTGTTGCCGTAACATTTCGAACTTATTTATTGCTTCTATCCTATATTTTACTTTTTTCATTTAATTCAACCGTCAAATAGTCACGTCCACTAGATGTCTTCTAGATATGATGATAAAACCTGCGGATTAAAATGTACGGAGAAAATATATATTGATAAGGGACAGAATCGGCAAAAGTTAATATTTGGCGTTGCCTTCACAGAGGATTCATTCTGGGTTAACAGCTTTGCGTCGAAATAAATCCTCACCGATTTTCTACCGAGAGGCTCTCACTCGTGTGAAGGCCCTCAAGTAGCTTTCCTTCTTATAGGTCTTTATCTCTCCTTCGATGCCTTTTCTCATCCCTCTAAACTGATTGTCTGCCTGTCTTTCTTCCCCTCGTGTCCCTCGCTCCTTTCCTCCCTAAAAGATGAAGAGGACATAATGGTTAGGTCAAGGGGAGGGAAGGAAAAAGAATGAGCGGGTTGGTGAGAGGAATGAAAGTTGTCAGGCTTCAAATGCAATCAATAAGGGGTCTCCCTCTTGTTCTTTGTCGTGCTGCAGGTTTTGTGACCAGAAGTGGACGCCATTCGAAGATGAAACACGGATAGTTACTGTGGAAGGTGCGGGGGATGATGAAAAGGGTGAGGGGAAGTGATGGCGCAGTCTCGATGTGAGACAGAATGAGTAAGGTTTTTGATGTAGGGTATGTGGACAGAAAGTAGATAGCTAATGAAAGGACGAAGAGTCGTAAGGTTTGTCCGGAAGCTGTTTTTGCTGGGTAGAAAGAATTCTTTGATGATCCTGCTTTTTTATCTTCAGTTACCTACAGTTGAATTTACTTCATGAAAAACTTTTTTTATTTTTTTGTATATAGATAAATAGACACACATTTAATTGAAGATATAGTGATTCAGATGGAAATACTTTGCGTTATTCAATGCAAGTACGTATTGTCACGACACAATATTAACTTTATTTAGCATTTTATTTGACTGATATAAATAATTCTCAATGAATAATTAAGTTGGTTGTAAAATATTTATTAGCATCGACGAAGATTTTAATTTGCTCTAATGCGTGCATCTGGTAATCCAATTTTGAAAAATAATCAGTTTCAGATTTTTTTCAATTCACCCTTTGAAATAGTTAAATACATTCCTCGTTAAAATTCCTTCATTTGAAAAAAGTAATTTGGTAGGCATGTAGTTCGTATGAACTCGAGTTAAAAGAATTGATATTTTATATACATTCTGCAAATTTTTGCATCATTATTCCGAGAAAAGAAGTGTCCAAATTATTCAATTTATCTCTCTGTTTAAGTCGTTACTACAGAGATATCATTGGAAAAAGAGTACAAACACTCCTTATCGTTTGGAAGTTGAAGCGAAGACCGAATTTTAGTTTTTTGAAATTTTTGTAATTAATCTACGATATGTCATTGTGCTCCCAGAAATAAGAAATATCATTATGTGATGGAAGGGTTAGGATTGTTTCCCAAGATACAATTCTACATCGCAAAGTTGATGTTATTCCAATTTGTCAGCAGCCGCGGAAGTCAGCTACCCAAGGATAACGGGTGCTAAATATTATAAAGAATTACTACCATGTAAAGGTTGTAAATGGCCCTTTAATATTAAATCTAATTATAAAAATTAACATCGTTGAAGATCATAGATTAATTAGGCCATTCGCAGTTATGCTATCATGTTTATACCGCGCAAGAAAGATTTTGAATATAATTGCATCTTTTGTTTACTCTTTTAGTTCTAATGTAGGGAAGTGAAGGTGATGGAGAAAATCAGATTTCAAACGACGCACTCAGCAAAATGAAACGACAATGACAGAGAAAAATGAGCAAGTCTTTCACTCTCGGTGGTCAACAACTTAATTTCAGTTATTTCTTTTAATTTTTCTTGGGATGTCCGTTTGTAAAAAAAAGTGGCCCCTCGTTGGAGCGACATGAGATAGGTGGAAGTGATACGAAAAAGAACGTTGATATCCTTACTGATACAACTTCCCTCTCCGGGCCTCGCGTTTTCAATTATTTCCAGGGAAACGATTTTCAGGAGTTGCTGGGGTATAGGGCGAAAGTTAGCGAAGGATGGTGAGAGGAAAGAAGTCGGGGAAACGAATGTGTCGTGCGTACGGTCTTTTGCCACCAGAGAAAGGGTGGGACGTGCAGAAACAAATGCGGACACACACAGACACATGCCCACCAAACAATGAGCGATGACATAAAAAAACAAGTTATCGTGAAATGGTGAAAAACATCTTTTCTTTCCGAAATCCCCATTCGACATCGTTAGCAAGTCGCGGTGGGGATGGGTGGGGTAGAAGGGGTGTCGGGGCTAGTGGCACGGAGACGCCAGGCTCATGAGGGGAGATTGGGGGAGAGAGTGGGTCTGTTGGGAAGGGAGGAGGTAGCTGCAGGAAATAGGGGAGAGGGCGAGGGTTGGAAAGGGTCGGGAGGAAAAAAAAGAGGCGGAGGTGGCTCGCAGCGTGTCACAACATTTTCAGCCATCGGAAAACTGACGAGCTTTATGGATTTCCGGAAGCAACTTGGATGGAAGGAGGAGGGAAAAGAAATGTGCTTATATCATACAGAAAAGAGGAGGGAGAAAGAGGAGGATGTGGAGTGTAGTGGGGGAGAGAGCGAAGGGGTGTCGGTGGTAGGATGGAAGCGGAAAGATGGGCATAAAAATAGGAGTCCTCATGCGAAGAGAAGAATGACAGCTGGACTTTGAAAAGTTGAACATATAAAATAGGCATGTGATGTGGCGGCGGGTGGAGCGGGAGAGGGATAGATGCCACTGCTTGGCCGAGGGACTTTGATTTGTTGAAAGGAGGTTGTACGAAGTTGAAAAATATATTACACTAAGACATGGATGAGGGAATTGCTTTCATTTTGAAGGACTGCTGGTGGTGGGGGAAAATCAAGAAGTTTGTTTGGCAATAAATTTTTCGGCACAATAAATGCTTTGGTTTTCGATTTATTGAAGGCCGAGAGAATACTTGCTTTCCGAAGTTTGAAAAAGATTGAATATATTTATTTTTATTTGGTTGTGGGAATGTCTTTGACTCACAGTGATCCTTAAAGTTAAAACAAAAATGATTTTATTGACAATGTTTATTTTCCCGATAGCGTTTTTCATTGGTGATAATTGATGTGTTCAATCATTGGTGGATTTATCAACTGCTTGATTTTTTAGTAGTTTTTACTGCTAAGGTAATAGTACCACAAACATTGGGAGTAATCAGGAGCGGAACGTACACGTCGGTTTGCATTACGTTCTTGAGCACGCCGGTCGCTTTCTCTTTGGTACCAATCGATGTACCGAGGAGTTGTATCCAAGGCGGAAGATTCGCTGGCTAAGAATGAATCTTGAAAAAGGAAAGACTTCACTTTTGGAGCGTGGACGTTTGGGCAATGATGGGAGAAGTTGACGTTGAATTTCCATGTGAGCGTAACGTTTTACCGAATTGGAAGAGTGTCCGTGGGCTGACAGCATCCGTTTATGTGGAAGAAGGGAGCGAGACATTATGCATCTTTAAGCTGGGACGTTGTGGCTCCTTTGAAATTTGTGAGCGGATGTTGGTGGTTTATGACCTCGAGGTACCGTGAGGGGATATCTGAATGTCAGAATTGAAGAGAGAAATCGATATATTTGATCCAAAAATAAGGAAGGTAAAACTGAATGAGGACTAAGTAAGTGAGAATGGTACAAGGAACCAAAAAAGCTGTAAGGGATAGAGATGTTATTGCACATCTTTTCCAAATTGGAGAGTTTTCAACAGATTGTGAATCTTACATATTTGAAGTCATCACTGCAGTGAAAACAGGTTACCACAAGTTAAGCCTGAAAAAAATCGAATATAGTAAATAAAGCCATGTTCCAAAAATTGGTAAGGATTTCCACTGCCATTTTAATACTGAATGAGCCTGTAGCTAATGACAATTTTCCATGCCATCTTCCCGTTACTGCATTATAAGCAGTGGATAAACTAATTGAGTGAAGTTTCTGATTTTATATTTGACACTCGAATCTATAATCACTCATAAAAACCTGTTGTCGGAATAAAGAAAAGATCCATCGCATATAAATATCTTAACCCCAGATTAAGGATAAAATCTTAGCCATCCTTGAAATAAATTCGCCGAATCATCGAAGGAAGTCAAGAATGCATTTATCATTCCTACAAATCACACCTCTTTATGCTCTGATAATGCATAATGTTCACCACCCCGTCCTCTTTTATTCTCTCCCTTCAATGGGGAAAACTCTTATGACGCACAAGAAATCATTTTTCTTAGGATGAGAGCGCTCAGCTCTTTCAAGTGTTCATACATTTATACAATAACAGCTTTTTATATCTGCGGAAGTATCGCTGGATCGTGCCACGTCATGCAAATCGGGACTCCATGGCTCTGGTTATCCTTCTCCTCTTTTATTGCATTGTGATTTTATTTTCGCATCCCCTTCGGCTTAAGGGTGAGTTGCGTACATAATTTTTCCGTCAGAGACAGATTTAGAGATAGTGCGTATCCTTGATAACCCGAAGACACGGGTACGAGTTTCATGTAGAGCATGGGTTAATATTTCAATTACGATGAATTGAACTCTGTTAAACCCCACGGCAAAGTGAATGCTGGTCGGAACGTCTTTGTATGCACAGTCCAGAAGTAGGATCCGATTATCCGAAGAATTATCTTTCAGACGTTGAGTGCTTCGCGTCACAACACTTGTGAAATAACGTTTTCGTACCAAAAATCAGTTCTAGTAAATGATTAAATGAATCGCTATGCTTATGAATTCTTGTGTATTCAAAATTTGCAAATATTCCGGCCTTATAGAGCCTTTATTGTGATATTTCTGCCCCCGTTTTATGAACGTACAATGCTACGTTTTCCTTTTAATTTTTCAGATTAATAACAAGTGCTTCAAACACTTGATGAAATGGGGATTTTTCTCTAAAAATTACGATACGCCATATTTCTATGAAAAAATAAATTTAATTCTTCATCCATTAATCTTAATATATGAAATCATTTCATTGCTGAAAGCCATGGCTCTCTCCATCTTGCTTTGCTCCCTTCATTCTCTTTTTAACTCCAAACGGGTGAAAATTCGTAAATTAAGTGGACTTAATCATGCAGTAATGTGTCAACGAAATCTGTAGAGCTCAAACCAAAGATTATTTTGGATATTAAGGGTTATATTTACCATTAATATAATTTAAAGAGTAAAATCAGGATTAGTGGAAAATAAAATGTGGAAATATCTGAAATCTCGGAATTCGCGGACTCTAGGGTTATTTATGCTGAATAATCGCTTTTAAACTTCATTTTATATCCATCTTTTAGGCTGTCCCCATAGAATAAGAGAAATACTACTTAGATTTATAAACAATGTAATAGATTATTTCTCCCTCAGCATAATAAACTTTTAATTAAAACCTTACAATTGATAATGAAATAGCTTTAAAGGATTTATATAGGATAAATGAAAACCTCTGACGAGGGAAAACCTCAGAATGCATAGTGATCTTTTTGAAAATAAATTAATTAAATTAATATTTTGTTTTATTTACGTTCATAACATTTAAAGAAAGTGTTTCCTTATGTTTAACGCTCATAAATCATAACAAATAGCACTGTAATTCAATTATTTTTTGTGCCACCATAAAGATATTAAATCGAAAATATATAAATGTATGTTACTCTCGGTTAATTGAAATTCTTATCTGTAGTATTCGTTTTCCTGCGTCGCCTATGGGTTGCGTTTTCGTTATTGTTCTTAACATTTTCGAATTCAATGTGGAAAGTATACACCTGATAGTAACGATATTTTTGACAGTCGCCCCGTAAATTCGCGTCGGTTTCTTAAGCTCCCGACCTTAATAATCTAAGGGTTACTCCTTTTGGAATTCAACTCAACACGGTGAAATGTGAAATGACGTTGATGCTTTAAGGACTTGTGAAAAGACAATTGTGTGTCCTCGCGGCTGTTGCCTACGAAAGAAAATAATTATTTCCGAAATTTACCATTCATTTTGATGGAAATTTAATAACTCGTTATGCATCACCATTTTCCTCGTGCCCGCGAATCCATAAATGAAATTTGCTTTGCGTTTACCGGCAAACTTTCCTTTCACTTGCTGTTTCATTATCTCTTTCGTTGATAGCAAATTGTTTCATCATTTCAGGATGCATTACCATATTTTTGAGCCTCAACGGAGGGGAAAACGAATGGAAATATCAACGTTTTCAATACAGGGTAGAATTACGAGCCGTGTTTGGAAAGAGAAAAGAGTAGTATGTGGGAATGTGTACCTAATTCACATTTTTTCTCCGAGAGCTCGCTAACCGTTGTCATTTGCAGAAAAATCTAGTCAAATATTGAATCGTACACAGTGCAGCTGCGTGATTTTGGCCCGAAACAGATTTAATGAAAACCTTTTACGAATTCTTTACCCTGTAAGATACATTTTAGTTTAACTGGAAATTATGATGCCAAATACGCCGCGGTAATTATTTTGTTGTTAACACGTCTGAGGCACACCCTATCGTGAGTGAGGGAAGCTTCTCTAAATGTTTTAATCGTATAGCTCATTCTGGAATCTGATGCGTCGTTATTTCCTATGACAAGTGTTTTATTAGTTAAGTCAATAGATAATTTACTCTTTATAATTTATCTAAAATATGCCTACAATAACGTGTTTATGCATTTAATATCACAATATTTAAAGCCCAAGTGGCGGTTCTATGTACATTTTGTCGGAATTCTTTCGATGAAATGACATTAAATATCCTATAAAAACCATTAGCTTCAATGAAACTTTTATTTTATCTTCCCGTTGAAAAGATTTCTGAAATCTCGAGGGATTATTTTCTCTTGAACTGCAGATTCTGTTTGTTGTGTTCCTCCATTTTTAATCCATGCTCGGAAGTGATTTTAATCTTTTTTTCGTACCCTGGGTTGGTTCGAACCGAGAGGACAGAGAGAATAATTCCACACGATTTAATTTTATACACAAAAATCAGAGTAGATTGATTACCGCCGCGCCTCTCCCGCTTGCATGATCCCTTTGTTAGAATATCTTTCATATAGAATAGAATACATTATCATGATCACTAATATCACCAATATAATTCATGTGGGGAATTAAAAAGAAATTCCTACAACGAAAAAATATTTCATTCCATTTAGTTTTTTGCCAATCATCTGTGATTACATGATAAGTTTCTATTTGATGGATAGACAATGGTTTTGTACTACATTGTTGTTATGGATGGTTTTGGTACCCAAACCCTAACGATAGCCGGCACACCACAGGTGAAATATATGAGTGTAATGCCTTTTGCAGTATACCTATGCATTGGAAGTTTTCTCATAACTCATTGAGAACCTATGAATTTTTTTAAGAACGCAATTGTGCTAGTAGAATTTAGAAACAAATAAGTCAAAGAGTCTTGTACTGTGATTAGATCCCGCAAAGGATCTAATCAAAGTACAAGTGCTTTCAAATTGAATTCCAAATCTTCATTAATATACAATAAACGAGAATGGCATCTTCTTCTGTATTACAGATATGGGCATTGGTAGAATTAAAAAAAGACGCGTGGGTACGTGGCAACGGTAAAATTATGGCGAATGAACGACGTAACAAGAAGTTTAAACGAAATGCGTTGGAAAAAGAAAGCAAAAGAAAGGCACCGAGCAGAAAGTATAGAGACTCATCATGGCACTTTTTACAAGATCGATTGCAGAAGATTGTTTTGGGAGAAAGATTTAAAGGGAAAAACTACAGAGAAAGATCCTAGGTGATATTCACGTGCAAACCAATAATGATAGATGGGAAAGAAATTTAAATACGTCAAGATTTTAGCCAGAAGGAGAATTAAATGAAATGTGCCATAGCAATCTCAGAATTAGTGATCATTCATGATGATCATTCCAGGAGAAGGGAATTACTTGCAGAGAAAGAGACCAAGATGCACAAGATGTCTTAGGTTCAGAGAATGTTAACTGACAAAAATTGACGCAAAATGAGAGTTTGTTATATCGGATAATAAGAACACCGGATCGAAACAACTAACGCCATATCAAAAGTGGAAAAATAAAAAGGAGATAAAGAAACGGCGTCAACCGGGTTCACCAGATGAATTAGGTGATTAATCGAAGGTTATAATTATCCGGTGAATAGTAAATCACGGAGTTTATTTTAATGCCACAAGCTAATGTAATTTTTTCATCGAATTGTGTAATTAAACTCATTAATAGATTTTCTGAAGTTGGCTCCTGGCATTTATTTGGACAGTTTTCCTCAACGCTGGAGAGGAGAATGGATAAGGCAGAGAGTTCGGAAGAACAAACCGCCGCAACCTATCGCCGGTTAATCTTCCGATCGGGGAAACTCCTCACTGACGGTTGAAAAGCGTTGAAGAGATAGGAGTTCGGGGATGAGGAGTTAGAAGGACTTCGTGTGGTGGTCGGGGAGATATTAACGAAGAAGGAAGAGGTTTAAATGGGTGGTTAAAAGAGGAGGGGGAACTGGCGGGAGGGGATTCGTGCGGGTGGGCAAAGAGGTGGAGTGAGTGCGTTTAGGGGCTCTGGGAAACGAAGGGTTTGTCTGGTGACGAGCCGGGGAGGGGCAAGAGGCAGGAAGGGTGTGGGGGGAAGAAGTAAGGGCGGGTGGAGGGGGAGTCCGTATAATCTATCACCGCCATTTTCGTGTTGACAGAGAAATTAATGAGGCGTTTACACGCCAGAGCGGAAAAGTGCAGAATGAAGTGGAGTCGGTCTCAGAGCTCTCTCCCTCCTTTATGTCCATACAAGATCTCCTCCTCATCCCCCACAGGCCTATCCTTTTCTCTTCCTTTCTACCTCCATTTTTAATATTTCTTCAATGCTTTCTACTTTACTTTCCTCCTTAGTCGCCCTTTTCGATCAACTCTGATTTAGGCACTTTAAGTGAAGAAATATGAATAATATACTAATTTAAAAAATATGGTATCCTTTTAACGTTTGTTCATTTCTGACGTTGAACATGTTAAAAAAGGAAGTATTGTCACTTTGTTGTATACTTATGTTATTTTAATATATCAAGTGAAAAAAGACAAACATTTTAATATCAGCGGTTTGTATAAAATACGTCGAAAAATATTTTGTAACGTGACGGCGTAAGTAGAAGTCGGAGAAGAAAATTTATTTTACACAATCTTACCTCAGTGTAGCGATGCATTACTGCAGTTTATCGTTCATTCGATTAGAGTCGAAATAAATCTTTGAAAATTCGCAAAAAGACTCTCTTGAATACATATTTATAAATGAAACTTGGCTATCGATTAAAGGTAATTGGTTCAGAAATGTACAGCCGCTAGAACCCAAAAAAAGATTTCATTATTTGTATTAACGTAACGTATGATTGTATTTAGCGACAAGTCACCCCGTTTTTCAGCTCTTTACTCATTCTGAATTCTGTTACTACTTTCTCCTGTCACCTATTCGCTAAACTATTAGCAATTCTAGTTATCATCATTCTAAGACGGCCGATCTCTACCCTTCCTCAAGCTCCGTAAGTAGCTCACTCACCCACATTTTTCTATGTACTAAATTTCCATTTCACTCTCTCTCCCTCTCGCTCGGTTGTACTCCTATTCCTCAAAATCTCCCAAGGGTTCCTTCGTTGATTCCTTATACCTTATATTCTCTTCCCTCCTCAAGTTTTCCCTCCTTCCTTTTCTGGTTCGTGCGGAAAACCTGGGACGGTCAACGAATTTTAATTCGATTCCTCAGTTTTTTCCTCCCGTCACTTGGGCTAATCGGTTTTTATCTCGCTAATCGCTTCTCTTATTCTCCGCGGCTATAAAACCCTCCTCCTTACTCTTTCCACATTGTTATTTTTTTTATCTCTTTACCCTTTGAAAATTATTAAGGCCGCGCTCACTGAGTTCGTTTACTCTCTCCTATCGTTTTGTTTGTTTTATTATTTTCTTTAAGGTTATTATCTTTTTGCGTCGGTCGCATTTTCGAGAAAGCCATTAATTTACTTGATTAGAGCGACTTTCCATTGCTTTATCGGATTGTTATAAATACTTTTGATGAATACTAAGAGGTTTTTGTGAGGATTTATAAGGTCAGATACCCGTGAAGGCAATGTTTTTATTGGCGTAATTATATTAAAACTGAGAAATTGGTAGTATCACCGAAGTGAATTTCAATTAGGGCCTTTTTTCTTTGGGAAAGGTCTAAAACTGTAGTAATTAGACCAAAATATTTTGCTGAACTGGTGAATTGTTCTTAAAACTGATAAGTTTGAATAATGTATGGGAGAATACACGTATGGTTAATATTTCAAAATGATTAATCATGTTATGTTCAAGATAGTGGCATTAATCTTTTTAAGCATTATATATAGAATAATATAAACGCCTAAATATACTAAAAGGTACTAACCTGTGATTGTAATCAATTCCTAACTGTTAATTAGAGAACAACTGATTAATTTATGGAGTTCCTTCGCATATTACCTGCGGGACTCGTTCTTCCGATGACTTTACTTCGACTTCTTTAGGAATACCAAAAATTTGGATTTTTAGCTCACACTTTTATGGATTCTCATTTTATAATTAATAAGTACAAAGAATCAGTGGTGAAGTTCGTATAATTTTGTTTCCATTCATGGAGTAACTCATTATTTAAGTGACTAAATTTTATGGGCAGGCATATACACTTGAATTATTGTATGATTGTTTCGCGGTACATCGAATTAGACGTGTAGTTACGGTAACCTATTAACCGGTAACTAATAATGCGTGCGAACAGATTGTTATATTTTACCATTGACAGACAAATTAATACTTCTACCGATTCATTCGAACAAATTTATGTGAAAATTTTATTTCAATTCACTTCATAATTAGCCTAATGGTCCATATCAGTATAAGCTGTTCTCGTGTTCTTATTACCACTTTCTGGTAAGATTATTATAAGAATTAAACTCCTAGTTAGGAACGTCTGGGAGACTAAATTGTGAAACACATGAGCCGTTCTGGATATATTTCATAGAAATGTTAAAATTCGTTTACTATCGTGCCTCTAGAAAAACTTCTAAAAGCCTTACGAGAACATTGAGAAAAGTTCTCTTTTCAAATAAAGAAATATTCTCATCGGAATGTAATTTTAAATCAATTTTGCGCTTAGATTATACAAAAAGAGACCAGATTATAATAGCTCTACGTATTAACCTATACATAATTATTACTAAATTAAAAATACCCTTTATAAGTAATTTTGGCCTAATCTTAGGGAAAACATGACAACAAAGTAAATGTTTGTATATTTAGAGCTAAACAAAGTACATAATATTTAGTTAAAATTGTGTACACATTTTATATTATGTTTGTGAGCATATCCTGTTTCCGAATGATAAACTTGATGAGACTCCAGTTCTAATAAGAAGCAAGAGAACATAAGTGATATAAGCCTGTAAGTAAAATCACTATTAAGTGCTATTTGTACAAATTCTAGGTAATCGATCGTTTCTTACTCATCGTCTTATTAAATAGTCAATAAGCGAATTGGAATATTCTAACGTTTTATTATAAAAAAATATTCTTTGCTTTAATCAGTAGTTGTTACCTTTTATGATTACTTGTATTATAGTTTTCGGTAAAGTTTTATGTTTGAAAAGTTTTTCATTTAGCTATACCCTTCTCGTCAGTACCTTACGTAGACTTCTCTGCTCAATCCTATTATAACTCAGTCCTGAAACGGTCCTTCTACTTTAATTATTTTTCGGTAGCAACTCTATTCTCTCTGGTTCAATTTAGTCGCTATACCGTCTCATTGCCGTAGAATATGCTGCCCCATGTATTTATTAAGTATGAGTATTTCCTAATACCCAGATCTGAGTTAAAATTTTCTGCTTAGTTTGCTCCCTCTTGCTTATTCCATCGGGAGAAATTCTAATATCTGAGCTAAAATATTCCTCTAATTGTAATGTTTTTAATATCATCAATTAAAAATCATCTTAATTTCTTCGACTGGAGATACTTTTGATAGGAATTTTTAGCTTTTTGATCCACTTCTTCTCCGTACAAACTGTTAGAAATTTCTTATCTGCAGGTATAGATACGTTTCGGAAAACTGTAGCCTTCTTATCCTTTCCACGGTAACGCTTATCCTAACTTCCTATGTACGTACAAATGAATATTTTGGAAAGTTAATGCTCGCATCTGTCTTACTTTTGTTTTTATTTTAGATTCTTCTCCAGATTCGATCACTGCAATACAGCAATTAGAGCATGTTTTCAATTTCCATTTAGGAGTAACGTGTTGTGTATTCCTTAATTTCACTCCCATTAATTTCTGCAAACTTCAGTGTGCATAGGGTTATGTGTCAGTCACTGAGTCAAAAGATCTTTTCAGATTCAAGAATGGTTGAGTTTTTGCACTACCTTCCCCACCTCTGAGACGGAATAAACTACTTTTCTTTTTCTAATTCTAAAACCAAGATGACCTTCACCTAAATATTCTCACACTTGAATGGGTAGATAGACTGATTTTCGAGTTTAAAAATTTGTCTGCTCTTCAATCGACGGTTTTTGAGACATTACATTTTAAATAATCAAGAGTCTAAATTTCTCCTTTTTATGAAATGAATGGTTAGTTTGTATAATTGGTGATTTAGCTACTCATCTTATTCATTCTGTGATTTAATATTTATTTGATTTCTTATTGTTTCTTTTCTCTAACTCCGAACTAACGTGTCATGTCTACCTCTGAATAAGTTGGTTCTTGTTGCACGTAGTAGTATTTTCTTCTTTGAGTATTCATACATATATATCCTTATTGTAATACAGGTTATCCAAACACCATATCCATATTTGTTATATCTTTATATTAATTCGTAGTTTCGCTGTTGGCATCTCGAATTACACCGAGCTTTTCTTTGTATTCACAGTGATCATATTTTGCTTTCAATCGACTCTATTAGAAAATTTCACTAACACAATATCATGCTCTCTAATTCACCCGTGATATTTAGTTATGATTCTCAATTTTATTGATTTTCCGCAAATATTATCACTTATTCAAAATGCAATCGTTTAATTTGACTTAGTTCTGGGGTATTTGTTCTTTCTTCTGTTGTTTGTTACAGCTTTTAAGCCAATACGTTCGTTTCCCTAGGTTTTATCAGAGACTAAGCTTCCTTTCCAGCTTCAGGTATGTCACTTCATACGCCATATTCTATTTCTCTGATTGATTTGCGTTCTTATGAAGTTTCCGGGTGTCTTTCTAGAGAACGCCCAATTGACACTCTTGATAGGATTCCTTAAAACCTACTGCTTCTGGAGTTTTATTGTTTTCTTCAGCTTATTCAATGTATGTTTCTTTACCTGTTATGAATTATGCTCATGGTCGTCATCTTTCGCAGTGTTTACATTTATGTTTATTCATCAGTTTTACAAGGATAAGGTGACTAAGAACTCTTATGTCCGCACGCATCATTCTCGTTTAGTTTATCTGAAGGATATTTCTTGACGGTTTCTTTGCCGCTCCTATCTCATAATGTCTTCAGAACTCCAATAAAGAGTCTCCTCTGGCGTTTCGTGTCCCTTTACTTTATCTCTATGCTGTTTTTTAATCCTTTTCCGAAGTTTTTATTTCTTGTCTTTCAGGTTTAAGAGAATTTATATTTTCAATTATTTCAGCGGCATCCTTTTGCCCATGCTCCATAGCCATTGCAGTCTTTTGTAGTCATACTCTGCACCATTGTAGTGTCCGTTGGTGTGGTAACCCTCTTCGTGATGATCATCCTTTCGTTTTATCGGAGGAAGCAGCACTTCAGACCATACTCTTCCGCGGTAGGGTCCCCGTTCCTGAATTTCCATTTACGGGTCCTCTGTGAGTTATCTTATATTTACCCCTGGAAAAGACAACTTCATATTGTCCTTTCACCATCCCATTATACGCATTCCCGCATTAAGCTGTCTAACCTTCTGAAGTGACCTAATGCCCTACCACGCAAATCTGTTATATCATGGTTGTATTCAGGTGAAAAGTTCAGAGGCTAATATTTAAAAAAAAACTCATTGTGATAATGAAAAAAATTATGTTCCTGGTTTTCATACATCTTACTTGGAAAATTGTATAGGATTTAGCAACACTGAAATCTAGTTTTTTTCCACCTGAATTAAAATATGTGGAATAGGATGTAAGATCAATATAGAAACGGTGTAAAAACTACCGAATTGGTTTATAACTCTATATTTTTATTGAACAATGTAGACTCCGTGTAAACAGTTTTTCTAGTTGAGCTTTACTAACTTATGTTAATTTTTTATCTCCGTTAAGTGCGTATTTTACCTTACTTTTTCTCTCGCATTACACCTAGCTCTTTCACCGATTATCTATTGGCCCTCTTTAATACTCACATACTTGAGAGCGATTGGTAATTTTTTGAACTCATTGGTTTTTATACTACTATGTATCCATACTATCGTTTTGTTGTGAATACTCGTAAGTTAGTTCAAACGTTTTCGTCGTCGCATCCCATTGAGGCACGGGGAAGAATAAGGGCAGTCGGTGGGACGAGGGGGAAGTGAAAGGACGACGCAGTCCAAGTCCCTTCTTCCGCAGGGAGGGAGAGCATGCGACGAAGTCTCCTCGGAAACCACCACGTGCTCCAATGCATTACACGGTCGGAATGACGAATCCTTATTGCCGTCGAGGAATTTCAACGGCTGTCGTAAATATTCCGTATCTATTGCTCCCTGACGGGCGAATTTCGGAAGGGCTAGAGGGTTGATGGGAACCGTGGAGAGGGAAAGGGTTCGGGAAGGTTTAGGGAAGGGGCATGCGAAGAGGAAATGGACAGCGGTTAGGTGAGGGGGTTAGAGGAAGAAGTCTGCTTTTAAGGGTCTCCGGGAGTCGGGGTGTTAATGTCGTCGCGAGGTGGTTCATGCTTCCGCGGCGTGAGCATGTGGCCTCGTGGTGTTGAGGGCTTGCGACGGATGGTGGAGAGTTGGGAATGAAGGAGATGGGTTAAATTAGGAAATTTATCGGCCGGAGAAGTCATGGGTCAAAACGGTTTGCGATGGAATTCGTAGTTATGATATGGTTCAATCGCACGGCATTTGACATTAGTAATCGCTTTGTTCACTTGAAAGTTACTATCTATGGTGGCAGCAAGACGAAGGATATTTTGACTGAAGCGTACCACTTATAGAACATATTTTGCAGTTATCTCTCTCCCCTGGAGTTTTCAACGATGTAAATTTAGTTACTCATATTTATCCAGCACTTTCCTTGACCGGATATTAATCAGTTTACGTGCGTTAATTTGTATTTATAAAATTTAAAGAAAATTTTCATGGAAATTCAAAATGTAGCGTTGTATTTTAACATTATAAATTTTGATAGTGGGTAGACTTCCACAATTAATCTGATGAAGTAGCCCTAAACTGAGAAGCAAACTGGTGTTTTAGATAACTCTGTTTTAATAAGTTCTATAGGAGTGTGCAAAGAATTACTTTCTCCCTGAGATTCATGAGCAAATATATATCCAAGGAAATGTGTTATCATTAAAGAAATATAAAATATTCTATGCTTATTAGAAATTGCCTCAACTAGGCTCAATATGTGGTTATGATGTCTGGCTATTGAGAAAATGGAACTAAACACTTCATATTTCATCTCATAGTAAGGGAATCGTCAGCAATAGCATGAAATGTCTTCGGATTGAAATGTAGCACCATAGAAATAATGGTTATGTTACGTTGCTAATGATCGAACTATATTTTAATTATATTTGTTTCGCCATTTTATATACGTATTTTTAATGGCGTGTATACATATTTTAAAATATCTGAACTCGTTTTCAACGGTATAGCTTCTGTTAAGCCAATTTCTGTTTTCTTTATCAAAAATATGATGGTAGGCAAATAGGTCAGAAATACGTAAAAGCTAATAAAAATGAATTTACTTGTGTTTTAATAATCAATAAAAGAGGAAGCTTAACTAACTGGATTTTTCTGCTATTAATTACTAATGGAAACTTTTCTTTCACTAGTGCAAGGCTAAATAACTAGGTTTGGTGTAGAGCTTTTTTTTATCTTAATGTGATTGTGATTTCTCGATATTTTTTTGAGATTTTTCTTATGGATAGGTTTGCTTTTCCATTATTTAAATTGTCAAATGTAATATACTTTCATATCTCCTTAAACGAGGGTGTATTGCTTCCGTTTTGAAATTACACCGGCAAAGAACGAAGCAAGTCACGTCACGTCCTTTAATTAAAGCCGCATTCTAAGCAGATTAACTTTGCCAATGACAATTTGTGGTCACAATACTTAATGCATTGGAGAGGTTATGGGTTTGGAGATTGAAGTGCACACCAGCAATTCTCCTCACTCCGTCACCTATAAACGCGCAACCCTCCGTGAGAGCGGGTGGGCGCTCATGGACTGAGCAATAGCGTCCAGGCCCTCCGCATTTTGCAACACATCCACATTCCCTCCCATCCATCCTCCCCCAGCCGCCTCCGATTCTATTTATTCCTTCTCGTGCGAGGTCCGAGATTAAGTGCGGGCGGAGGAGTGTTTGTGTGTGTGTGTGTGAGGGTGGATGATGGTTTCGCTCGGTCGGAGGAGGTCGCAGAACATTTTCCACTCGCCATCTCCGATGCTTTACGTATCTCTCTTCACTCTCCCGCCCAATTCCCCCGCAAAACCTTCCGTACTCCACTCTCCTCCCCCTCTCCACCCTCAACAGCCCAACCGAGGCATGCAAATGGGCAATGCAGTATACCCTTCGCTCCCTTCCACCCTGCTCTTCTTCCCCTCCCTCTCCCCTTTACCCCCTTCAACGCCGCGCTTCTGGATGTCGAGGGTGAGAAGAGAATTACGAGTGGAGAGTGCACGGGGTTTGGGTGCGGGGACTTTATGAAGTGCGAGGTGGTAGCGGCGGGGTGGGCCAGGATTTCGGGAGCTCGGGCGAAGAGGGTGGGCTTGGGTTGCGCGGTAGCGGGAGGGTGCGGAGCCCGACATCCGGGTACAGTACGTTCGCCCGCTCGTACGGCCGTACGTTATCCGGGACCCCCGTCGGAGGGGTGGAGTGAAGCGATTTCAAATAGAGGGTTTCGTTGGGCGTTGGATGTTGTGAGGGGTTTAAGGTTTGCCCTCGGCATTTTCGGATCCGTTCTCTCGAAACTGAGCGGCAACGATGAAACCATGGCAGCCACCTCATAGTATTTGTCATCATGGGACCCCTGACATGTTTCACATGGATTTTTTTCTCTGGGGTTGTGCAATTATTGGCTTCATTTGCATAAGGTTGTTTGATTGACTGTTATTGTGCGTAAAATGATTGTATAATGGATCACACGTGCTTTTACACATGTTCCTGCCAGATTTTTGGAGTAAAGTTTTAGGGTTTATTGATCTTTATTCGTTAGGTTCAATCGGAGGAATTTACTCTTGACAATGTTTTCAACGTCAATACTCGATATTTCAATCATATTTAATTTTTATTTTAATGAATGCGCTTCCGAAAAGTCTAAAAAAACTGTTCACGTGGCATTTCTATCAAAGCAATTTTATCGTGGTGATAAGAAATCAATTCCTCAACTTCAACTTTAAAAAAATGCGCTATCATTATGGGACTATTTAATTCAGTGTATTAAATGTTTTCAGTTAAATATAACTGAAGTCTTTATATACCAACCCAATGATACAAGTATAACTGGTTATCTATTATACTTGTATAATTGGTAATGTTTAGATTTCTTATTGAAGTCAGGCATTTATGAAACCCGTGTAATGGAAGCAGAAATGAATACGTATTTCGTAGAGCTATTACCAATTGAATGTAGCAAGGAATAAGTCAGATAATGGGAAATTGAAGTGGGAATCGAATATATTCTTTGTCATACGAAACTTAGGTATATTTGATTAATTCTGCTGCAGTTTAGAGTGATACCCTTGCATGGGAAAGTATTGACTATACTTAAAGCACTTAAGTACTGACTATACACAGAAATATCTCAGCAAGTACGTTAACAAACTTTAGATTTGTCAGATTAATGCTAATAGCCTGATAAAAATTCTTAGTAAAATAAGAAACTTGTCCTTAGTGGCACTAACTCCTTGATATTATGACTATGAAAACTATACTGAAAGAATAAGGATAACGTTTGAACAAATTATAGTAAATATTAATGCCTCAAGGTAAGTGTTTATTTGTTTTCATAAAATTTACCATGTTCTTACTTAGTAATATTGATTAAGTTAGGGAGGATGAGAAGTAACCTAACTTTTGTTTTTATTCTTCTCTACTTAGATATAGATAAGATGAATTTAAAAGGAACGAAAGAATAAACTCTTATATCTACGTCGGCATATTGTTTTTCCAAACCCCTAAAAGAACGAATGATACGGATGCTATGTCATTTAACCTGACTTAAGATGCAACGTGGAAGGTTTCTTCATGAGATTAGTTGGAACAATGGTGTAACATATTTTATAATATTGTGATCGTGCTTTGTGTACAGGGAAAAACATTCTCCGTATATGTTCAATCGAAAAACAGGAAGTTTTTTTAGTTTCCTTTGTTAAAAAATATCAGCCTTCTGTCCCAGATGCTTTTAAGTTTTTGGCAGATGCCATTGCTCCTTACATGACACTTGAAAACTGAAAGATAAATAGTATGGTGTGGTATAGTGTTTATAAAGTCCGTGAGTGCGTTATATCAATTCGGGAACGTGGCGATTATTTCTCTGAAGGTAACCATTGTTATAGTCGATTTTATTTCATGTTTTTATATTCGCTAATACTTCATAGTAAAAATGTATTTCCTCCCATTGATTTTAGTCTGAATCCGCTGTATTCTATTTGAAATTTTACATGTTTAACTTGATGTACTTACTAGCTGCTAGGATTGGAAATAAACCCCTGGAGAGAGCTCGCCACAAGGCTTTTCATTTTTATGTCAGCTTTCTTTATGTACCTTTCCTATAACCTCCATGCGAAGAATTCAGGCATTTAATGATTTCTCGTCTCCTACTGAAATTTTGGTTGAAGAAGATCCGAGAATTGTGTGCCTGGGAGGCATTCGTTTAAGTCCCTATTTCCCACTTACACACACACATAGCGTTTTACTCACTCCGGCTAACCCTCCTCCCGCTTTGTCTCTCCTCCGTTTTTTCTTCTCTTCCGCCCATACCCTTATATTCTCTCTTCGGGGAGCCTTGTTCCCTTTCTCCTCCTCCAGACGCCACGCGGCCGAACCATTGCGTCTCTCTCGCTCCAAAGTTACGACACCGGTGTCGCAATAAGGCATCGGTTTATCGGGCCGCATAATCAATGCCAATAAATTTTTTCCCTCCTTAAACCACCTCGCCACGAATGCCGAGTGCTAGAACCGTGACTTCGGTAAGGAGGCAGTCGGAGGAGGAGGTAGCTGGAGGGCAGCCGAAGGTAGGGGGGGCTTTAGGAAGGGTTTTCGAGCGGCACTGCGCGCCAGTGATGAGTGGAGGGAGGTAGAAACGGGGGTTGAGAGGTGATTAAAGTCATCCCCGCCTCTGCGGCGTCGAAAAGTGGTGGAAACGGTTCCGAGTGCCGGAATTGGGAATCGATAGACAAGGGTTTTGATGCCGAAGTGAAGATTGCCGATTTTGAGAATACTAATGCTATTTGCATGAAATCGTGAACTGATTGTGGGTGATAATGTTTGGATATAGTCTGACGAGGTTTTCATTAAAATAAAGCGGTTTTCAGCAATGAAAATAGCTATATATCTGATTGGGTGAATACGTGAAGGAATAAAGGAGTGAAGCATTCGACCGTGGGGCTAGTGAGGGCCATATTTCAAGACACGTAAATAAGAAAAATCAGTAGGTTTTCTTGGCGATTGCTTTTCTTTTCAAAGGACCCTTCCAGAAAAAGGAACGTCATTTCGATGGGTTTGATGGCTTATTTTCATTCTCTCTTTCATATTGCTTTCCAATCCACTTCTGGAATGAAAAAAAATTGTAGATGGATGAAAAAAGACAATAAATGAGATGGTTCCGTCGAAGAAAAAATATTTCCCCCTCTTCTGATGGTTTTTTCCCCATGCTTACAGATTCGGACAGAAACCCGATTAGTCGATTGGGGGTTGGGGAATGAAACGGGATTTATGAAAATCGCGGAGGTGGTGGGATTGATAGGCAGCGGGAAAGGTAGGCAAAGGGGAGGAAAAAGCAAAGGAGAGGAGTGGAGGGTGATATGGGAAAGGGGTGTGGGAAATCAGGGTTTGCAGTCGGGTGCGCTGATGGGAAGACTGGAGATGGAGAAGTTGCTGGGGGTGGGATAAAATGCCATCGAGTCACGCGAGGTTTAAGGTATGGAAGGCCATGCAGCAAGTGGGTTTCGCGGAGAAACGTGAAGTGGGATAAGGGGAGCACGAAAAAACATCTTGGAGAAACAATA
Organism: Hetaerina titia; assembly: GCA_037158775.1. NCBI lineage: Eukaryota > Metazoa > Arthropoda > Insecta > Odonata > Calopterygidae > Hetaerina > Hetaerina titia. Next base: position 91,836,283 of record CM073772.1, on the reverse strand, counting down.
ACTATTAAAAAAGGGAGGGATTGTGATGTAAGAGCAGTAGTTGGTAGGGTGAGGTTTTTGGTATAATGGAGTGAGGTGGGAGGGGACACTTTGGAAAGGTAACAAAAGGGGAAGACAGGGAAAATATAACTGTTCGGGAGTCGTATATCTTTCAAAAGGGAAGGAGCGTGACTGAGAGATTAGGTCAGATCCACGCGTATACGCCGCCGTGCCGAACGCCCTATGCGAACCGAACCACCTTGCCCCCAACCCTGCCCCATTCCCTTCAGGGCCCATATCGCTTTCTCCCTTTCCACGGCTCTCTGCCCCTTTCGTCCCAGCCTTGTCTATCTCCCCACACTCTTAACAGCCATACGTATCATAGCGTCATCCGTTACGACAGGGACTCATCGATACTTAAGGGCCATCATCAGAACAGCAAACTGGGAGTATTACGGAGTTGATGTCGCATCGCTTTTGCCGAATATCACCAAAGAGCAAACAAGAAAAAATTCCAAAGTTTCTTTCCAGGTGGGAAATATTTTTCTACTCGCGGAATTTTGGAACCTTTTTCTTTTAAAAAAAGCAGAATATCAACAAGTTTACGAGATACGGCTTAAGGACTCATTTTTCTCGAAATGCCTCAGTAAACGGAATATTTCAATTCCATGTTTTGGTCCCATATGAGAGATAATATTTGTAACAAATTTAATAGCAACCTTTTCATTAATGATCAAATAATGGTCAATTTACGTTATTTATTCCATTAAAAAAATGAAAACCATTGAATGGAGATTCGGACAATTTATTTCTGTGCTATCTCTTTCTTGCGGATATACATACAGGAGGCCTTCTCTGAGGAGAAATTTGGAGTTAAATATTATAAAAAGAAAGATTCTCCATTGCAATTTTTCCCTTTTTTAAGGTAAATGTTTTTTTTTAATTTCAACTTTCTCCTTTTGATTTGTTATCGTCAATTAAAAAGGTTACCCGTCCTATTCGTAATGAATATAATGTTATCGAAATCTTCTCTTGTTTAAAAATCATGAAATTAAATGAGTGTGTATGCTTATTGTTATATTTTATTTCATATTGATGAGGCTACTCTTTTTCTACATGGTTAAAAAGATAATTATAGAAGGGTAGGTAGGATAGATAAATAAATGTGAATATCATGATGTGGTCCTCTCTTTTAAAACTATGATAGAAATGTTGGTAGGAAGATTATTTCAAAAGAGTGAACAATTTGAAACTTTCGGGAACTAATTTTCAACAGCCGCCATGAGCTAAATGTTCTCGTTTGAAATCTCGGCTTTAGGAAAAAAAATATATATAATCCGTCGGCCGCGAGGAACTAAGAGAGTTAGTTCGCCGACCTGATTAACAGCGTCTTACAACCTTTGGCCTCCGTTAATATTTTTCCCTTCCCTTCACCCAGACTAAGTATCGATTCCGTCCCTTGATGAATAATGTGTGTGCATGTTCCGCTGTTTTCCATCCGTGGAATCGGTAAATAACCAGAGAATGACGGGGCTTATCGAATCCAATCCGTTATTCTCAATATTTCTCCTGCTAAGGCTTTCTCCCTTTTGCTCTTTCACTTTTTTTTAAAAATTCTGCTTCGTGTTCTGCTTTTTACCATGTGCTCGCCCATCTTCCTTCCTCCCTTCGGCTCGACCGTCTCCCCTTCCCTTCATCCTCCTCCCAAATGCCCTTGATGAAAGGTGCACTCAACACGAAACGCTCCTTAGCACCTTTCAAGGGCTCCTATGCCCGATTCATTCCTCCAGCACTCCTTCCATGGACTTCAACACTCACCTGCCGCTCCCTTTACCGCGTCCTATCCCGCATCAGCCCTCGATAATGCTCTCTCTCTCTCTCTCCTCCCTATCTAATCTGATGCCACACTTCCACTCGCCCCCTTTCGACCCCTCTTCCCAACTCCAGTTTGAAAATCCTTCGTCCATATAACCCCCGGCCCAGTCGTATTTTCAAAACGCTTCCTTTTCCGCGTCCAGTTCACGGCCTTGGTTCACCCCAGACCATTTTTCCGTCGCGCTCAAACGGTTTTTATTTGTTTTCCGGCGAATGGCTTTGCTTGCCCATCGGAAAATAAAACTTTGAAAAACTCTTCAAACACCAAAATCTGTCTAATTGAAAGCTGTCGCTAAGTTCTTATGGCGATTCTCCGAAAGTATAAAAAAATTTCTCATCCTTCAAGCCTCTGCTACCTTTTAGCTTGGACCTTTTAAGCTAATGTGAAACAGTCATTTGATAAGAATTTTACGAAAATTATATTTAAGGGATCGATTATTTATCCTATTCCTAAATGATAAATACCTTATCTTCGATAAACCTTCGCTATTTTATTAAGCAACTTGGTTAACAGTTAACATTTATGTTTGATAACAAGAAAAAATTGGCTATATTACCAATGATATGTTCTTTTATCGTACAGGAGTATTATAATTGTGAGTAAAATTACTGGAGGTTATTGTCATCTGCATTTGAAGACAATACTGACATTCCATTTTGGTGAAGTATTTTGCCAAGAAAAATTCCTGGACAGTGATTTGCAAAATTCGCTATTAAAATAGCATTCTTTTTATGTATGCTTATTTAAATACGCTTGTATCTTTGAAAATTAAAACTGTAAAATTGAATATATTTGATAAAAAACTTCATCCTGTAATAGGTTGACTAAGATCTATACATACTACTAAATCCTCTGGTCATAAAGCTATTAAAATGTTTCTCTCTCATTTTAGTTGGGTTATTTACCTAGACCTTTCGACTTTGGGCATAAGATAACTTTTTGCAGATCAATGTGTTAAAAATACGTTTAAATATGTCTCATCTCTGTAATACTCTTATCGTGGACCCCCATGAAGTCATCATGAAAAATTACACAGTTTTTAGGAATGTTACCGGAATGCGAGTCTAACTGATTCAATGGTTCAGTATATGATCGAATCCTTAAAGATCTCGGATACTGATATGCTTGCCCAATTGTTTATCCTTTTTATCAAAGTTTCCACCTTACTTTTTTCTCTGCACTACACACTCTTAATATTCATTAAGAAGCGAATTATTTAATATTAAGCAATGAGTTACAGTGCATACAGAATGAATGTGTGTTACTTGAATAGATAGTCTATTATAATACAGTTTGAGCAAAATACCAATGCCTTATGGTGGTCTATGGCCAAAAATAATAATTAATAAATATATTATAATGGTTTTAAAGGGGATTATTGATTTCTAGTGAACATTACCTATGGGGATTTACTGCGTTGCTGCTACCCTTCCTAATTATTTACCCTATCTAATTCACTCTCAAGCAAATGATAATATGAAAGAAGCACGTGAAATTCATGCAGTGGCATTTATCAGAAATATGGGGAAAATCGTACTGTTTAAATTCTAAACTGCAATGGCTCCATCGCTTTATGTATTTTTTATCTTTAAGACAACTGACAAATCAAGGAAAGTGCGAGTTTCATTTTTATGCTTATGATACATGTATGGTAGCACCCTACTCTCGTACACCTCCCACACAAATTCGAATATGCCGTTTGCAAACGGTGTTTAATTTGTTTAGTGGTTTCATCGCCACTTATTTATGAACTGTTACTCTTGTTTACTAAATTATATAGAATATGAGCCGGTTACGGGAAACTTTTCAATTTTATAAAATAGGAATTATGAATACGGCAATTTTAACTCGATTTTCATTATTTTTAAATTGGGAATGATGTCAAGTAAAAACAACTCCCTCGGTATACTATCATAGCTATTTCGTTGTAATTAATCGTATCAGGCGTAATTTTGTGGGATTTTTCCATACTGAGTAACGTCCAAATAATACGTTGTAATTCATGTATACAGTGAACTTAAATACGATTTATATTTCACTGTGGTGCAGTATCATCGCGAACATTTATCGCAAGAGTTGATGCTGCACCACAGTGAAACCTAAGTCGCAATAGAGTTTATTTTCTATGTGCAATTAGACATTTTTGTTTGTTTAGAATTCGTTATGTGACTGACTAATTTATTTACCTTTGCACGAAGCGATCGAACTCCGGACGGCGAATTCTCAATTCCACCTCCAAGTTATTTTGCATTTGGACTGTGAGAATCGTACTTTTGAATGTTATATTTAAAGTTCTGAAAATCAGGAAAACTTCTGTAAAATTTCATTATCTCAGAATATTAATCCAAAGACTGGATTGGACTAACTCTCCAAACATTGGCAGATGTCCTGCCAATCTCTTCATTCCCTCATAGATCGTACCGGCGTTTTCTATTAAATGCATCTTATAGTTTACCCTTAGTATTCGTCTGTAATTCTACCCCTCTATGTTACCTTCAATGTTGCAAATGGCTTTCGCAATAAGCTATCGCACATTAGAATTTTTAATATACTTTTCTCTTGTTCACCTGAGTGTCTTCCATAGGATTTTCTCTTTGCCTAAAGTTCAAAATACTTCTTTTCTTACTCTACCCATCCCTTTAATTTTAATCGTTTTTCGGTATATCCAAATTTAATTCTCTCCAGCCGTTATTTCTTCACCATTCCTCTGGTCCACGTCTCACTCCCGTAGGAAAGAGAACTCCAGGAACGAACCTCTTACTATAGAAGCTGCTAATATTTACAGTACTTCCATCGCAATTACACTCAACGTATCGTGAGTCATATAGGTATTTAAGGTGGTTCAACTTGCGTTGTCGTGCTGTGTAACTGTGCGTAGATGTTGCTGAAGAGTATCTATCGTTACATAAGGGCTCGCTAGATGAAATTATGGTTTATAAAATGTAATGGTACAGTAGCAAATGAGGAATAGTTCAAGCACCAAGTTACTAATGGCTCATATTCTTCTGGAATCAGACAGAACAAGTGGCGAAAGCGGAAATGTCTTAGAAGGGTTGAACCTTTTCCTTTCAGTCTTATTTGCTAACTTAAAGTAGCAATATGGTGTCAAATCATGGAATAATTATTGGAAGAAAAATAATGATTTATTCGAATGTTGTGTATTGATTGGCAGATCGGAAAAAATTAAGGTAATCCCTAAAACTATAATAATGCTTTACTTAGGTTTCTTTTAGGCACACAAAAAAGACGGTAAATCGATGTTAAATTGATTTGTCTAGCTTTAACTAACGTTTATTAATATTTCGAATTAGGGTGATGACATTAAACTCTTATCCTAGTACCTTTAAATTTATCCATGTTGGATGATTAGAAAAAATATATAATGACATTCTTGACCAGTGGTTTGCGTGACTTTTTGATCTGTAGCTTTAACAACACAAAACCACACCGTACAAAAGTGGATAGAAAGACCCAAGATAGTTATCTGCGCGAGCATGGAAGATCGTATAGTCTTTCGTTTTGCATTGGATGGAGGGAGGGAGGGAACCAAGGCCCATCGTTTCCGTTCTCGTTTGTTTAGATCCCCACGAATCCTCTATTTTCTTTTTCCTTCAGGAAACATCTCACCGACCCCTTTCAACATAATCACTAGGTAAAATACAACCTTCCCCAAGGTAAAATAAAGATAATACTTGGTTGAACATTTAGGGATTTAAAAATATAAACCAAATAAATTTTGCAATTCAGTATGGCTAATTTGCTAGGTGAATTTTCGTGTACATAAATGATAATATTATGGAAAAATCATCAATTGATATGGGTAATAAGGTGGAAATTGCACAATTTGATGGGTAATAATCAGTGATTTTCTACTTAAATTCAAGAAGACAACGAAGACAACAAAGTTCTAAAAACAGAACTGCTAAAAGCGGGAAAAGAATAGTTAATTTGAATTTTAAATTTCTGGTACCGTGGAAGTAATTGTTTACTCAAGCAATTGAAGTGGTATTAAGAGTAACATTATTGAAAAGTAACTATCTCTGCCAGAAGTTTTGTAAATAATGAATCCCAAAAAATACAATTCGCATCATGAAATAAAATGCTTGGTTCATTATTTAAAATCATATCTCGTTATTTACACAAAACTGTATGAATCTGATTATACTATTGCTACGTAGTTCCAGATGGTCTCTTACTTCCGCGCACTTGCTCTCATCCCGTATACATTCCTCGATGACGCATTTTTAACGGCGTCAGAAGCGACGCCCTGTCGTGACTGACTCCCGATGGTCGACGCCTCGTTGAGATATTTCGGGAGATAAAAAAATAGGGGAGGAAACACAAGTTCAGTGGGGTGGACAGGGAGCGGAAAAGGGGAAGGCCGTCGAGGGAGAGAGAGCCGGAGGGTGATAGAGGTGAAGGCGGGGGGGGCGGGGGTGTGTGTGTGGCGAGTTGTTGAATCAAGAGTGCCGCTGAACGGTGTCGGGAAAATAATAAACAGATGGGTCCCGTAGATTTGTCTATCACATTGTTTTGACCCGACTGCATCAAGATTTGGTCGGCAACTCAAACAATAACCTTTAAAAAGATGCCCGAAACCCTTAGGTTGACAAACGTTTTTCTTTAGAAGAGTAAGCGTTTTAACATTCGAGGAGAAATTATTCAGATCATGTCCATTTTTGGCAAAAACTTCACCTATCACTACTATTAATCAAATGTTAAGCTTTTGAATAAATTAGTAGGAATATTTTCTCCTGAATAATTTCTATTGAAGGAATAATTCCTTTTCGGAAAAGTTGTTTAATGGTTACACTTTGGATAATAACACAGCATACATTCTTTTATAAAAATTATTATTCGTAAAATGATTTAATCTGTAAGCGCGCAAATTTGTTTATTTTTTAAAAAATTTGCCAGGAATGTATGTTGTTTCTTAATATGCATACTTTAAAGGTTTAGTAATATTTTCCTCACTATGGTCGTTTTTTCTCCATTTGTTTATTTTGAAAATATATTTGTGAATAAACATTGAACGGTGGTAAATGTTCCTAAAATCTGTGGATGTCAATTTGAATATCTTGATACATTGTATGAAAGTTAACGTTCATGCAATTTAAATTTTTGAGCAAATTAGGAGCTTTACAACTTAAATGTCTCATTACCTGTTTCTGTGGAGATATACCGGCCTATGTCATATTTTTTCGACCATGATTTTGATTGACTTTCGGGGAGAAAGTGTGGGATATAGTTATTCTCAGGGAGCCTTACATTTTATATACCTTAGAGCAGGGAGAGAAAATGGCAAATAGCCGTCGGAGATTTAGATACAAAGAATTTGCAATGGACTATTGGAAATTGGAGAATTGAGAAAAAGAATTGGCATTCGTGATTGTTGCCTTGAGTGGCGAATGGTAATTAACAATAAGGAAATATCAGAAACCGTTATCTTATAATTAATCGATTCCTTATTATGAAGCTTGAAAATATCTTGTTCATTAAAGTAGTAGTAATACTCATTCTTTAAAAGAAGAACCTTTAAAATACGACTCCTAACAGTCGTTCATGTTGGTAGGGACATTTACTGCATGGGAATTTGAATTGTAATAAATAAATGGGAATACATCATCATCAATAAATTAAATTGATGCACCTTTTAATAAAATAACTAAAAGCTTAGAATTAAAGAGGATTAACGCAAAGTATTTATAGAGTCGATCTATCCCAAGTGATTTTTATGGAACAATTATCTGTAAAGAATTGGCAACAAATCAGTATTGTTATATTAACTGTGCATTGAAACTGTCTGTAAAAGAATTCTGTTTTCATTAATTAAGCCATAGACCTCCGTATTTGAAAGATGTTACGAATACGTTGGCTCTAAATATTATAATATATTATCACCTATCATAAAAGGGCTTAAAAATCCTTTTTTGCTTTCATAACTAGGAAATATTTCTGAGGTTAATTATAATTTTTTTTCTGTCTTGAATTATTTGCAATTTGTGCATTCTGAAATAATTCTTTTGGCATTTAAAGAATGTTTGTTTAAATTTAATTTTTTTCTTTAGTTGTAGTGTTCTCCGTTAGTAAACTCACGTAATGATGCTCCATTCCGTCAGGAATCCCTTCAAAACCCAACGTTTTAATTTACCCAAAGTTTTTATTTATATACTTTGTATGTTATTTATTTGAATACATGAATAAATGTTTTTCTTATCCGTATTTTTCCGGTGGAAAAATGTGGGGATAAAGTGTGTGATTGAAATAAGTGATGAACTATCACTGACTCCTACAATATAGTTTCAATTACGATGCTTATGTGCATTTAGACACATCTTGAAATTGTGTAGAAACTTTATTAGTAATGTCTCTTAAAGACCGGTCATTGTGAGAATTTCTAATTTATCCTTCTATAAATAGCTAACTCCTAGAGATATAACGAATGAGAAACAAAACGTGTTGAGTTGGTAGACTGGGGCGGCGGGTGGCACACGCAGCATTATGGGCAACATGTCTCTCTGCTGTTATCAATCCCCCGACCGCTGATTAATGGAAGGGCGTAATGCCCGGCGCGTGCGAAACGTGGACGCATGTTTTTTCGAATTCGTGCTGCCTCATCATCGGCGCGACCCAATTGAATAGGTGCTGAGGGACACGCCAGGGGAGGTGCCACCCCTTAGACGTGGCAAGGTAAGCCCCGGGGACGAGGGGCGGGGGGAGCGGGAGAGGAAGAGGGAGGGAATGTGGTGGAGAGGGTTGGGACCGTTGTCTGATTGGAGATGGGGCGATTTGTGCCGGGGGATAAGAGCAAAAGGACGGGGAAGGGTGGGAGGAGTGTATGACGGCCGATGTCCTCAATATCCCTGGACGGCTTGCTTGATGCGTGGGAGTGGATTCGGGAATATTACACACGAGTCCAAAGGGGAGGAAAAAAAGGATTGAGGGGGAAAGAGTAGAATATGGGGTTGGGTCGTGGATAGGATCATGAAGAGGCATAGGAGAAGAGGGAATGGCTTCGGACGAGGAGCTCTTGTGTTCCGTATCGATTATGGATCGGTGCCTTGTGACGAGGGAGGTGGTAGAATCTACAGAAAGAGTGAGGGTGGAAAAGGGCTCCGGAAAAGTGAGAGTGGAGAATAGGTGATTGCAGGACAGGAGGGAGGAGGGACCCATTAATGGTTTATAGGAGAGCAAGATGACGGAATGGTGCCCCCGAGTGGACAAAATTGGGGTGAGGCGGGAAAGGGTGTTATTTGATATAAATACAATGGGATAGAACAAATACGAGTAATACAAAACTCGTACTTCGCCCTTACACTACTTGTGAGCCTTTTTAAGGTGCTAAGTTCCACGTACTGCGTCAACTCAGTACAAACAAATTTTAGGGATTACCTTTTGCTAAAACTCATATCACAATCGTAATATTTCTCATTGCACTGTACTTGTTGAGTCTAAACGTTTCATATCGGATGTAGCTCAATAACACAAATTCCTGTTAAGACCAATAAAAAAATTTTGGGAACCTAATTTATGAGAATACGCTAGTATGAGTGATGTGAAAGTTTTTCTAAGCCATGATTTGATTCAATTACATAAGCGATTGGTTTCAGAGTACAGAGAGGTAGAGCTGCGTTACTCTTTGCATGATTTTCTGTCATTTTTAAAGGCATCACACCCTCCCAAAAATTCATTCGCAATATTCCCCTTAAGTTTGGATTTAAAATCAAGGTCCAGCTACTCAAAGCTGCAAGCCAAGGTGTCAAGTCCTTGTCTTTTGAATGTGCACATTCTGCTGAATGTAATACATTGTAAAGCAATTGTTATTTATTTACATAAAAATGCTTAAGTGAAAGATATATATACATATATATATATTTATATATAATATAATATATAAATAATCATGCCCCTTGGACGGGATTCCAGATCTCGATTTTGACACTATAAAACTCCTGCATTTTACATGCAGTAGTTTCATAGTGTAAAAATCGAGATCTGGAATCCCGTTCAACGGGTATGATTATTTATTTTATTTTTCCCATTTTCCCATTTCAATGCGTAATAGCAGATAGCTCCGCCAAGTAACTGTATCTGTTGCGGTTTCTCCCGTAGTTCTTTATGTTTATAAAACCTTAAAAACTTTTTAGAGGACCTTGAGGATTTGTACCTTTGTCAAACTATTTCAATTGAACGATTGCTAAATTTCAAAATTAGATAAAACCAACGAGTAAATAATTTATAGAAAAATGAGTTATTTTATTGAAATTAATCATTCCTACAATCAAAATATATATTATATGATGGTTTTTGCGTTCATCATTTTAGACATCCTTCGATTGTTTCAGTCATTCGTAGTGAATTTTTATTTTCTCTTACTTAAAAAATAAACGCTTCCAGAACCATTCTGCAGTATAGTCTATGCTTTTCCGCCCTTTCCATTGTCTACCATTAATTATTTGCCGCAGGACTGGATAAAATGGCCGACTTTGGAATTAATCAATACTAAATATATGAAAGAGAAAGAATATTTAATATATGATTTCTTGAAATTTCCTTTCCTTTAAAAGAGAGATTATTTAAAATTTGTTCTTAATATTTTATTTTCTTATTATTTTGATATTATAAAATTTACTTCTTTATATTCTTCATGGTTTTTAACAATTCTTCCATTCGAGTAATGCTCCCCCGTTGTAGTTGTTAAGGAATTAACATGTAGATGAAGGGAAGGATGGATTATATCTACACGCATTAGTTAACAAGGGAATTCATAATAACTCAAGATTATTATTTTAAGGTCGGCATGTATCAGAGGATACGTAGACGTGAAGCACTTGTGCGTCCATGTAGTAATCCTGTCATATTCCGAGTGAGCCATCATCATTGAAACTACTCCGATATGAAATTCCACTCCACCTTCAATTTTCCTCAAGTGGCCATGGGCAGGAGGACACTACGATGTATAATACTTATATAGCTAACCTTACGTCTCGGCGAACGACGTGAAAGCCTCTTTCCTCCGCTTCCAATTCCAGCGAAAGCGGCGGTCGGGATCGCATCCTCGGAATTATATTGTTTGTCCGTTGTCCTTACACCTCCAATTGGGCCAATTCTGGATATTTGACATCAGACCATTCCCAGCGTTGGGTAGGGCAGGCCAGCGTTAATGGTGGGAAGAAAGCGGAGATGAGATAGGGGGAAGTTGGATCGGGTGGGGTATCGGTGCTGCAGAGGATGAATGGAAGGGGACGAGGAAGGAGGACACTTAAATGCCTTCGGTTGCCTCTCCTTCCGACGTACCAAAGGCCTTGGATGGGCGACTTTGATTGCCCCAACGGTGCGCTGAGTAGCCAAAGGATATCGGTTGAGGGAGGTCCAAAAAGGTAATGCGAGGAGTTGGGCCAACAAGACAATGGGCAGGGCTCAACAACCAGACGATTTCCCCCTGTGCTCATAGTCCGACTGTCTTCCGTCAGCCGACAACTCCAGAGTGAAGATTCTTTCATATACCTACAAAAAATCTTTGTTTATTTGTGTGATGGGCGTGATATTCTGCTAAAGAAACTTATTCGTTGGAGGTACTAGTTTTTTTTGCGTATTTGTCCGTGCAATTGGAGACATTCGATAGTTCTTTATCGAACTAGGCTACCAGACGGCCCACGTTTCGTCGAAAGACAATTTCAGCGTGGCGCCGTTGTGTGGGTCGATTGCGTGTGAGGCACATGTATCGGTTGCGTCGAAGGGCTTTTGGTTCCCATACTTCTCCGTTTATTGCCCTTATAGCGTCTTCCCCTTCCCTCTTCCTCTCCTATCCCCTCCGGCACCAAACGGCCCTCTCCTTTCGGAATATCGCCCCATCTTGTGGAAAAAATCACCTCTCCACAATTTACTTTTCGTGCTTCTAGTTTGTACCACCACTACCCTCACTTTCGCCGATTCTACCCCCTCATCCTTCTCCTCTCGAGCGCCCGTGCGCCTCTTCCACCCTAATATTTGGGAAATCGCATATTGTGCTCTCGGGTGCCTTTTCCCCAACTGGCTACAACTACCCTCTCTGATCACACTCATACCCACTTACACGCACAATTATTGTATTGCCCATCTTCCTCCCTCACTCGGGTAACCAAACCGATATTCAGAAGATGATGGAGAAGAAGGAGTCTTTCGATCGGAACTCTTACCATCCACCTCCTCTCACGCATATATTCATATCGGTCTCTCACGCACTGTAGGGTTCTCGTCTTCCTTTCCATTCCCTCGACTTCCTCAACACTCCACCTCCTGAGTTTTTTGCGATCGATATTTTCGACAAGGGCAAATAAAGTCTTTTCCTTCCATCAAAACACTTGTTTCAGCGAGTTGTCACATCGCTTGACGTTCGGTTAGCGATACGACATCATGTTTAGGGTCTGACTCTACTCCTTCACTTGATTACTCTCTCAAGGATTCTTATTTCCCATTTTTCCGTTCCGTAACTTTCGTTACCATAAACACAATGACGGAAATACATATGACGTGAGAAAAGAAAAGAGTATGTGATGCAGCCGTTTTAACGTATATTTATCATTTATTCTCGATAAAATTCCACATTTCCGCATCTTAAATAGAAACAATTATTTTCTAGTATGCCTATTAGAAAACGTTATGAAAATTTTAATTAATAATTTTAATTACACCTGATGATGATGTGAAAACATCGAAACCGGTAGTGTCGAAATAAAATATCTAGTGGAAAATTGCAATACCTGTGGTTTTAATATGTTACGCTTCCACCACATCACGCCTGAGACCTCATCATTCGTACGTAATGAAAAATTTAATAAACCTTCTAGTTATTAAATAATTTTTGAGTTACCACTTTGCTTCTGTTTTCAATTGTTTGGTGGATTTGGTAGATGAAATAATGACAATTAAGTATTTTTGTAAATCTTCACTGGGATCTGCCAGTGAGAACCTCTACCTTCAATAGATAAATGCTATTAGATCTGTTAAAATATTATTTTTTGGAGTTATTCACCCTCCTTTTATTTGAATACTTCTTTATATAGTTACTTTGTAAGAAAAAAACGAGAATTTATAATTATATACCCCCTATTCTCCTATCGCTATTTCAGAGAAATGGCTATTTCACGTATTTCCTTTTTAATTATTGTTTACGATTTATTCTTAACAACAATATTTTGACAGGAGTGACTTGAGAAGAATAAAATCAGATTTGAACATTTTTAATAAATAATTCAGTAACCTATTACACAGTATAGATGTTATTATCTATCAGAGCGGAAGAATTGAGTAGGATAATTTTTTCGGAAAATGACTTATTGAATTGGCAGTGCTAAAAAAATATTTAAAACTGAGGTTTATTGAGGTTCTATTAGGTTGTTAGGTTTGTTGAGTTACTAAGCTTATGAGTAATGCATACTTCTTTAATTTGTAAAACGATTTTTGTTGTGAGAAACACCATGCTATGAAGAGATAGGATATTTCTTCTGCTGATTAAATTATAATGAAGCAGCCCTTATCATTTTAAAGTGATTTTCCAGGGAGTATGTCCTTTTTGGGGTTTTCTATATTCGATGAGCTTCCTTATATTGGAATAAACAATAAATTGCAATACCAACGCAATCTTTCGCACGTGCATCGTAGGGGCTGAAGAAACTGTTGTAATCCATTCCACCGGTTTCTATGGCCTCTGTTTTAATAAGAAGTTACTGCATCTACGTGGCTATTTTTTCTCTTCTCCTAGTGTGGTTATGGAGAAACCGGTCAAATGGAGAGGGAGAGTGGTCATGCTATCTTGACATGTGTTTTCCGCAAAGAAAGCGAAAAAACGCGTCTTCACACAGCCCAAGGCGGTTTAAGATCGAAGAGTGCAATAGTGGCTGAGAATTCTGAATATTCCGAATTGGTTTTGTGGAGAATTTCAAAGGAATTTCCCCATTTTTCTCTTTCGTAATCCTGAGGGAGAAGGCACGTAACGTGGCTCGCGGTATGGTCGGGGAGGTTCGGGAAGCAGGAGGTTGGCGGGCAGAGGGTTAGCGAATACCGAGGGATGAGGGAAGAGCCGTATCGCTCCATTTCTCTCTTTCTTGATTCGAGAGTGGGGTGATGGGAGGGTCGATACGGACGAAACGGGAGGAATGCATATTGAAGATCGTCTCTCACTTAACGTTCACTGATTTGAGGTTTCCGCGAGAGAGGCTATACCCTCAGGTGAAGTATGGGCCTTCGACCGGGAGATCTGTCTGAGGGTGGTGACGGCGGCGCAGTTTGGCATGGATCGTAAGTGGAAAGGCTGGTTGAGCGGGGGTTTGGGACTGATAGGGGAGGCCGTAAGGTGCGGTGGGGTAGCACAAGGTTTTATATGTGAATAGAAGTGCCACTAAGTGTGTACGTGTACGTTTGTGAGCGTGTGTGTGGGCTCGGGAGAGAGTGGAAGAAGGTGGTTGGGGGCGACCCCCATTCATCCACATATATTGGAAACGTTTCTCATTCCCCAGACTGCTCGTTTCCAGGTTATTTGGGTTGAGTGAGGGTGGCTCGGGAGAGGCGGTCTTGGATGGTGGTGGGGGCGGCAGATGAGTTAGAAGCAGGCCCGAAGATCCGGGAAATAAGGTTTCGTTTCGAAAGAGGCTTCAAGTTCATATGATTATTGATGGCTCATGATGGAAGTGGGATTCTTTATGTATGGTCTGAGACTCGATGGGGAAAATGTTATATTTTTATTTTCCATTTACGTAACATCCAATTACTTTTATTCCCTTATGTGGATACATGTACGAGCGGGAATTTTTATGGAAAATGCTGAAGGAAATGGATATTCAAGGAATTATATCGAAAATATATTTTGATATGGGATAGACGTATGTACTTTGCCTTCATTCTCCTTAGCTTAGGTAGATTGGAATTCTGTGTCGGTAGGAGAAATTTACATTTTGGCCATTCCAAGTGAACTACAATGTACTATCAATTTCATTCCTGGGTCCACGTCTGATTGAGGAAATTAAGGGAAGTTGTATATAAGAAACATTTTTTTAAAGAGAAACATTATTAAACATAAACCCACATTTTAACATTAGAAGACTGTTTTATTCATAGCGGTTAATCTAGATGAACTATGCTTAGTGAAATTATACTTGCTAGTAACTTAATTTCGGTTTTCATGATGTTCATTCTCACCTTTTAAATGGAAAAAAATTGTAAATCTTTGAGAAGTCAAAGAAAAATTTAATTCAATAATAAAATCATTAATTACAACTTCTACCACAACAATCAATCCGAAGGTTGATTTGAAAAGTAAAGTCATACTTCTTAGGCTAACGGCGTGTGAATTTTACACGTTCAAGGTTGGGGTCAGTTTCTTTGCCTATAGATTCCCTGGAAGATTTTTACCCAAAAAGGCGCAGATCTTGATTGTAGCTTAGAGTGACCAAGGGCACCACTCAGATCGAACTAGGGCCCACAGGTCGGTAGGCTTGCACACTATTCTCTGAAATACCACGTATCTCCCATTCTAGCCTTAAAGACTAATCCTCTCCTTAGCTCCAGAAGGAATTCTTTGCAAATAATTCTTTGTGAAAAGTTACTAATATACCTTATTTCTTAATTTAGTTCACGTTTTATATTGGTCATTATTTTACTCGGTTCTTTCGCAAAATAATTTTAATTCACTCTTTCACTCAAATGATAGCCAAACTGAAAGATTCTATGTAAATATGCAGTCATGATATTATCATTTTCTTGCATAAGATGGAAGAATACTACATTTATTTTTATGATTTTTGAGACCTTTTTTAATCAAATCAACTAGCAAAATCAATTGCTTCCAACGTACGATTATTATTTTGTTTATAAAATAAATCATGATTCCATTTGGTTTGAAGACACTCTCTAGTTTTCTATTGTTTCAGGCTCAACTTTGTGGAAGTCCTTGTTCATTAAATTAAGAACACAATGTATATGTCTACTGTTCTTTATTCTCGTACAACTAGTTTCAACGCTTAGGCGTCATGTAGTAATCAGAAGTAATGATCCTATTTATGTTATATGCCCGTTTAAAAATGGGCTAGTGTTCCACATGGGCGTTGTTTGATTTTTATTTACTTCCTTCTATTACTTCATACCCAAATCATAACTTGAATGGCAGTAATAGGCAAAATATGCAATTAATCTGGAACCTGTATTCCATTCAAAAATTTTTGATAAAACTAAAAATACATATAAGTATTAATGTTCAGGGTTTTTTATGCATATGTAAGAAATTTAATTCATTAGTGGGTTAGCCCTTTAAAGTATAACTGTGATTCAAAGTAATTAATTTGCATAGAGTAGAAAAAATTACTCGTGAAACATAATGTTGCAACATATGAACGGAAGTCCACGGTCAAAAACTGTGAGAGTAGGAATGTTTTTAATGAAAATATTAAAATAGTCGAAAGTATTAAAGTTTTCGATGAATATTTCTATTTCTTGAACAAAGCCAAATCTGAATATTTATAACTGTTCTGCTTCTACTATTTCCTAGAATATTTCTCCAATTCCCTCCAATAAATTTTAACTTGTCATTTTCTCGGTGCCAATGACGTAGACTCGTGAAAATCAACTGTCACTTACACTAATTTGTTTATCAATAATCTCATACGAAATGAAATATAAGTCGATTGAGTTTATTATCATATTCCGCATTACGAAAATACTAGGAATTGACATATTCTATGGAAAATCTATTGCGCACGTGACTTTTGCGTCATCATTCAGTGAGAATAGACGGGTAATGTTTGAATAAGGATGGTTTCAAAGGAAAAAAATTCCAGAAATACGCGGGTGGGAAGTTTGGTTTTTGCAAGCGAGGGTGGTTGGCTTGCGAAAGGGAGAAGATATGCAGCAGGAGTGGTGGGATAGGGGAGGAGAAAAAGATGCGAGGTCGATGGGGTGTTTGGAAGTTTCTTTTTTTTGAAAAGGCAAGGTATTTGAAAAAAAAGCTCCGAATGCCATCCCCCCACCTTTCCTCGCGCCTTTGTAGCACACCCTCACCCCCAGAGAACCCTGTCTCGATCCCCTTCAACGTCCCCCCTTGTCCCCTGCCCCGCGACTTCTCACCGCGCCAAAAACCCCACTTCCCGTTTCCACCCACGCTCCTGCAACCACTTCTTCAAGTCCTCATTGAATATTAATGTTTCATTACCGACCATCCCCCACGAGCTCGTTCCTCCTACACCCCTACTTCCCCGAACCACCACCTCTTCCACCCCCTCCTCCCCTCCTCTCCCCATGAATGCCTTTTGAAATTGGGCCCAATAAGCTCTGTTTGATCAGAGGCCGTCGACAGGGCATTGATAATTCCTCCATCCGCTGCCCACCGCCGCAGCAGACTACCCCGAGAAAGGGTGTCGAGGATGAATTTCAAATTTCCTCATCCTCGTCCGTAGCCGTTCCTCCGGACCCCCTTTCTGCTCTCACAACACATCCTTACTTCCTATCCTCACCCCCGTGCCTTTGCTCGCCTTACTACTCGTGCGGTTTAAAATCCGGAGGATGGGAAAGACTACAGAAAGACTATTTAACGCTCGTTCCCTTCATATAGTCGGAAGTCCATGGACTTCTTCCCATCTGAAATTAAGGTACAGGCATTTAAAAAAAATACAATTTTTCTCTCCCCATAACCTCATCCAGGACTATTCTCCCCACCGCTCTACTCCCCCATGATCCCTCCCGCTCCTACTGCTCGTCAGGTCAACTCGACTCAAAACTCCCTCAGCCTGCTAATACTCTGCATATTTCCAAAGAACTTCATCAACTCCTCCGGTCCGTGGTTTCTATCGTATCTTTTTTTACATCTCGTCCTCCCGTCCGCCCCGATGGCAAATAAGGTTCTCTTTGAATATCCATTCACGCTTCTCACAGTTCCATCTTCTCAGCCGAACCCTCCCGTTTGTTTAGCGTAGCTTAGGGGCCACGGTTTACCCATCTGAGTTGACTCTTACCAATATCAGCAATGTATTTTTTCAGATTAAAACAATTAAATTTTTCCGTATTTCGCAGACGTGTTTTTTGCGCTCTATTTAAATGGGACTCACATTATTTTTTGAGCAATACTTTTTTCGCATATGTATGCTCAATCGATATTTCTCTGGGATGCCACAAACTAATGTTATTCAAAAATTATGTTATGCCAACTCTAATATGATAATTCAATTCTAATTTTACCACGGTATTCACATTATTAATAGGCTAATATTGGTCATCCGTGCCCTTAAACACAGTATCTACTTGTTTACTCGTGTACCTCTGGATTAATAATGCTTGCGTACCTACAGAAAATGCATGCTTACATATCTGGGTTTAACGAACAGCTTGTATGACCCGAGTCATTATTGAACTTTGACTTTATTTTTGTCCTCCTCTAATTTGAAACACCAAATATTCATTTTTTATGTATGAAGGTCGCAGAGCCATATATAAGTTTAATATTTCCTAATAATATCTATGGTTATGGTAGTAAAGCTGATTGATTTACACGTTTCGGTCACGAAACTAGATGCAAGCTCACATTTTATCGTAAAAATCAGATTAACTTTTATTCCCATTTCGTCATATGCATTATATTTTTCGGAGTCAGCAGATCAAAGATTTTATCTTTGTTAACAAAATAGTCCTAGTTAGGTCGCTGGGTATTAGAATGCATTTATCCAGTATGTCCATGCTCAGTTATAACATGTATGCGCTATGCTTTTAGGATTGACAATAGTACAACCGGATTGTTAAGTATCCCAAGTGGCTCACAGATAGGGAGCCTCTCATATTTACGTGGGAGAAACGGTTATCTTGGTCAAAAATAAAGCCCAAACTTTTCCCTTTCACACGCCATATTATCTATTTTTTTCTCACAACCTTCAAGCCACAGTTGGGCATCCTCATACTAGGTGTTCTCAGAAAGCAAAGCATTGATGCTTTGTGTCAGGCAGATCAGTCGACCGACTAAATTATTCACGGGACACACTCTCCGCTCCCTTTAAAATAGCCTCTCCTCTCCCATTCCACGCCCTGTCTTTCTTTCTCTTCCCCTAACCAATGTTTCCTCGTACCCCCTCGATGCCTCTCTCATCCTTCTTGTTCCCCACCCCACAGCCCCTATCACCAGGCACATCCCTAGCTCCCTTTTAAAACATTCTCCGTGCTTCCCTTTCCTTTTGCTCTCTTCTTTCATCCCTTCCCTCTTTCAAAAAACAGGTTCTTCCCTTTCCCCTCCTGTTTCACTTTTCAAGCATCCCTTTTCACGAAGTAGTGAATAATGCCTTGCTCGGAGATATTATCCGTGTCCTCTTCCGTCTGTAAGGTTTTATCGGAGGTATGGCACGGATTTGCGCGAATTTTTTTCCTTATATGCATGCATTATTATTATTTTCACGATTGTAAGCTTAATGTCTCGTTTCCGAACGTGTCTCATGGCTAATGAGGTGAATTTTGAGCGCATTTATGCGCGTGTCCGATTATGTATATGTGCGTGTATACATATATACACATTCAAACACGAAATCCCGCCATACGGTGAACAAATATTCATTCACATGGAAATAAATATAGATAGTAATAGATTTATAAGATATATACACATATATCATATATGTATACATATATGGATATATATACATATATGTATATATATATGTATATATATATATATATATATATATACATATTTATATTTAAATAACCTTAAACACAGTCATCAGTTCGAAGGTCGGTTTGATACGCAATGGTAGAGTTCACCTAACATTAAGTCCAAAGGCGTGTAAAATTAACACATCAGAATATGGGGCCAGATCCATTCCCTGGTGCTCCCTATCCTTTCCTAGGAAATTCTGGTACCCGAGAAAAAGATCATATGTTTACACACACACACATATATGTTTTTTATTTGTATATATTTATCAGGCCAAATTAAAAAATTAATTTCACGAAATGCGCATCAATTTTCTTTAAAAAAATACATTAAGGGGGTATCGACTCGAGGTTACTGCGTTTTAGTTTCCTAAGAAAAACACAAAAATTGCCAAAGATGTGTTTAAATGAATATTACGCCGCCGAGGGTTGTACATCTCTCTTCCTCCGTTTGCGAGATTATCCACCATGCATCGAATGTTTGAATCGTTTGCCCTCGCAAGTGGTCCTCGAAAAACGAGGATGCACCCCACCCTTTCTGGCTGGGCCTCTTCCACGTTCGATCCTCCCGCCTGTCTTCCCCCAACTTGCACTTCTGCCCCTCTTTCGACTTTCTAGCCCCCGCCCACCACCACCCTTCCCCGTCTCTCTCCTTCTTCAGTTTCCTTTTCCTCCTGCCTCATTCGTCCATTCTGTAAAGAGCCCGCACTCGTGAGTATGTCTGTGTATGTGTGGTTGTGTCTGTGTGTATGCATGCGATAACCTTTTCCCCACACAGGTATCTGGGATAGAAAATTCATGAGAGGGCCCTCGATTCAAGCTCCACCGACACACACACACACACATACACTCACAAAAGTTGGCCTGCTTTATTTACCAAGAAAAAGCATAAACTTTGAAACCATAAACGATAAACCGTTGGAAGTTTGATGTGGAGGGTGAGGCAAAGGGTAAATGAAAACTGTTTTTATTATTTCCCCCTCTTCTTTTTGGTGGATATAAGATAAAGACTTTCCTTCCGTTTAACCTTTTCCATTGCTTCCTGCTGAGAGTTTGTTTAATAATTCTGATGGATTAGAGAATATTTTAATGAGAAAAATAGACTATTAGTACCGTCACTAGTATTCCCGTTTTTTAGCGTTGGAGATCAGAGTGTTTTTCCATAATTATTTATTTTTTGTGTTCCATTTCAATATTAATGTCGCATTTGGTATATTTTAGCGACTGTTATTTCACGACTGATTTTTGATACAACTCTTGTTTTTTATACCATTGGAATTAAACAAAGGGATCACTATATTTGTTCTACTCGATCTTTTTCTCTTTCTTGTATTACCAAGAATTTACCCAGTTTTACTTGTCATCATATATTTTGCACATAAGAAGTTCCCTTAATCAGTCTTACTGATCAGTAAACCTCTGGTAATGACGCTCTTATTTGATCAATAGTTTAGTAATCGTAAATTATCGAGTTTATGGTAATGTGAGATTACAGAATTTTTTTCACAAAATTTATTCTACTAAAGCATAGTATTTTTTCCAAATACCTTACATTTTTCCAATGGATTTATTTATAGTTTCTGTTACAATTAGAGACATCTCGCTTGTAAACATCCTCTTCCATAAATAATATATATATATATATATATATATATATATATATATATATATAAATGTCGTAAGAATATAACCTTCGGTTATATTCTTACGACAAATTTTAGAATCCATCGTAATGTGTATTAATATTTTTAATATTTGAATAATAAATTCAATGTAAATGATATATAGAATGGAGAATCACAAAATTTGTTCATTTTGTGGCTTTTAAGGTTTTCTTTTAGCCAATCCATATTGCTTAATTTTTCCTCGTGCACAATATTGGCATATTCTCAGAGTTCTTTCTTGCTAGACTGCCCATTGCCAAGGTCTTTCTAGAACTTCGATTCTTTAAAATCCGTTTTCGTTGACAGGAACCCTGGAATTTACACTCATTCTTGTAATTTATCGTTTATCTGATTTATATACCTACGTTTTACTTAGAAATCATAAATATTAATCTGTAGACACGAAAATATTAAAGACTTTCTCCGAGTTAAATTCTCAAAACGTTAACACTTCACCCCACAACGTTAAATTGTTCAACACTTTTCTGACTCGGCGCGTTATTTTGTGCTCAGTGAATCGATTTTAGAATTTATTGATACTCCGATAACGTAACCATCGTCATGAAAAGTGAAGTGAGAAGGTGACGTGTACTCCAGGGCAAAATTCATTGCGTTCAAAGAATCCAGAATTAGGGATCCCCATTATCTTATCTTTCTTTTGGAATCATTATACTTCCACTTTGTTTAGTGTTTCATCTCGTTATAATGATTTTCTTCGTATTGATGAATCTATTCCTCTCACTTTTCTCTTAAAGTTTCCATTTACAATTAAATCAATATTTTCATGGTAAGCCTCACTTGGAAATCTTGTGGAAGATTAGGGGAAATGGATGTGGAAATGTATGGCAATCCAAATGAAGACGACGGCGGTGGGGGTGCAACATCATCGCCTCTAACTCTGAGTTCGTGAGTTCGACTCCCCCTAGATGGATTTTCCTCCATCTATGAGTGTGAATGACCTTATTCTTATCTTTCGATTCAACATGAAAGGTCAAATCTTGGATGAATTACGATTTTTCTCCTAAAAAGGTTGCCTTGAGGTTTATGCAGTACTACAACGACGAACATAAAATTGACAATAATGTTTATTTGTTACTTTTTCTCACGTGAATTAAGTTGAGCTTATATTTGTAGAGAACACTTTTGGGAGAGATAATATCAATGATTCATTGTAAAGATTCATGTTTAGTACAGGTAAAAACTCGTATATCAGGGGATGATAGGTCGTCAGGCTTTAAAGGGCATTTGTGATTTGATTAATAAATTTGGACAACAATTACGTATTATCATTGCAAGTTTATTTTATATAGTTTGATTAATGAAACATTAAGTTTTTTACATTTGTAATATGTATTAAGCCAAGTATTATTATGTTGGTTGGAGAATTCCTTATATTGTTTTTGTCCGGCGATTTTATCCCGCCACTTTTCAATGTCTGATAACTTGACTTATACGTATACGATAAGAATAACTTTCATTGCGGCAAAATTACAACCACCTTTGAATTTCCCATATGCATGCATGAAGCATATTTGACTATTGCAAGGCAAAAACTCTTCTTAACTATCTATTCCGAATAGTTCCCCGCTATTTGTTTGATTAACTAGTTTTCTTACTACAACTTGACATATCAAATTCTATTTTTCCTTGGAGGTTATTTAAGTTGATACAGGAAATCATCTAGTATGCTCATATGCTACCCTTATCCAAGGAATAATAATGCTTTCACCCCTGGAAAGAGACTTATGATCACTTAAGTTATTACATACATTATGGTTTCAGAATTATTAATTGCTAGGAGACGTTTTTAGGTCTGATATTTGACTAGTAATGAGTTTTCGGAAAACTGGTCTAATGTTACATTTAATGAATACCGGTTTTTGTTGTATGTGCTGGGTTTAGATTTACAGTAACGTTCTGTAGGAGTGAAACCTTCAATAATTACCTTACTGCTTTTGAAGATTTTAGAAGATATTGTCAGCACTGCGTGTATGCCCCAAGGCGTCACGCAGATTTTAGCTCTGTTACTATGGCTTTATGGTTCTGGCCCGTAGCGCACGCCAATACACCCCACCACGCTATCACGCCATCGTAGAACGAGCGAAACTATTTTTTGATTGGTTTATTTAGGGTAAAAGTAACAATTTACGTCCCAAAAACGTCAGTGCTGCAGCCATACGCTTGGTTTTGTGCTCATCTGTAAGCATGCGAGGGACCCATCTTGCACAAATTTTTGCATAATGCAGATGGTGTTTAACAATTTCATGAACAATTGTTCGAGAAACATTGGGAAAATGCTCACAGATGTCATCAATTGTGACGCGCCGATCGTTCCTCACGAATTCGTCAACTGAGCTCACCAGTTGGTCTGTAATGACAGACGGTCTCCCCGAACGCTCATCGTCGTGTGTGTTCCCCCTCCCCATGTTGAAGTTGCGACACCACCGCCGAACAGACGACTCGTCCATTACATTGTCTCCATACACCTCCTTTAATTGGCGATGAATATCACATGGGCGAACGTTTCTTGCATTGAGGAATTTAATCACTGCCCTCACTTCACAACTGGCGGCGTTCTCAATTTTTTTAAACATTGTAAACAATCACAGAAACAACACAGGCAATGCTAGCGTCACGCAACTTGGCTCAGAGAAGGCAGACAAGCCACTGAAGCTATCTGACCTCGTCCAGCGGCTACTCGCGTCGTCAGCACTTCATGCGGCACGAACGGGTACTACTTTCCGGATGACCCTCGTATATGTATTGACTACTTGAATGAAGTGCTCTGAATGGGGTTTAGCTCCTAATGCAGATTTTACTTGTACCTCATCCTCCCCCGACACTCTCCTGTTACGAGATTTGCGTCAGGAAACTGATGGAATATTTTATCAAAAAGTATTTGCCAATTTGTTTCTGTTCAGTTCTTCATTTTACTTTCAGGGTTGATATTTATAAAACAGAAAATTGACCATTAGTGCAGTAATTTAGTCATATCTCTCATGTTTTACGTATGGAACAACCTAAAAACACCATTAAATCTTAAAAAATAATTAAATAATTTTGAAATATGTCATATACATGTAACATTAATTCTTTTCTGCTACAATTATATTTTTGAACTGTTTCTCCGTCCTGAAGTTTCATAGAACCCTTGACATATGTTCAGATTACATAACTATTTCACTGATGAGGCTTTCGTTATTTTTTAAGGAATTTTAATTTCTTATATTTAATTTTGTTCATTCAATTTAATTAGCCATCCATCCACGGTATAGGCCATTTTATTTTAGATTTACGTACTTGAAATTAATCATATGTGGTCAAGCGTATTCGAAATTGTGTTAGCGCTCCTCTGTAATCCATAATCAGAGATCATTCATAAAAACACTTCTTAAGACCCGCTGAAATAGACTGGAATTATTAGTTGTAATCATGATGTGGAATTATAGCTTGGCAACAGCCATAAAATAGAGATTTGCAAGAGCTCTTTCCTTTCATTGAATTAATCACTGTGATCTTTATTTCATTACCCTTTAGTAATCAGGATTCGATTTTATTTCTTCATTTGTATGTATGTATTTGTATGTGGAACGCAAATAATGGACTAGGCAGCTTTTCATATAAGTATTTAAAATAAATACAGCCAAATTCAGTTACCAATTATTTTTGTTTTAGTTACGGAAGAAGAAGGGTGGAAATTTCTTCACTACTATAACAATGTTAGGAATTCGGCAATATTTTCTGGAAAACAGCAAAATTTTCTGGGAACCAACAAATTTTTCTGGGAACCAGCAATGCTTTCTATCATCATCATATTGTTGTACATATTATATTAAAGCGTGGTTTTAAGGAAAATAAGTAATTAAAAGGCGGATTGTTTAATCGCCTTAATCGCCATTATCAGAGACAAAAGTAAAGTATTGGGGACTTGTTCTTTCGTAATTTAATATATGCTTGACCCAACCTCAGGTGTAACAACCCCTTGAGACAATATTGATTAGCAAAACGAAGTAATAATGCGAAGTTTTTGCACAAAGATATCGAGGCGAATGCATTGCCCCCGAAGTTCACAGCGTCATTCAGACGTGAATTAACGTGAAGTGACATCAAGTCATTGAATGAAGACGCTAAATTGAAATTGATATTTTGAATATAATGTAAACCTTGAATTTAATTTCTAAATGTCAGGTATATATATTAAAAACCAATTGAACATTAGCATATAAATATTTATTCTAAAAAAAGGCTAAAGAAATATTATAGTGCTATTAAAAAGGTAACCTCTCAAACGTTTTCAACTGCTCCCTTATTTTATCCTAGTGTGGCTTTTTTGACGTATGACATGATAACAAGACAGATGCCGTGATCGAGGCGATGCGAAATAATTTCAGTTAGGTACTCTCTCAGTTTGATTAAGGCATCACATGGGAATCGAATCGGTTTATTTTTACGATCGATCCATCAGTTAATCAACGAAAAATGACATCCTGAGCGATTGGGAACAGAACCACATATACATCCATTATATCGGGTGACACAGTAATGGACGTGTACATGAAAACAGATATCGGGAGGGGGTGAGAAAGATAATAGAGGGGGGAGTGGGAGGAAGAGATAACGGCTGCGTAGATCAATCCTTCGGGTTTTTCATCATCAGGAAAAGAAAGAACAGAAAAATAAAGCAGGAAAAAATAATATCGATTCGAGTCGAATGAAGTTTCGTGTCTCATCGACTCCGGAAGAGCACAATGGCTTGTCATCGTCGGCGATGGCATAAAGATGAACGAACCTCTTCGGAGATTGGTTCCGGGTGTAGGCCGTCCGAATGTTCATAATCCCAAGAGAACTGAGAGGGGAGACGGGAAAAAAGGATGTGGAATGGAAGGTGGAAAGGAGGAGGAGTTAAAGGAGAGGGAAAGAAAGGGATTGAGATACCTATACGATTGGAGGGGTGGAGCACAGGCGATCGAGAGTACATTCCCGGGGTCCCACAGAAGCGATTACGGATCACTCGAAAATCGAGGATTCGTCTGGGAATCGGAGGTGCTGCTGTCATAGCAGCGATGGGAGAATGGTGATGGAGAAAAAACGTGAGAGAATACAGCGTGTACTCCCCCTCCCCCCCATAAGCATACCTTTCGTATCTTGAGTACCTATCCTTCATTCCTTCTACACCCATGAAAATGATCTATGGTGTTATTAAATCTGATTACCCAAGTAAAGGATTGCTTGTGGCTTTACAGGAGCTTGTTAGGCAGGCATTAAAAATATTTGAGTGCCTAGAGATATTAGCGCATCGAAGAAATTAAAATAGGTACGAGTGGAATAAAATACAGTTCCTGTTCTTTGCTTTGCTTTATTTCAGCAAGATGGGATATTTTATCTTCTTAGTTGCGAGCTACATTAAGGAATTCCTAATATATTTCATTTCAAATGATTGTGAGCTCTTTTCCTCTATTTTAGTTATTCGCATACTTTTTTTTTCAAAAGCCTCAAATTCCAATAAATAATGAAAATTAACAAATGTACTTTTTAAATATTTTAAAAATATTCTAATTTAATTCTATACTTTGAAAATCAATATCTCACTTGTTACCTTTTTTTATTCGGTTTATTTTTCTCTTCAAAGAATGATTGCCATTGTTCATATACATGGTGAGAGATTATTTTTAGAAGTGTCAGTGAACACACACCAGCTCTTTAATAAGCATCTAAGATTAGTTTGATTTCGCAGAAATCAGTCATTTTTAAATATTTTAAAGAATATTTTTTTGGTTTAGAAATGCATATCTTACATTTAGTGCATAGTAAAATTTCCTGCGTGTCATGATGACTTTATTCGACTGTTAAGTTAGCGTAATTGAATGTCTTATTTAATAAACATTAATAATCACTTGGTAGGTTTATTATTTACATGTAATATTTAAAGAAATATGATAAGTGTTCGTAATAAGCAGGATTATTGCAATTAAAAGTTTATCCAATTGATATGATGCGTGCATGAAACTAGTCAGAGTCATAATTGCGTGTATAATTACTTACGAATAGAACTTTTCAATTGTTCTTACACAGCTACTCTCTTTAAATTTGCAGTTATGGTAACTATTTATCGCAAACTGAATGTAAATGACTTTGGGTAGATTCATATTTCAAGTTACCGAGTTCCTAACTACTTGAGTATATCTCGGTTTTGCTTCAAAATAAAATATTCAATTTGTTCTTCATATTGGCCTAATTATTTTGGTGAAAAGGCATACGTTGACGAAATAAAATTTTAGATTAGAGTGCGTGGTGAAGCATTATAAAAAAGAATATTACAAAAATAAAATTATTTTTGTGGCGTGTATTTCAAAATTGGTTTGATTGGATAATAGGATAATAACAATTCGAGTGATTGTATGTCTCTCATTTCGATCCCGTTCACTTTTCATAAATCCTAATCGTGATTTGCTCAATGATTTCTCCTCCATCAATTTCCCTCCTGCTTTTTCATTCACTTATGTTTTTGGTATCTCTCCAGCCTTAAATTAACCGGTAGAGAGTGCCCATTCATCTGCATGCTCCCAATGTCCGAATAGGAGTGTCAAAAAAGAGAGGTTCCAAAGGAGAAATTGTATTGCAACAGACTCTTTCAACCTCTGATTGGATGGCGTGACCGATACTCCTTATAGTGCGGGGCCGGGAAAAAAATCTTCTAAAATGATTTCTATCTATTGCCGAGATTTTTTTCCTCTTATATCCCACACGATATAGCAATAAATAAAGTATGTTCTAAATTAGGGGCTTTCTATCGAATGTCTTGTGCATTAAAAGAATTGATCTCACGCTACAAGTCAATCCGACATATTTTACTATCTCATATTATTTTTTATGAGTAAAGCATTTTCGAAATATGTAAATTTGTTGCCGTATCATTTTGAAAATGGTAGAATCAACGTACACTTTATAGAGTGCTAATTTGATCCATTAATTTATATTTTAATGTAGGGTTTCAATTTTACGCGTAAAATGTAGAAAAACGATAGAATGTAGATTTCAGAAATATAAAAAACACGATCTCTTAAACACATCACTATTTCAATAACTTCCTTGTTTCTGTTTTAAATTTAAAATTAACTAGTAAAGAATAATGAAATAATAATGAATACTGTATTTATTTGGAGAATAGCAGTTTTACTTTGTTGAAAAATGGTAGCGCTTTGTTCACGGCTTTCAACAGCATTGTTGACATAACGTTCTGTGAACGAAATTAATACTATGGAAAATGATCACTAAATATTTTAGGTTCCTCTCCGAAGCCACTTAGCAATTTTGAATCACGCTTTATATATTTATCTACAAATGGATGCAAAAATTAAGAATAGCATTCTTTGCCTTTACTCTGTTAATTTAAGTAAACCCACTTATATTCTCGCTTGACAACGCTTCAATTACATAGTTTCGTCAATTACTGTTCCCTTAATAATCCATAAGGTGGACCTTTATGTAAAAGGATTCCCTTGAATTGAAATACCTTTACAATCGCATGCCTTTCGAAACAGTCCCCGAAATTTTTGTAGCAAAAAGTTTAGAATATTTCTCTGCAAAAGTACATTTGATGACAATCAGACATGGAGGTTATCGGATTACTTTGGTAAAAAATTGAGCAAGAAAAAATTCTCCAAATATGCTCAAAATGATGTAACGCATAATCCATAAGTTGCAGGAAAGATTTAATTTCGAATTTTTAATTTAATTGTTACAGGAATTTTGAAGTAATGAAATCGAAAAATAATTAAAAAGCCTACAGTAAAGTGTTCGTTTGGTCGCTTATGATCTAATTATCAATTTTTACAAGTACGTCATGTTAAATGTCAAGCTCTTAATTTGTTAGTCTTTGAGCCATAGTGTTCATTAAATGCATGCTCACACGGACAAACGATCAGGTATTATCAGAAAAACGGCCGAAATGTGTTAATTTGGATTCGAATTTGCGTTTCCATTTACGCCCTGAAATCAGTTGTTCCAGTCAGTTATTTTTACACAATCATATAATTTCTCCTGTTTGAAGAATGTAATTATGAGTCAATGTGGAGAACAGAGTTCGTTAGTACGTAAGATTCTCATATGCTGCACACTGGATGGAGTAGTAGCGTAGTTGGAAGAGCAGTCAGATGCTCTCCGTATGACCGTGGATTACATTTCCAAGGTGTGGGCCCGCACGTGCGCAACCTCTTTCCAGACGAACTCAAGATGTTTGTATCGTACGTATCAGAACAATGTTGCCTCAGAGGGACCCCTAGCAAAAAAATAGCAGACCCCTACTCTGACTGTGCGAATTTTACACAATATGGTGTATGATCAGTTTCTTAAAATAACGTTCTGGTGGTAACTGCGTTTTATCAACGAACAAAAACAACTAATGGGCTGCTTTTATACGTAATATTTTCTTTTTGAATAAATGCTGAATTAATTAACTTAGCTTTAGTTGAGTGAAATGAAATAATTGGGCACTACCATAATCATCATCATGGGTAAACAATTACGAAGAAATTGAATACCCTCTCGTATTCAACCCCCTCACCGTTCATGATAAGTAGATATTTAGGTGTGCACATCGCAGGGATACAACTGCGTCGAGACTGGATACGCGACGGTATTCAACCTCTATATGCACCTTTACAGGACTTGTTTCTGGCGCTTCTTGCAAAGCTAGTGACCATATACGATACATTGTTTTAACGGACGTAACGGACGTTTAGGAACGTAAAGAACAGATGGAATTTAAAAAAATGTCATCGATATTAAATGTTTTCTTAGCAGTCACAGCAGAAGAATGGCATATATAATAAGCTGTGTTTGTCTACGTTATGCTGATTTTAAAAATTTAAACCGTTACGCACTCAACTTCGTTTCTATGAATTGAAGTGACTTTTGAAAATCAGTCGAGCAAGTGCATTCGCGTAGCAATCTTTCCTAATGCAGTATGAGGATGCATCTCATTCTCTCACGTGTTGTATGATCGCTGATAGTGGTCGTTTGAAATACCACGTCTCTCCCGCTCAAACCCCTCCCTCTTTAAGGAGCAAAGAGCTCCCACCCTCTTCCTCCGCCGTCAACATCCTTCCGGGCGCTCTCATCGCCCACCACCCTCGTTCCCATCCGCCCCCAATACCACCCCCCATTCCCGCCCTCACTCTTTCCCTTCCGCATCTTCGGCAATATCGGAGATCAGCCGATGGCCTCCACATCGAAGTGGATGGGGAAGGTAGCGGGGGGAGAGAATTGGTTTCGGAGAGGGAGAGAGAATGGAGGAGAAAAAAATTGAGCATC
Source organism: Hetaerina titia (assembly GCA_037158775.1). NCBI lineage: Eukaryota > Metazoa > Arthropoda > Insecta > Odonata > Calopterygidae > Hetaerina > Hetaerina titia. The sequence continues at coordinate 91,805,794 of CM073772.1, read as the reverse complement.
AACAGAAGCACGGGCGAGACCGTAATCGCTGCCGGCACGCCATCTGGGAATCATGGGGAGGAGCAGTATCCCTCCCCACCGTCCTTTTTTTTCCACCTTGCACACAAATACGCATCAAGCTACGCGGGGGCGCCTTTCCCGGGGATTCCCATCCAATCGTCCGAAGGGTCCGGGGATGGGGGTGAAGGAGGGGGGCGAGAGGAAGTCGGCGATCATCCCCCAACGGTCATCGAACGGAGTATCATCTCGCTCCAATGTCCCCCCTCTCTGTCTCCGTCCTTCCCCACCGGTATTGTTTCCCTCGACATACCCCAGTCGCTTCTCATTTCTCCCCCACACGTTCCCCTTCACCAAAGCCACGGACGGTCACCCAAAGGTACCCGTGGAAGCACCACTGTCTAAGCTCCATTTTTTCCTCTAAGTGTATATTTAGCTACTCGAAAGAAATCATTTGTAAGAATTGAACATTCACTTGGTGCTCATAGGCATTAGATGGAACAAAACCACACTTGAATTTTTCGTGGGCCTTCACGGAATAGGAGGAATATATTCTTGACCCCTTGCTTTTTGGGACAAAAATTTTTTAAAAGGATTTTAAAGAGTTAAATGAAGTTTGAGAAAAATCTTTTACTCCATGTACTTATGATTTTGCGATTTATTAGTTTACGTTTCTTTGATTTATTATTTATTTTTTGCTTTACTTCTTTATTCTATATATTTAGTGGCACCGCTTCACTCATAGTTGGTAGAGAAGTACTGAATTTCTTACAAATTAGAGATCATTAAGTGGAAAAAGATTTGGATATTGTAATTCACCGATAGAAAACAAGAACTATAAAGGTATATAGTAGTTACAGTACAATTGTAGTTATTTAATTCATACATAATTATTCTTGCTAGTATGCATAATATATCCGAAATAATAATATTTAACTAGCATAAACATTGGTTGAGTAGTGTCCAACGTTTTCCATTGCCAGTTTTAATTCCACATAGTAACTTATGTTATTTTATATGAATCAGGTTATTAATAACTTAGGCTGGGACTCATTCTAATATATTCATTATTGGAATCGGCACAATATTGTTTATACAGTGTTGAGTAATTTGAGCGGCAAGGAACACAGTACTAAATACGAAGTTCCAGTTGTTACTAAATATAGGGTTCACATCGTACTAAGTCCTACAGCGTAAGAAATACGTACATCAGAATAGATAAATCAGTTCTTTCACTTGTATCGACCTAATTTTCCCGAATGATCAGAAGTCTAGAATATACTGTATATCGATGATACGGAAGCACTCACGAGAGCAATATAACTTTTGGACGGCACAATAGAACACAGAATAAAACCGATAACACGTAAAAGAACACTCACATCGTATTATTTGAGCTTTAGGCCTACTCCGAGGTCTTCTTCAGGTCAGACTCTTTTACGTGTTATCTGCTTTATTCTGTGTTCTATTGTGCCGTCCAAAAGTTATATATATATATATATATATATATATATATATATATATATATATATATATATATATATACTCGTATATCATAGATGAAGTCAGGATTTCAATAAGCATCGCTCTTATTTTAACCCATCACTCTACGATCCGCACCTGTATATCGTTAAGTACGATCTGTACCAGTCTTGCTTATCTTTTTATCTTTACTTTTCCGTGATAGTTTGTTGCAGCCCTAAATGGTTAATAGTTCCGTGCACGAGTCCCATTGAAGAACGTGTTGCCATACTTCTATTTTTACTTTTCTCTTTTGTTATTTTTACACTTAGTATGCACTTTTACACATCAATTATTGTAAGAAATGTTTTAATCTATAAAACGTAGAATACGAAATGAGTTATTGTCAACCTAGTTAGGAGTTACGAGTACAGTAGTGTGTAGTACCCGTGTCCAACAAAAATCTACCCTCATCCGGTTGATTGCTGCTACTAAACGGAGTATAAGTTACATGTCTAATTGAGAATATTATATGTGTTTATATTCGTGATATTTTTTTATCAGATGCCTTGAAGTGACTAAAAATAAATAAGAAGAGGAGATAAATTAGTTATAATTTTTTTCCATCCATGAAAGTTATTAGAATGTGATATTCCTATTGTTAATTAACAAATATTCGATAAAACTCAAATGGAGTTTATGATTCGGAAAAATGTAATGTTTCCCTATTTATTCAGAAAATTAAAAAATAAAAGGAAGGAGTTCCTCTTTGAAAGTGTTAAAGTTTTGTCCGGCATAGGATCATGCGAAAAAATTGACTTTCGTAATTTTTCACAATTGCTAACCTTTGATAATATTCGGTCGTAAAAGGGCTTTCTTCCATTCGAAGGGAAAACTTCACGTCTTCGCATAAAGTTAAAGAATCGGGAGATGAGCAGGGGGCGAAAGAACCCAAAGTTTTCCGTAAATAAGAGGGAATATTTCCTACGATGGGCGGAAATATATATATATATATTTCGCAGATTTCATTCCGACTCTGAACGGAGCTTTTAACGAGTTTACTTCAATCTGTGCCGGCGTCCAATTGACTCAGTATATCGCGTGTGAATGCTAATTTTCGCTCCGTCCGCGAGCAGGATTTTATCGCTCATCCCCCGTCCCTCCCGTCGCCCTGCGCCAACTCACACACACACACAACTTCAATCCTATCCCCGCGTTCCTCATATCCATCCCGATTCGCCACACTCTTGTATCCATCCCATTCTTTCTTTCCTTCCATCCCCCCTCCAAGGCCCCTCTCCCCAAAAAGCCCCTCGGCCCCTCCACACCTTCCACAGAACCAGTTCGCCATGTAAAAGTGGAATGAGATACCGAAACTTTTTTTCGGCGCAGGAGAAAGGGAGAGAATTCGTCGCTCCACCCGTGAAAAATGGTGATAAAGGAAACCTGGGGGGTAGGGGGTAGTGTTTCTCGAAGTACGGTCGGGGAGAACGGTACACTTTGGGTGAGGGAGAGAGGATTCGGGTGGAAAGGGATTAAGGTTGGTGTAGAATAAAAAAAAATGTATAATTCGGCGGAGTGAAATAAGCCGACGTTGGGAGGAGGGAAAGGTGGGCGAGGGAGTAGGTGAGTGGGTGGTGGTCGCGGAGGAAAGGTGGTGGGGGATCGGTTGTCAGACGTCTTACTCCCACTTCTAGTTGACTGCGACAATCTGCGAAAGGACGGGGACGGACGGTTCTTGCCCAAGAAGACTCGATTCCGCGAGCCAAAGTTTGGAATGGAATGGGAAATGGTAGCGGGGTGAATGGAGGGCTGTGGGAAGTCGGAAAAATAGGTGGTGAGGGGAAGGAAATATAAAAGTGAGAGGTGGTTGGTACAGGAGGGAGAAGAATAGTGGGCGGGTGGGGGTGTGGGGAGGATTAGATGGCGGGCGTGGTCATGAAAGAAGAATGGCAAGGGGTTGGCTGGTGATATTCAGACGCGCGGGGTTTCGTTAATCAAACCGTTGTTTCCCTCCTGGGATGGGGTCGTTAAAAGGAGGATGGCGGAGGTGAGTCGTCTTGGGAGGACGAAGAGGGGAGGGAGGATCAACGGGAGAAGGTCGGTAGTGGCGACTATGGGGGGGGAGGGTTGGAAGGGAAACTTGGAATGAAGTGGAGAGACGAATGGAAAATAATGTTGGATAACCGAGCTGAATCTGTTGGTGATACAAACAGTCTGAGAGAAAGACGACGGAGTAGTAATCACGGTCTTTGATTGTTTTGGACTCTTCATTCGATCTAGCTCTTGCGAAATGGTTCTACTCAGAGTCTACCGCAGTGCGAGAGCGTAGTACTTAGGTTCCTGTGCATGTTCTTTTATGTCATTTTAATTTTTTCCCGTTAAGCTTTATAACACTGACTGTTGATAATGCATACGAGAGGTAACGGTTTACTACTTCATCTAAAACGTCATTCTGTGTTGGTGAATAGATTAAATATGTATTATTGAAGGTGTCCGTGAATTTTTAAATTTCAACAAATTTTCTCTTAAAAATAAACTAATATGGTTATTTTGATTTTAAGTTCATTTTTTTCATTAAAGAGAGAAGAATAATGGTAGTGAGAAGGAAGAACCACAGTTTCTTGTGTAGGTAATGAGTTACAGAGTTTTAATCTTTTGATATTTTTGACTTAACTAAGAGTTAATTAATTTTCGCAATGCGTAATTAATTATATATCTATTGTTTGCGTGAAAAAATAGTTACCCTTGGAAAAACAAGCATCGCAATATATTTCCCTTGCAATCTTGGTATTCGCACGAAGATATCCGATGGCAAACTTGTGAGCATGATTTCAGCATTCTGTTTTTTTCATTTACAAGAAAACCACTATTTTGTGCTTGCCTCAGTAAAAGTTTTCCCAACTCTATATTAGCCATGGATATATGTCATTATTAGGGCAGGAAATATTTCCGCGAGTAATATGTCATTTCCGTTATGAAAAAAGTTTGATGCAATCAAGCTGAGATAAACTCGGGGCATAAATTATTTGGGAAGAAGCATGACAAACGCCTGGGAGACATTAATGCCTCCATGGTGGATCCTGAAGATATTCCCACTCCCTTCCCCACTTCCACCTCATCCGATTGCTCCGAAATTCACAGACACCCTCGGATTTCCCTTCCCATCCCCGGGCCAGCCCTCCCCATCGCTCCCGCCACCATTTCGCTCGGCGTTAAGACGCCTTGGACGCCACAAGGAAAGAAGAAAATTCTTGATTATCGCGGTCTCCGGAATGAGAGCACTACTCCGGATAAAAAAATGTAAGACAGGGGAGTTGGAAGTGATGGAGAGGAGTTGGGTGGTCGGAGATGGGAGAGAGAGAAAGTTGGGTGTCAAGTGTAAGGGAATGTGAAAGAAAGATGTGGGAGAACGGTGGGGAAAAGTAAGCACGCTCGGAACTTTAGTGTGAGAAGATACAATTTCGAAAGTAATGGCGATGAGGAGGGGTACATAAGAGAAGAGCTAACGAGTAAATCAGGAGGCATTGGTCTGATTGAATGGACGAATGGAACATGAGTATCACGCGGTTTAGGATCTAATTGCTTCGAGGTGAACGATAAGGAAATTGTCTTCCATTAATCAAAGAACGGTTCTTAATAATCGGCTTATCTGACAGATCTTCACGTTGGCATATTCGGCTCGCGTTTGCGGAATTAGCAAATCAATGTATCGAAACATCCATAGCGTTTAATGGTAGCAAATATTTTCAGACTTCTTGAGTGATTAAAAAGTATTGTTAAGGACTGTAGTTCATGAGAGTTTGCATCTCGTGACTACAGGAAAAATAATTTATTTGATTAGTCTGCCAATGTTTAGAAACATGTGTTACTAATTATGTGATTCGAGTTATCTTGGGACCCATTTTGCATAATATGTCGTATTGTATTCGTTCCCATGGCAGAAGCAATGAATTTCCATCGAAATGTTTCTGGACGACGATAAAAAGCTCATATCTAATCATTTTTTGACTGAATGGGATCTCTAACAGAGAACGAGTTGAAGTTATTGGTAAGCTGATTCGAGCTAAGATGTATTGCTTGACAAAGGTAAATTGGGACATGCTGTGAACAGAGAATGAGAATACATGTGCAGGTGGAATAGCAGTATTTCTATGGTACGGAAAACGCTTAGAAAAACGATGTGACGCGGAAGGCGGCGAGGGCTGATTTAAGTCATGCAGTGTGGCTGGCTGAGTTACGTGCTTCGCTGGAACTTGCGGTTCGGAAGGATGGGTCGGTGATAGAGAAGTACGTTTGCTTGGTCGTGAGGGTGGAATTGGTGGGGAGAGGAGAACGTTGTGGGCGTGAGATGGGTGTTTCGACCGGGATGTTGGGGGGGGGGGGTGAGAGTGCTGCTGTATTAGGAAAAATAGCGTTGGCGGGAGGGACAAAGGAGGGGGGGAGAGGATTGCGGGGTGGTACTAGGAAGGAGGTGTGAGTCTCCGGGGGAGGGGTCAGAGAGCGGGAGGTTGAGAAGTGTAGGGACGACGTTCGGGCCAATTTATTTTTATTTGCTCGAAACAAATGAGGGAGAGGTTCTTGGGAAGTTGTGGCGAGAATCTTCATTCCACCCGCCTCCCCTCCCCTGCTCTCCACCCTCTGACTCTCCTCTCTCCCCCAAGACTATTCCCACTTTCGCGTATTTTTTTGCATCATTTTTTTGACCTCTCTTCCACTGCATTCTCTCTCTTCTCCTCTAATCAAACCCTTCTCATCCTTGGGACGTTCTCCTTTGAACATATCTAACGTTGCATTCCCTCTATTCTACTGACTCTCATCACACGCACACACATTCTCTCTCTCTCTCTCTCTCTCTCCCTCCTTGCCTTTTGGGTTTCTCTTTCGTTATTTTTAAGCCTAAAGTCTTTCCTGGCAACTTTGTCAGACCGTGCCACGCATTTCACTGACCGGTGAGGTCGTACCTCGCAGTAATTTTGAGCTGAAAAGAAGCGTAGTGTTATCGAATGCCTAGTTTACTTTTTATTAAACTTTTCTTTTCCGCAAGCAATAGTGTACATCTCGAAATAAGCTCGATTTTCACAATATGCGAAAAAGAAACTTGAGTAGATTTGGTCAGAATGAATAGTAATTTTGATCGTAAATCTTTATTGAATAGGTCAGTATCTCCATTTTAAACAGGGAGGGTGTTAATGATCAGGGCACTGAGTAGAAAATTTAAAATGAACTTTTAATTAAAATTCAGTGCAGTTTGCTTGCTTGCTTGCAACTTTGCAAGCGTCAGACAGAGAACTTCAAGGAAGGAGGTTTGCGTAGTTTTGACGGTTGAGGGATGCCTGTGGAGGAGAGGACACCATCTACTTTGGAAGGAGAAACGGGTTATCATTAAGAGTTTATTATAAGTATAACATAAATAATCAAAAGTTTTACGACAAGTATACATTGAAATGGTACACGATTATTTTTTTATAAGTTTTGATAACAGGGGAGAATGCTCATAAACCAATGCAACAAAAAATTCAACAAGACACTCGCTATCAATTATTTTTAAAATATTCCTAATATCTACATAAAAAATTCAGCTTAGGTTTAATGAATCCTGGCAAGTTGATATTCGAGCATGCTCGTATGAATAGTTAATGATCACCATGCTTTCGGGGACGCAACACTGGAAGAATTTTTCTGCATTGTCACGTTCGTCATTTTTCTATCACCGAGTTTAGACCTTAAAAAATAAAAATTATATCATCAATTAATATTTTGTTGAGTCAGAAAGTCAGAATCACTTTATTTTCACGTATTCTAATTTTCAAATGAATTTGAAAAAGTTTTTGAACGAGAAATTATAATTTATTCTAGGCATTATTGAATTACTTACTCTTTTTTATTTGAGTAACTTGAGAGACTTTGGTTGTTGCCTGTAATTTCATTCAACTGAATGCAACTTTATTATTTGCATGAAAAATGTTAACATCTTTCATTTTATTGACAATAATAGTAATAACTGAATATGCCTATGACCTTTTTAATCCAAAATATAATGGTATTGTATTACATATGTTAAAGTATTTGAACATTGTCGCAAAATTGTCGCGAATTGGGTCTTCCAATTGGCCAGTATGGCCTTTTTTATCAGTACGAGTCTCGTGTAATTTTATTTTAAGATTCTTAAAGTGTTCGTTTAAATATGACAGAGTACTGAGCAGAAGGAAAAGAGAAATCGATTTAGTTAACTAGATTTCGTGGGGCTAGTGTACTGCAAATTTATAACTATTCACCTAATTAACTGCTTGTTTTTCATATTCATAAATGAATTAGAATCTTATAGGTAACTTGTAAAACTTTCGCACTTACCATCAAAGGCGTATTAAAACTGTGACAAAATATTTTTTTATTGAGGTTAGTTACGCAATATAGCATAGTCTAACCGTACTTCCCGTTATTAACAGGGGACGTACACATTCTAGCAAAGAAGTAATAAGTTTTATCTGTGTGCCGTTCAATTTCTTTAATTTTACCATTGATTAATATCAAAATACATTGTTTACGGAAACTCATCTGAAGTTTTTGCTTAAGTTATGAATTTTTACTCTACAGTTATTGATATGTTACAAAGAAGTTGTTTGATCTGTCATATGTATCTTCTTCGATCAAAATTAATTGTTAAAATGCTAATGAATGTAAAACACTGTTCATTTATTCCTACTATTTATGTGAATATGTATATATGCATGTAATTAGCGACATGATGTGCTCTTAACACTTTTAATGATTGAAGCATGCATTTATCCTAAGCCTGATAAGTACATATAATTAATTTTTGTATAAATATATTCGTTAAAATATTGTGGGAAATAGTGGAATCCATTGCTTTGAGTTAAAAGACATGCCCTTTGACGTCAAATTATAGATGGAAAACGATGATAATCCTATGAAAATATATACATGCATAATAAAACCTAAACAAATTCAGTGATGCGTTTTATAGAATACCTACAATAATATTGCTATTTTTTTACCACTCTGCGGATATAAGACAATTCTACATTTTAAAAATTTTTAAAATGTAGAATTGTCTTCTTAAACGACTTTCTTTCTTAAAAAGCGTAAACAACTTTCGTTGTATAGAACAGCTTTATTGTTGAAATCTATGAAAATAAGCGAAAGCGTTATAGTGGCTACGTAATCATGTTTTTTTATGTTGCAATCGTGTTTTTTTACCTTTGCAATCACGTTTGAAATGTTTTTATTTAATTTACCGGTTTATGTCATATAGGATGTATATTGTTGGTCGTTAGATATTATAATATTCGTTTTATATAGCGTTATAATGACCTACATCGACTTTATATATGAAAACAAATTAATTATGCAAGCTGGTATATCTCTAGAAATCACTGGGAACATTTATTCACACAAGGTGTTAAGACGATACGTATATCCACTCAACGGCGCTCTTTTTCAGGATTAAATGAATTGCAAACAGATGAAGCATAAAATAAAATTTCATCATCGATGTCGAACAGGGGTTAAAGTGGAGCCCTTTGACTGTGAAGAAAGATCCGAACATAATATAAATATTAGGATATGATAATCAAATAACATCGAGAACCTTTTCGTGGAGAAAAAAATCGGCTTTGATTATGTGTCTCCTTTACTTTTATAAATAAGTTAGTCATTTTTGATTTGAAAAATTCCTCCCGATCGGAAGCACTCGAGGGTACTTGTAACCCTCTCTTGCATTTATTCCCCTTTACCTCCTTCCCGACGTCACCGCGACTTTCCGCTCGGAATCTAAAAAAAACTACCATGCATTGCGTAAACACGGCGAGATCATTTGGTTATTTGATCGCTGTTGGCCCAACCATAAGCTTATTTGTCCGCGCCCTTATTTGTCGGGTCCCTCGTCTTGTTTTCAACCCTCTTTTTCTCCCTCATTCATATTTAAGGCTTATTTTTTGGACCGTTAGGGTTAATTAATCCATCTTAACCTTTATTTTCGGGTTCGTTCATTTAAGCAATACGCTCTCGAAAAGTATTCCCTCTGGTAGGTTGCTCCCCAGCGGCCTTTCATTTTTTTTATGCGTTCCCTTGCGAAAGAATAACAATTTTTCGGAATGTCAACAGAGGCGGACTCCGGTGTTTGTTTCCCTCTCACTACCCAATACAAAGAAGTGAGCTTTAAAAATTTCAATACGATACGAGACGGAGGAGGGTGAAGGAAGAGAGAGAGAGAGAGGGGGATGGAGGAGGTGGTTGCGAGAGACTTCCACTCGTCTGAAACTCCTTTAGCGGATGCCTGGATGAGTAAACCGAACGCCGAAGAGACACAGGACAAACCAACGTCGCCGGGGGTAAACCATTTGGAGAAATATTCTCTTAAGAGTAAGCCTGCACCCTTCATTTCGTCTCGTTCGGGTAATATTAATGGAGTCTCAAAACGATTGAGTGGAGTGAGTGGAGGGGGGGGATGGATTTTAATGAGATAGGGTGCTTTTTTTTGCAATGTTTTCCCCTCGCTTTTTCTTCCCATAGCCCAGAAAAATCATCGTTCATATGTTTGTTGATATGCGACGAAGCGGTTGAGTTTTTCGGAGAAAATTCAAAAGTTTTGTTTGCTCACTCCGTTTTTTTCCTCCCCCGCACACAAAAGTAGTATATTTATATGGATTGGGTATTTTTGCGTTTGAGAAAGACATTCGGAAATTTACAGCCAAAGTTAATTTCTGCAATATGCGCATGAGTAAATGCTGCGTTATGATTTTACAGTTAATCTTTAAGCTTGGAAGACTGCTATTGAAAAGTTAATCCCTTAAGTGTTTTGTCACATTTTTGCATAATCAAAACTTTCGAATCCAAAGATTTGTTTTCACTTTTAAAAATGTTTGTCGGATGAAAATCATTTATTTCTGTAGATAACCGAAGATTTTGTCAATCAAGTTTGAATTAACTGCTGGTATTGTCAGCTAAGTCAATTCATAATTAAGCCTTCGTTTATAGACGTGGTACTACTGGCTATATGGCTTCAACTTGGAAATGATTCTAGCAAACTCACTTATGCATGAAGTTGGTTAATAGGCACTGTTCAGGCACACTTCGAAATTCTCCACGGTATATTATTTATGGTTTACGCTATTTTGATGAAATGTGTGAATTGATTTTTTATTGAGTGACACTGTCAACTATGGAAGGGGGATATGACTTTTAATGTCCATTTACAGATTTTATTAAATCAGTCATGATATAGCTTAAAAAAATATGCTCGGAAAATAGGATAAAATAAAAATAAAATTACGTATTGTTTATTATCATCAGCATATTGTATCCGGAAAATACAGTGGCTTTCAAACAGACTCGTAGTTTTGAAGCTCCCATTTTTTGTTTTATAGTGTAGATTGATGACATTCATCTGGGAAAAGGTGATGTAACACTATGTGCTCATTTCCAGACGGAACGTGGAAAATTTTACTTGTGTGAGTAATGCATGGAGTTGCAGAGAGCTATTTTTATGCAATTTTTATCAGCTATTCCACTGTTTTGTAATTCAATTTGTACTTCATACATACATATATATATAGTATATTATATATGATGAGTATATAAAATAAGTGCTATTTATTTTCAAAGGACTTTTGTTTTGCCTTTGATTGCTAAAAAAAAGTTTATTACTGACGCAAAGTGAACATTTTACAACTATACGATGGGATACATATGTCTCTTAGTGAAGAAAAATCACGTGATGTGTTTCGTAGATGGAAACTGTATTTAAGGAAAGGCATAGAATTTGGAGAATTATCTAGTCAGAAAAGCAGGTGAATTACCACCAAAACCACGTATTATAAATTCTACTATACTTCATTCCGATTAATATGTTACAGCATCCCGGCAGAGAGGGAGATACTCATTGACTAATCACAACGATCAAAGATTCGAATCATGTTAATTTTGAGAGTTTAAAATTGCGACTCATGAACTCATATCTAGAGGAAATAGCAGCAAACCCGAATTTTACCAAAATTTATATGTCATCTAAGAGATTAACATTGAAATTTTCATAGCTTCACGATTCAATCACTTCCCGACGTACTTCCCCCAAACAAAACGCAGTGCAAGTATTCTTTCGAACGTTCGAGTGTGTAGTAGGCTCCCCGTCGTGTTTCATGAGCCTCCAGGGGCAGATCAGACGCGGGAAAGTCTATCGTTTTCCTCTTCATTTCCCATGGGCAGGAATGCTCGGAGAGAAAGAGTGAGGGGCCAGGAGAGTTTGATGAAGTGTTTCTGGATGCTCACTTTGACGGAATATTGCGGCAACGATAGTAAAAAGAAAGTGCCTATACACGATTGATATCGGTGGAAAATATATCAGCCAGGCAAGTAGGAGCGATGCATTTGGCAGCACTAGGTTGAATGCATGTTATTCAAAGGCGAGTGATTTTTTCGATATTGGAAAAGAAATGATTCAAGTTGCATGTATTGTCCCAAATTTTCAGATAATGCTATGTAATCATATATTTTGGAATGCTTATCATTATATTTTTTATCACTTTTTATCATTTCAGGAGCATTTGAGTCTGACATTAAAACAGCTTTGATTTGATTTCTTCTGTCGTTATAATTGTACAATTAGTATCTTCCTTATAGAATATGATGAATACGAGTATTGTGAATTTAAAATTTAAGTGTTTATGCCACCATCATTTTTTTGTTACAGTAGAACTAATATCGCATTTAGAGCACGTAATGAATATTTTACAGTGAAAACTAAACGTTTGCAGCAAAGTGAAAGTTTCATTTTCAGTTTTGCTGTCACTAGAAATTAATGGTTATCATATGATTGTACCCGATAATATTTACGAAAGAGTTAGTTCTGCGACTTTCAGATACCTGATGTATCTAATTTCAGAATGAAGTGCAGAAAGAAGAAAATGTTTGTGTTTTTTTCCATCAGATATGACGCCGAAATGAACTGTGGGAACCGATTACAGTTAAACGAAAAATGTCGAGCAATGCGAAAGAATGCGCGTTCATTTCCCTGGAAGCGAACTTGGTAGCTCGGGCGCACCGAAGTTAATCCCCTCTTCAGCAACAGTTAGTGAATACAATACGAGCGGCTGTTCCAAGCCAATTACCTAACACATCCTCCGATCCACTGAAAACATGAGCAACCCTTCATACACCCGTGTTCTTTTATTTCCTCCACGCATACCCATCGATTCCATCGAGTGGGGTCGATCCCCCGGCGGTCCATTATCGTCCGTCATTCGTTTCAGCATTCCCGTTCGGTGTGACGACAGTGCGAGGGAGATGGGCGAGTGGGAGGGTGAGATCGGGAGCGGGGGCGCGTTGTGGGTGGCGCGGGAAAGAGGGGAGGAGGGCAGGGAGTGCGAGAGGCAAAACTTGGCCTATCTGGGGGTGGGAAATCGGCCCCGCTGCGTTGCTGCGAGGGTGGTCTGGAATCGGGGGCGGGGGATTTATCCACCGCACGTCCTCGGTGTGGGCGGGAGTGGCGCAAGGGGGAAAGCGTTGGGAGAGGGGGGAGAGGTGCGGAGAGGACTTTGGCGGGCGGGTCGGGTGATCTGGAGAGAGAAGGGGTGGGTGGCGAAAGCGGCGGACGCGTGATGGGGGTGGAGTGGGAGAGGTTACTCGAGGGGGTGGGGGGTGGTTGAAGGAGGAAGAGGGAAGGTGGGCGAGTGGCGAGGTGGGGGGATTACTGGCAAAGCCGGTGTCGTCGGAACACGGTTTTACGGGATTACCGTCCGAACGGCGGACGCTGACGGGAGGGAAAAAAAGGGATTGGAGCCCACCCATCCCCCTTCTCCCCTCCCCACACCCACCTCCGAAAAAATTGATACTTCCCAATTTAATCAGCGGTGGCCTCTGCACCATTTGAATAACCGATATGCGGCAAAAAGGATTACAGGTGCCATGATGAAGTGGAGAGTAATGTAATTGGATAATACGAGTTGATGCATTGTTCCGCCGGCCGGGTCTGTGCGTGTCGAGTGTGAGCACAGAAAGCTGCGTTCTTCTTTTGTTATTTTTTCCCCACTCTCCCGTTCACTCCCTCGCGAGGGAAAACGGCGACGAAATCGGTGATTAATGGGGAAAGGGTTTGTCCAATGGTTTGGGCGGATCGGCTGATATTATTTTTCAACCATCCGCTGGGAAAAAGGCTTTCCGAAAAAAGTGATTCCCTTTAATCTTTCAATATTAATGACTGGGCGAATCTGTTGGGCACAACATTCTTTTCATGACTGAGCTTGTTTGGAAATTTCGCTGTTGTTGGTTTTAGTATATTTTTGGCATGTTTTATCAATTAAGTGGCTAACAGGAAACCCAGTCCCCTTAAGGTGCTGTAGTTTAAGCAATCAATTAAAAGTATTTCATTCCTACCTAAATTAATTAAATTGCATGCGAAAAAGAGTTTTAAGATTTTGTGTTTTAAGTTTTTTAAAATTTTTATGCAACTGAATGACTTAATAGAATGGAAAATAGACGTTTTCAAATGAATGTCGAACTATTTCTCTTGTACTAAGACAATGAAGCGCATTTTCCCACGTAAATGCAACTGAATTCTTATACAATACTGAAAAATAATACATTAGTTTTTTATGGATCATCTTGATGAATTTGTACTGGCACAATTTGAGCTTATTTGAATACAAAATTCAATGGCTACCTGTAGAATTGAATTACATTATCAGGTTAAAACTATGAGTTTATGAGGCTCTTGAGGATTGTATTTTGAGGATATCTACGTCATTCGAGAATATTATTTATTGACATTCTTTACAATACTGCCAAATTGCTTCCATAATGAATAATACAAGACCATTTTAGTACCTTTTAGACCGAAATAGGAATGAATTTGTGAAGATTATATCTGTATGGACGGTATATATGGCATCCAAATGTTAAAATGTTAGTTTCCCGGAAGGGAATGAGGTATTACTGGCATTTGCAATGCCATAGTTTCTGAATGTACTTGACTTTAACGCCTTTTTATTGTACCTATTAGCCTGATTTAAGGCTGTCCTATTAGTTCCTAAAGCTGGATGGTATTTTGGCTCCTGTATCTTCTATAGGGTCCCTAATTGTTTAAAAACTTTAAATAAGAAAGAAGTTGCCGAAACTTCTCCATATCTTAATTCAGTCACCTTCTACCCTAAATCTCAAGTGATATTTATAGTATTCTCTCTCTTATGTGATAATATCTTATACATTTCGCCGGTATCGTAATATTGTGGGGTATTGCAACAACATTTTTGTTTGAACATTTTATGTACCAATCGTGCCCTGTCAATGCTAGCTGATGCTAGTCAAAAGCTTGTTAGATGAATGATATGCAAAACAAAACAGTAATATAAAATAATTACTTAAGGTCATTTGCTTTCTATATTCTGTGAAAATTTACTTAGTTAAAGAGAATTTAAATTCCCATTAATTTTAGTACTAAGCACTTGGTTTTGAGGGTCAAAAGCGATTTAGGGCACGGCTGAATACGGAGGAGCATGGAGAAGAGTTATCACGCACCATAGAGAAAAGACCTTATCCGCAGTAATTAATACTACTGCTGCAGTAGCTTCTCTGTCTCAGCTTCCTTGGTCACCATCGAAAATTTATCCTGACCTCCCAATCTATGACCTCTGCGTCCCTTACACCCAGCTACGTTTGATCACCATCCACTCCTACTGGAAACCACTCCTCGATTTGATGAAAACCAGAAAAAAAGCTGGTATAATCCTTTAGAGAAAGCCTTAAAAATTCTTGGATGGGGCCGCTCCAGTAAGAATTACCACGTATTGAATTTTTCACCGCAAGAGAGTCAAACATGGAACAGACAGCCCTTTTCAATTTTCTTTTTCATCATGGAAATTCTCATCTATTGTAATAACCCTTTAATTAATTGTAAACTCATTTTAAACCTATTATTATACGTCCCTTGCGTTCAAGCAACAACACATCCATGTTATGCTTTGTAGCGTAAATTTTAGCATTGACAAGAAAACAAATTAAATTAAATTTCAATGTTCTTCTAAAAATCTTCAATTCAATTCTTCTAGGCTTTATTTATTGGATTCTAAACTTGAAAATTTGGGGCCAAAAAAATTCGAATCTATGCCCTTTTGATTTTTCCTAAATTTCTGCGAGATTCATAAAATTTTATTTGACTTATTTTGGTCATTTCCGGGGAATGCGTCATTCGGCACATGAAAGTGTAAGGCGTTATAGCGTAAATAAATATGAAAGTGGAATGAAAAACGTGAGTTAGTCACAATAATCTTAAAGATCAGTAAGAATATACTGAGAAAGCAAGTGTTGTTGGTCGCGATTGGAAAAAAAGCACAGAAATCAATTCGGACATTGACCAATGGGTTGTGTATGTTTTTTTCAAAATTATCTGAAAATATTGTGATATATATTTGGTCATTTAGAATGATTTCGGATGCAACGGCAAAATTACTTTATTTTTCAGCAATTTAAAAAACTGTATTTTCATAAATGCATATTTTTATGAAGAAAATGATAGATTGAGATAAAATATTTTAAAAATTTATTAGATATGAGTACTTACAAAAGTGTGGAGGATTGAGAATTAAAATACCATTTGCAGTCTAAGCCTCCAGAAAGCTGACAAATTCGGATTTTTAGGACATCGTAAAATGCGAGTTCACGGTCTTCAGACTAATAAAGCCAATTGTTGCTGGGCTGAAATATAAAAAGCGGGATTGTCTGACTTCTTGTTGCTCTCTCTGTCAGTGGACAGTTCTACGTTTCACATATTTAAGAATGAATAAAGAGAATATATTTTGGAAACATACGTACATTTACCTACGCCTGTGTACTTTAGTATGAATAATGACCGCACTAGAATTTAACTGATTACTTTCCTAGAAACTAAATGCTGTGGACGTATTGAGGATAAGATTACATTCATTTAAACTAAACCGGAGGATACCTTCTTCCCTCCCCTTTTGAGTGATTGTGATGCAGATGTTCTGTTTTTATTGTAGTTTTGCGAATAAAAACAGTGGGTGCGATTTGTTTTTTCTAACTTGCAAAGTGACTTTGGCATTATGTTCGACAATGTGTACTACTTGTCTTTTGGTCATACACTGTGCAGTTATAATATTTGTGGTAAGTATTTCTTTAGGAATATTATTAAGTTAGTAATAGCCTTTAAAGTATGTTTGTTACGGTTGGAGGGGGGGAAGCCTTTTATAATGTTGTAAGTTCTGCCCATACTTAAGGTCTTGAGTTGATATCATATTGTGGTGAGTAATGAAGAATTTTTCCTAACTGGTAACTTTCAATATGAAAGATACTGCCTCAAAATGACGATTGGTTCTTTTCTTTCAGAAATTGTAATATTTGATGAAGTGTTTTGTGACGATAGGTAATATTTTTAGAGAAAATCCTGTGCAGGGGTAGATACGCCTAGAGGTGACCACATACCATTTAGCCGTCTCGCTCAGAAAGTTTGGAAGGCTAGTCTGAAAGTAATCTCGTCGGGAACAATGAACCATAAGAAACGCACGTAGAACTGGAGGGTCCTAATGTTTGTATATATCATTTGCATAGCTCTAAATGGACAACATGCGCTTTAAGTTCACCTTCAAGGAGTGATTTATTCATCGGTTTACGGAAGAGTAATTTGTATACTTCCTTACTCGTTTTTTGCATCTGGCAAATGGCACTCAGTACAGCATACGGCGATACACTACAATTAAGTTTAAAATATTAAATTTATCAAAACGCGCACATAGTAGCACTATGCTGATAATGGCATGGAAAATATTCTGTTATCATTGCATAATTCATGAAGATTTTCAATAATTTCCGCTTTTTAAAAAACTTTATTATTGTCTTAAATGATTTCGGTGATTTTTTTTGCCAGCACTTATCCTTAGAATGAGATTAAGCAGTAATTCACACCAGAAATGTGTCGTTGGTTCAAAGTTTAAATACTGAAATTTAATTCTTTTAATCATTGAATAGCACCCATCACTTAATATCCACTTCAAATGAATCCATAATTCGTGTAATCTATCAGGTTTGTACATCGTTTCATTGAAATGAATTCAGACAGAAATGGATATTGTTTTTGCGGAAATTCATCTTAAGGTAATGGAATAATTTCCCTTGGGTTGTTAAATTTAATTAATTTTCTTTATCATATCAGTCTCTCACAATTCAAGTTCTCGAAGGCTGTAACACGGGATTACGTGTTACGCGGAGTTCTATCATTCATTTCACGAGGAGCAAGAAAGATCACATCAAACTGACTCATAATTATACGTCACTCAAGAATTATTTGAACGCAGCTCCGCCCGAAAACAAGACCTCTTCAAAAAAGTTTCCAAAGCTATGAGCTCTCCTAATACCCACCTTTTCTCTCCCCCCCCCCAATCCCTTCCCCACTTCTCTCCGGCCTCTTTATTATATCTTTTCAGACAATGAGGAAGTTTCTCGAAACGCGTGTCAAACTGTCCCACTCCTCCCAAGATTTTGTCGAAAACAAAACGTTTTCCGGGTTGTCAAAATTCGTTCCCTCGCTCCCGTATGCTTATTTGTATTTGTGTGTGGGAATGGGATATTAGAGGAATAAAGAGAATGTGTGGTGCTCAGGAAGGATTGAGTGCGAAAGATTTTGCTCAGAGGTGTCAAGTCATTGGAGTCACTCAGACCTTTGACGAAGTTCATTTGGTCGCTCGATTTCCCTTCGCCTCTACGATGAAGGCGTAACTCATTTCCCTCCCTCATTCCTTGAACAAACGTAATTTTCCCAGGTATCCAACGCACGTGGAGTAAGGAGAATTTTCGCACAGCTCCTCCATTGCCGATTTTCGAGAAGGCGTGTTTTTGGCATTGTTTTGCTTGGGGTCGAGGTTCCGGTAACCAACGATTTTTTATGATCTCCGGGAACACGTTAAATCATTTTCCGACGGAGACCGTTCTGGCGTATTAATGATGCTTGAAGAAAATCATTTTGTCCTTGTCGTTGAATGTAAAGAAGCGTCTTAGTTGCTGCATTCGGTAGAATGAAATGGGGAAACATTTAATCGTTTCCATTTGTTGATTCACTTTTCTTCTGTGGGGGTGAACTGAATTTATCAGGAGAAAATGCCCAGAGAAAAGACGGGTCGGCGAACCGCCTAACGAGCTGAAGGTATGAAGGGAGATTGTGCGGTCTAGGAAACACCATCCGTGCGTAAAACTGCGGAATTTACTAATTTAGGGTGATTTTTACGAATGTCCAATTTTTTAATTGTCACGCAAAAAAGCCTTGGGCCCGAAATTATTTATTCTCGATCTTGCACGTAAAGTATATTTACTATATATAGGAGACAATATTTGGTGATTCATGTGAAGAATAAAAATCTCTTCGTTTTCAAAAAATGCTGTGGAAATATATGAATTTGATTATTATGTTTGAACGAAAGGCACAAATGGCGTATTTTTATCTATGTCCTATTATGGCATAAATAGTTTTAATTTGATAGAATTTCATGCCGGAAATAATTCCTAAATTACCGTTTTTAGGATCCGTGGATATTATTGGTTTTATGTTACATGTTACATCAAATAATGTTTCCAATTTATGATTAATATCAGGACTATTTAGATATATGTATACTAATCATGAAAGATAGTTTAATCTTTTAGATCCCATATACATGTATTTCTCATAAGCTTTTTAACATTTTTGAAGACGTTTCGTCATTTTAAAATTTTTTTCCTCTATACCATTTTTATCGAAGCCATTCTGTCTTTTCCTTTTTTTATTCATTTTTTTATGACATTAGAACATGAATTCATTGTTCGTCAATCTAAATATATTGTCCGTTGAACGCGGCCGTGCTACACATTTCAAGGGAGTTGTACTATTATTTAATTTCTTTTCGAAAAAAATAAGTTAATTTTGTAAACTTAATTTTTAAAAATTTCTATTCCGTTTTTTGAAACGAAAATATTGTATTGGCATCTCAATATGTTAAGGCCGTGAGTTGACTGAAATCACTCGAACAACTTGGGGAATCGGGGTGGTGCGGTGGCCAACGCCTTGGGGTTGGTGGCGGACGCCTTTCAACAAGAGTAGGCTAATACCGGCGCCGAGTTTTTCTGCACCCTCCCTTTCCCATCCATCCCTAATGGCGCAAATGACCTTAGCCCCAAAAAAACTATTACTCGAACAGCTTTCTGTTGAAAATATTCTTCATTAAATATATTTTTAGCATCGTGTATGAAATAATTATATTGAATTTTAAGGACTATAAAATGATTTTCAGTAATATGGAATGTAGTACGAGTACGACATTTATATCTTTTTAATGCTACTGCGCAAAATGTATAAACTATAGTAATGCTAACGTTGATGTTTACATTATTTTAAATTACCATGGTAAATATTATTAACATTTGAATTCTAGGAATTTCAGAAAAAATGAATTCGCCTAAATAGTTTTTAAAATGATGCATTTTACGTTAAAAATTAATATCTGACGTAAATTCTTTTCTAAAATATTTTAATCTATTTGTCGTCGATCCTAATGAACTGTCACTAAAATTGGTTTTATGCTGTTCTTCATTTGATTTTATTTTGAGCAAGGCCATCTCTTGCTTTCACTTCTTGCTTTCGAGTTAATTAAGTATGATATTTTGTTCCTCACTATTCTCGTTGGTTCTTCTCACTAGGTTTTCTGTGCAGTGTTTCTTTATTCAAGTATTTATATTACAGAAACCATTAGTTTCTTCTAAGTAATTTTTATGACTTATTTTTTATTACGTTATCAGTTTAGAATATCATAATCATCATCCTTGTTTTTCCTTGAACGATTCGACAATATTTGGGCTGATTCGGTAAATTATAAGTTTTCATCCGTTAAAATGGGGAATGGTAGTCCAGTAAGAAGGACAAATAACCGGAGAGCCTCGAAATAGATTCCGGGTGATCCCTATTAGCACCCTCAGCTTATTTTTAAAACATTTCATTTCATCAAAATAAAAGTCGTTTATCCGCAGGGGACCAACTGAGAAAATGTTTCCCTTCTTTTGCCATCACCAAGGTGGATGATTTATTGGGTATCAAGTCTTCCTGGGGAACCTTAGGGCACCATAGGAAAATAAACTCGCCCTCTAACCTTAAGTGTGAATCTCACACGCTGTATACAGGTCTTATGGTCACTGTACATGCAGGTCTTATGGTTACGTATGAGAAAAACCTTCGTTTTTATTACATTGGTTGATTTCATGTCAATACTTGGAGTTAATCATTATTTTTTTGTTTATTCAATAAGATATTATCACTATTACTTATCAAATCGTTTTTGAAAGTTACTTTTCCAGTTAGACAGTAAATGTGGCCTTTAAAATTTCCCATTGTTCATCATTCACAGGTTCTCCCCATTGCCAAAGTTTCTCATACCTACAAAATTAATGGGAATAATAAAGTAAGCGTCATTTGAAAATTATTTGCATATGGGTTTGTAAATCTGTTAATAATTGCACTTTAAGGCTTTAATTTATTCTTATTTCGTTTTTTTGTCAATATTTCGAAGTGTGTTGAAATAAAACTGACCAAAAATTTGATCACCGAAGTACGCAGCTGAGTGTGAGCTATAGAATGCAATTTTGACCTCGCGATATTGTTCCAAACACAGCTTAACCTATAAATAAACCACGCACTCATATGAAATGGGCTGAACCGGTTTTGGAAAGAGAAATGACCGATCGGATTTACACAAGCATATTTTGGCTACTAGACTTGTGAACGCAGTACGGAAAGGGTACGCCATTCCCCTTGTGCAAGTCATTGCTGAATTCTGTAATGCAAGTGCTTATTAGGTTTGTGACAATGGGTTATAGTGTTCTATAGAAACTGTTTAAAAGCAATTTGATCACCGTAATAAGCAAATACATTTTTGAAAAATGTCTTCGCTGTATATATGGTGTGTATATATTTTGTCTGTTCTTACTTTGAGCTCAAGCATAGTTCGATCCAGCGATTAGTTAAGTAATTGTGAGAGAATATACTGTTTAATTATACAAACTTTGATTGGGTGTGTCCTAAATGCCTCTGGAATTGATTTCTTCAGGGCTAAACGCACTCAGTTTTGTCATCCCCGAATACCGTCGTCGCGGCAGAGCCATTGGTACTTCCGAGAGCTGCTAACAGATGGCGGGCATGCCTTCATTCCGTACCAGCCAAAGGTAGGTGAACCTCTTTCATAATATTATTCTTTTCCTTGTTTTTCCAAAGGAATTATGCAGTAACTCTAAGGAAGTATTTTAAAAGAAGGACCTATTATTGGAAAGAGTTAAACATTTTAGTAATATAGTTATCATTTCGCGTAAAAATAATATATTTTAGCTACAAAACATCGTGCCAACTGCTTATGCTGTATAGATTGTTGAATAGATTCATATTTTCGTAAAAACAATGTCAGGACCGTCGTCGACATTTTAAATGCTAGTGCCATTACTGGCTAGGATCAAATAGAATTCCAATGTACATTATAGGAGAGGAGAAAAGTTGTTAATTACAAGCATTTATTAATTATACTCTATTTGTTTTATCTACGAAGACGTTTTTAAACACTCTTTGTCCAAATTTCTCTTGGTACATCTGATTTTACATGTATGAGACTGCTATGGAGTCGCATCCGTCAAATAACAATTTAAATGAATATAGCCATGCTAAGGACGGACATTGAAAAAATCTTTAAGATGACCAACAACGAATGACCTCACAGTTTAAATACTAAACGCCGACATTTTCTTAAGAGAGAGCGTTATTTTATTAATTTCTAATAATCCGACACATGTCAGTTCCTTGAAAAGCTGTACGTTCGATTTTATTTGGCTTATAAGCCGGAGGGGAATTCGTAAAATCGGTTAGGTTTGCTGATGACCAAGCATTAGTTGATCAGTCAGCCAAGGGGTTGCTGAGTGAATTAGAGGTTCAGTGCGATAGATATGGGATGAGAATCAATATTAATAAAACAAAGGTTATGCGATTTTCCAGAAAGAAAAAGGCTAAGCTAAATATTAAAATAGGCGGGGAAAAAATAGAGCAGGTAGAACAGTTTACATTTCTCGGAAGTGTTTTGGACCAACACGGTCAAAGTGGTAGGGACGTAAGGAGAAGAATTGCGCTAGGCAAGGAGGCTTTCTCGGGGAGGAGGGAGTTGATGACGGGGACGTTGAGTATAGATGTTAAGACAAGACTCGTAAAAACTCTTATGTGGAGCGTAGCTATGTACCGCACGGAAACGTGGTCGCTGAAGCAGGAGGATAGACGAAGATTGGAGGCATTTGAAAAGTGGGTGTGGAGAAGAATGGAGAAGGTGAAGTGGACCGAAAGGACAACAAATGAGGAAGTACTAGAGGTGGTGGGTGAGGAGAGGGGTTTGTTGAGAGAAATCCTATGGAGGCAGGAAAAATGGATGAAAGGCGTATTGAGCGGTAGTGGAATGTTGAAGAAGGTAATAGAGGGGAGAATGTTGGGAAGATGAGGAAAGGGCAGGAACAGGATAGGCATGTTGGACGGGATGAAGGGAGGAAAGAAGTACACAGAGATGAAGAGGGAACTGATGTAGATTAGGTTGCTGGATTGGGTTTTGTTTGGAGTTACAAAATGTTTATTTGATAGTTGTGTCCATCAAAAAACCTACATTAACCGGTAGATTACCTGAAAATAATACTATTGTCACAATACGAAAAATTAATTTTGAATTGTGAAGTATTGAAAAGTGTATCACTATAACTCTCCCTCTATCAACTATATACATACACATACAATACTATAATAATATTGGCCAAGATATGCCTTTAGGGAGCTATTTCACCCATCAAAGGAGGAATAGACGCCATACAAGAGGAAAGGACAGTAAGAAAGCAATCATACATCGTCATTAAAGTTAGGAAGACATTGGCCAAATACGTATTCAAACACGAGAAATAATATTAATTCACATAGAAATAGATATAAGAAAGAGGGATAGGAGCACATTGAAAGGACTAACACAGGAAAGGTGGGGCAGGCGGAATGGAGCAGGTCAAAAGCGCAAAAATATTTCCTTCCGCACCTCTCCTGTGTTCGTCCTTTATATGTGTTCCTATCCCTTTTCCTTACATATATTTCCTTGTGAATCAATATGAGTTCGAGATGTCAGTGTAAATTACGTTTCCTCGATAGCTCAAGTGGTCAGAGTATCTGCTCGCGAAGTGAAAATATCCGGTGTTCAAGACCCGGTCAAGGAAATACTTTTACACTTGTGATCTACTCGATTCCGCCTTCTCCACATCTCATGTGTTTACATCTACATCTACATAGATATCCTGCGAGCCACCAAAAAGGTATGTGGCAGGGGGTGTAGCACCATGAGGGAAGGGTAAGGGTTGAGGGGGTTGGGGGTTAGGTGAGGAAAGGTGGGGGGAACCTGTAAGAAAAAAAAATATATATATACACATATATACACATACATATATATACATACATACACACATTCATGTATACACATCCTCGCGAAGTCCCTAACCTGTACGTTAATACTTATTGTAATGAACTAAGTCCTGGGGAATTTCGGCTACAAGCATTCTGGTCCCTTATCGTTCTTGGAAAAAATGACATTTTAAACCTGTCAGTCTTGCAGTCTATCTCTCTAGTCTTATATTCGTGATCCCTTCGACCGTAATACGTTGGGGTTGGTATTATATCCTTGATGTCATCGGAAAAGGGCCCATCTTTAAATGTTTTTAATAAGTTTAATCTATATTCGAAACGCCGCTGTGTAAGAGAATCCCAACCTAAATTGTCTAGCAAAGTGGATACGCTGCTGAGTTGGTCATAACAATGTTTGACAAATCTAGCCCCCCTCCGCTGAACTTGATCTAATTCCGAAACCAAATTTATGTTATGAGGATCAATCCATCAATATGGAGGAGGGTTTATCCTTCATATGTGTTCCTATGCCTTTTCATTTTATCTATTTCCATGGGAATGAATATTTTTTCGTCATATGGCGGGTTTTCGTAGTAGTAATAGCTTTATGGGAGGCATACGACAGCTAAGACCATTGGCGCCATTAGGGATAGATGGAAAAGAAAGGGTGGAGAGAAATCCGACGTCGGCATTACCCTACCCTTGTCGAAAGCCGCCAAGGGATCCGCAGTTTAACGTCCCATCCGACGGACATCATATTCACTTAAAGTGCTCTCCAAAAAGTACTTCAAGTATGGATCGGGATGCCACTAATAAATATTTATTGTCTCCAGGATTTGTACACGGGCCCTCTCCATGGGAAGCCTGTACGTTAGACACCGCACCTTTCCGATCCCCCAGGTTTTCATGTTTCAAAGTATTTGTATGTATATGGTATATTATACCTTATCTGACACAAATTAACTCAAAAATGAAATAGATAACATTGGAACGGAACAGCCCAATTCATTTCCTACCCTTTCCTCGCTTGCCCAACATTCTCCCCTCTATTACCTTCTTCAACATTCCACTACCGCTCAGTACGCCTTTCATCCATTTTTCCTGTCTCCATAGGATTTCTCTCAACAAACCGCTCTCCTCACCCACCATCTCCAGTACTTCCTCATCTGTTTTCCTTTCGGTCTATTTCACCTCCATTCTTCTCCACACCATCATTTCAAAAGCCTCCAATCTACGTCTATCCTCCTGCTTCAGTGACCACGTTTCCGCGCCGTACATAGCTACATTCCGTATCAGAGTTTTTACGAGTCTTTTCTTAACCTCCCTACTCAACGTCCCCGTCATCAACTCCCTCCTCCTTGTGAAAGGCTCTATGCCTAGCGCAATTCTTCTCCTTAAGTCCCTACTACTTTGACCGTGTTGATCCAAAACACTTTCGAGATACGTAACCTGTTCCATATATATATATATATATATATATATATATATATATATATATATATATATATATATATATATATATATATATATATATATATATATATATATATATATATAACTTTTGGACGGCACAATATAACACAGAATAAAACAGATAACACGTAAAAGGACACAAGTAGAAAATTTGAGCTTTCGGCCTACTCCGAGGCCTTCTTCAGGTCAGACTCACCTGAAGACTATATATATATATATATAAACCATAAACACAGTAATCAACCCGAAGGTCGGTTTAGTAGGTGATGGTAGAGCTCACCCGTGTACCAAGCCCGACGGCGTGTGAATATTCACACATCAGGGTAGGGGGGCCAGTTCCTTTCCCTGTGCCGGTTATGGTTTCCCAGGAAGACCTGGTACCCGAAAAATCAACAAGCTTGGGTGGAGCTGCAGGTGCCCAAAGTGCCTTGCCCGGGAATCGAACCCGGGACCCTCCGGTCAGCAGTCCAACGCTCTACCCGCTAGACCACCGCGACCCGCATATATATATATATATATATATATAGAGCGTTGGACTAGTGACCGGAGGGTCCCGGGTTCGATTCCCGGGCAAAGCACTTTTGGCACCTGCAGCTCCACCCAAGCTAGTTGATTTTTCGGGTACCAGGTCTTCCTTGGAAACCATAACCGGCACAGGGAAAGGAACTGGCCCCCCTACCCTGATGTGTGAATATTCACACGCCGTCGGGCTTGGTACATGGGTGACCTCTACCATCACCTACTAAACCGACCTTCGGGTTGATTACTGTGTTTATGGTTTATATATATATATATATTTTCGGTGGCGATACCACCTTTCTCAAGGGAGAGAAGGAACTGCTCAGGGTCCTTTTTTTGTGTGTTTCTGTGTTTTTTTGTTTCTGTTCGCCAGTGCTACCTTGGTGTACACGCCCGCACACACACACGCATATGCAACAAAAAAGACCCCTGGGTAGTTCCTTCTTTCCCTTGAGAAAGGTGGTATCGCCACCGAAAATTCGGAATACCTGAGTTTCCTTTTTTGTGTTTTTGTTTTTGTTCGCCAGTGCTATCAAGGCCTACATTATTATTCACATCCGTGAGCCTTTCACGCTAGTTTCATATACGTATATATTCATTCACATGGAAATTGATATAAGGTAAAGCGATAGGAAAACATGTAAAGGACGAACACAGGAGAGGTGGGGAAGGCTGAATCCAGCAGATGACTAGGGCAAAAATATTTCCTTGACAGGGACTTGAACATTGGATCTTTCGACTTTGCCGGGCTGGCTTGCTTGACATTACTCGTTGCCTGGAAAAGGAGTTTTTAATAAAGGAATTTCGGAAAGTTCCGGAAATAATATTTGGCAGGAGAATGGAAGGTTAATTACAGGAAAGGTAAAAATTATAATTTCTGGGACCGATGACATGATTTTCTGGACTCAATTCGGATGCCATTCAGTTACATTTCAGTGTAAGATGACCTTATTAGTATTCATAAGTGGATAATCACTGCATTTTGAGGGAGTATTCACGATCAGTTGAATAAAACTTTTTGCCCAACTCAAAGACGTTGGCTCATAAGTTATCTGGGCTTTTATAGTGCATTGATTTCCTTGAATGTTTCAAGTTGTATGTTGGCATGATCATTTGTAGTTTCATGGCAAACATTCTGGGATGTTCTTTATTATTGATAATTCTTAAGGTCAATTTCCACCAATCCAGTGATTTTTAGCCGATTGCTTTTCCTGAATGATTTTATGCGGAAGAAGTTATACAAAATGCTTATCAATCAAGTCAAAGCATAGACAAGCGGATATAAGAAAGACGACAAATACGAGTTGTAAGTAGTCCAAATATTATGTTAGTTTGACAAGATTCATCCTTGTCTAAATTTCCTTGAGATTCTCTCGGTGGATTTCTCATCTCCTGTGGTCTCGCGGAGAAAATTTACCCACACACAGCGGCTCGTAATGACTGGAATAAAATTCGCTATTCTAACACTCCCTTGCTTCTCATATGAATCTCTCCCCCATCCCGTATGAATTCTTCACATCGTAGGACACTTCGACTTCCCTTCGACCCCTGTTTTAAATAAGGTGGAGTGGCTGTGACGGGAGGGGTTGCAAGATGGAGGGCGGATATGTGGCGGGGAGAGGGAAGGAAGATGGTGGGATGGGAGGGTTATAGGGACTTAGGGATGGGGGAAAACATAACTTCCCCCCTACCACACCCTTTGTCCCCGTCCGCGGAACCCACGCTTCAACCCTTTACGTTGACAACGCATTTCGACCATCCTCCCCTCCTCCCACAACACGTCCCACGTCTCTCTCACGCCCCTCCCTCCCCCAAAACCAACTACACTGCCCCCTTTCCTTATCCCTCTTTCCCTTCCTTTCCTCCCCCCCACAGACCACCCCCCCCCACCGATATGCTTATAGGTAATCAATACTCCCAAGCCTCCAAGAGTACGATTGCTTTGCTACGGAGGCGGCGGTTGCTATGTGAAGGGTCCCCCCTCTTGCTTATTGTTGTCTCCCCCCTCACGACTGAGCCCCCGGACCAGGGGGAAGGGATGGGGAAAGAGAGAGGGGTCGGTAGGAGGATGAGTAATGAAAGGAGGGAGCCCGTTTTCACTCCACACCCCCCTCTCCCGACGTCCCATTGTCTGCGTGTTTCTGTTTCGGGCAGGGATTTTCGACCGGGAGGTGCGACGTGTGATCGCGTAGCCACCGCCGCGCCGTTGGGCGGAGACGCAAGGCGTTATCATTTCCGTCGATTTCGTCTCGGCTGCTGCGCGCTCCGCTACGTTTATGCGTCGGTGGGGAAACTTCCGCGGCTTTTTGGGTTTTCTGGTTCCCGGAGTTGTACGCGGCCGGGCGAGTCGTTGGCCGAGCGTTCGGGGTCCCCTTTGCTGTTTTATCCAATGCTTGAAATTCGTTGTCAATTCGCGGGAAATGACGTTTTTTCAAAATATTGTTGGCAACTTTGGTGAAACAATGACGGAAGAAATCTGCAAGGGACGAAACATTTAAGAAGAGCCATTCAAATGATCAACATCAAATTCAGAATTTGAAATCTTTCAGGTATATTCACTGTCTAAATAAATCGTTTCCCGTTCCGAAATTAAAAACTTAGCGCTTAGAATAATTGCGGTAATTGTTTGATATTGTATGTAAAAACGGTTATTGAGTGATTAATCCGAGATTTAGAAATAATAAAATATCCGGGACTATTCACCCTCTCTGTTGGTCCCCAGGGTACCCTATATTGAATGCATGTGCAATATAATGGAGGAAATATTTTTATATAATAAGAGTATTTTATTTAAAAATGAACTAATAACTTCATATCGATATCCATTTCTATTGAAATTTATTACAGTTCAAGAACACATTTTTTGAGTAGCATCATTGGTTATTCTGAAATGTTAAGTTTAGCATTAACTGGCCTTGGATGCTTCATAAATATCTCGTTCAAGTGACATATAATTGCACGTATCGCAATTGAAATTCGAGCCTTTGATGGGTTCAAAAAATGAACAGGTATTTTAATAAAATTCGTATGAAGGTTTCCGCAGCGCTGAACTGCTTGTCTCTGAACTTCTGGATTACCCATCCGCGTTAATCGTCTTCGCGTGAGGAGAGTCGCTGGCCATCCTGCCTGCGTCTTCAGGTCGAAGGTGTTTTTGGAGGCTTTCTTGTCAGCCTTATATATAGGGCTGGTGGTCATGTACCGCGCTCTGATTGAACAGTCCTTTTTCACGTACGCTTTATTGGATATCCATCGTCCGTCTGTTGATGTTTCGTGGTCTTTTTTGGATTTCTAGTGCCTTACGGATTTGTTGGGGGAAATAGCGCTTGTCCTTTGCTATTAATTTCGTTCCCTCAAAATCTTTTACGTGCCCCGTCTCAGTCCAAGCATGCTCGGCGATGGCTGATAAGTTGAATTGTTTCTTTTCCGTCGTCCTGCGGTGTTCTTTAATCCTTGTTGTGAGTGATCCGCAGATTCTCTCTATGTAAGACCTGCGGCAGGAGCATGGCAGTGTATACGCCTTCAGATAAATCCTTAGCGGTGTTGCCTTTTACTCCATATAAGAGGTTGTTTATTTTGGCCACAGTGTTAAACCTTGTCACCACATCGTGTTTGTTGAGGATCCTCGCTATCCTTTCGGAGGTCGCCGCGACATATAGAATGGTGACTCGTGCCCTTGGTTGGACTGCTTCTTCCCCTCCGTTGTCATGGGTGGCCAGCTGATGTAATTTCTATTCCACTTCCGCGATTCTTTTTAGAATCATGTATCCATTCCTGCATATTGTAGTTGTCAGGTATTTCAACTGCCTCCAAGGAGTCAGTGTCTTGCGCTTTAACAATGAATGGTGATAGGATTTCTAAACTTACTTGTCTTTTTGGAAAATTGCATAACCTTTGTTCATACTATATATGTTGATTCTCATTTCATATCTATCACAATTATTTCCAATTCACTCAGCAGTGCTTGCAACTCCTTGGCTGACTGACAAACCAAAGCTTGGTCATCAGCAAACCTAACTTATTTTACGAACTCCCGTCCGACTTCCACTCCCACCTCCAACTCTTCCCATGCCTCCTTAATCATTTCCTCCACATATACGTTGAAGAGCACCGGTGATAATGGGCAACCCTGCCTTATACCTCTTCCTTACACTGCCAATCCGGACTCTCCGTTCCCCACTCACCCCTGAGCAGTCTAAGACATGCACAGGTTGCAGATTAGTCTCCTGTCCTTCCAATCTTTTCCTATTTACTGCAATACACGTATTAATTTTTCCCAATTCACTCTATCAAACGCTTTTTCGAAATCTACGAAAGAGGCAAATATGTCCTGATTGTATTCTATATTCCTCTCGATTAGTGATCTCATTACTGTAATGGCATCACGCGTCCCTCTCCTAAACCCAATCTGATTATCCCTTAATTTATCATTTGCCTTGCTCTCAATCCTTTTTTGATGATTCTGAGAACAACTTTAGCTACGTAGAAAATCAAACTTATTGTTCTGTAGTCCTCACATGATGTAACTCTTACCTTTTTCGGAATAGGAATTAACACTGATCTCACTAAGTCTTCCGGTCAGATTCATTTCTCATAGGTGCTACGAATCAGTCCATATAGATTCTTCCTCCCCCACTTTCCTAAATCTTTTAAGAGTTCCACAGGAATGTATATATAACACTTTTGTGAAAATCTAATCGACGTGAACAATAATTTTAATGGAATGAACACTAGTAGACACGCACACAGAAACGCATGTAAAAGATAAACTCACTAGGTCTCGAATTTTCGGTGGCCTACCCACCTTTCTCAAGAGGAGGAAGGAACAGAACTCTGTTCTGACATGTAGGCAGAAATATGGACGAATAAATGAAGAATTTATTAGCAATAAAACCGAAAACATCACGAAATACCAAATTAAATTCAAGAATTTAAATTATAATGACATTATCCATCATAAAAAATTATACAAAAAATATGAAACCTTTGGAAATATATATCAATTCCAGGGACAGGATTTCCAAAAAACGTTAGTCGGAAAGTATTACACTAATGCACATGAATCCACTTGTTCCCACGCAGATTTGTGTGCATTTCCGGGAGGGAATGGTCTCCAGGGTTGTATTTTTCTCCACTTCCAGCGACATATGAGTACACCTCGATCCCAGGAATGAAATATGAGAGCCAGTCACTCTTGAGATGGTCTTCCCTCCGTCCAACGCCGTGTCTCGCAACTAGGGACCTCACGAATCCATCGCACCTCCCGAAGCACGCTGCTGAATAATTAAGCATCTGCTTCTGAACCGCGGGGGAGCTCCCTGCAACTGCCTCATATTTACTCATATTGGGCAGACCACCATTCTGATTTGGCCGAGATCTGTGATTCGTGCTCGCGTTAAGCATGAAGGCTTGTCACCTATACACCATCGACCTATCCCTCCTCCAGAAAAGGAACTGATATCACAAAAGATCACAGCATAATAAAAGAAGGCGTTTGTGCGTTTAGTTAAAGAACAAGAAGAACATTTGCCTTTAGGATTACCGACTGGACCTTTAATAAATGCAATCATGCCGTAGATGCTGTGCACGTAGAATTTCCGAATAAATGAAGGCGATTCAGCATGAAATCATGCCGTGAAATCATTAGAAAATCATTTCTAAAATGAATGAAAGGTAACTCATTATTCTACTTGAAAGAATAACTGCCATAGTATAACCATAGTAGCGTAGTATGTCACTAATTAAGCTGCTGAACGGCCGGTTTTGAACTTAACTAGAGGTGGCACAATTTAGCCTTAACCGGCGGTTAAAGCTAACCTTCATTTTACTAATAAAAAATAAAATATGAGAGATAAATACACCAGCACTGACAAATCCGTGTCCACACATTCTATCCTCGCACAATACATAATTGTAGCCATATCGGACATAATTCTATCTTCTATCTATCTAAATCTATCCATATCGGACCTATTTCTACATTCAAAAAGCCAAATTTAAAATTTCACTCGAGCATATCCATTATTAAGGAATGTAGATCAAAATGTATGCATAAGTCCACATGTATGATCAAGTCCCCGCTTGTTTATGTGTATGTGAAAATATATAATTATTTGTGTGCATAAGCGCATATTTATACATGAAAAACTGGTGCCCCAGGAGCTATTGTTGCACGCCCTTGCGGCATTGTGTAGATGTGGGTACCAGGATGGAGGAATGTTAAGGAATGAAGGAGACTGCAAAATAAGTCTGTTGAGAAATGAAGGCCGAAAAAATATTCGAATATGTTGAAAGTGTTGACGAAGTGAAAATTACTTTTCCATGGTACAATTTTGGGAGATTTGGAGAACATTGTTTATAAAAACAGCTTGAAAACTATTGTTTAGAACTAACTGACTGCAATGAAAGGTGCAAGTATATGATGGAATAAGTATTCTAAAAAACTCGATTGACGTTCGAACAAAATATCATGTTTTTGTAATCTTTGTTAAGAAATATTAAAATATCCTTGAAGAAATAGCTCAACCATATCTGGATTGGTGGAATGGAACAGCATATAATTGCATTGATGAAAAGCACAGATTGACTCTGCATTTATTTATTTCAAACACAAAGCGCGTTTCAACCCCTGGACGTCACAATCAGGTGTTCAAATAATTTATTTGCTGCGGTTCATGACTGTATCTAGTTGTTTTGTGAGTAAGAATAGAGGCCGTTATTGTAAGGGAAGGGTGGCATGGGAGAAGATGGTGAAGGCTCGGGTTGGTGATAAGGAATAATTGGGATTCGATATCCTTCTCTAGGGAGTTTGAACTTCCTAAACATAATGCCGGCTTTTCTTTATCTCGATGCGGAGAATATTCAACTGGCCATTGGTGCCACCCGATTTAAAATGTTTTTATATCGGATTCAGCGTTTTCGTCGATCATATTTCTGTTTCCATGGATTTTTGTTACGACGCTTCTGCCAATTTTTCCTTTGCACACATCTTCGTAACTGTCGCACTGTGTTTATTAAAATAAATAAGTTTAATTTGGTCGTACTAGTGAATTGAGTAACTAAGGAAATCTTCTTAAATAGCTGTAAAGCAAAATGCAATACTTGTGCACTGAATATAAAACTTGATCATAACGGAAGACCACATTTTAGATACTCATTAATTAATGAGATTCCAAGCATTGAAAAGCGCGGGGCGTTGTCAAAAAGTAAGTAGAGGCGATAGTACTATATATGAATTTCATATTAATTGTATTGACAGAATAAAGTTGAGATTGAGAAAAAGATGGGGATATGATCAAAGAAACTTCGGGAAAAACCTCAACAGTAATTCAAACTGAGTCACTCCTCATTGTGAAGTTTCTTGCATGAATGAAATAAGATGTTGTTTGAAAGAAACACAAGTTAATTGTCCCCAAAGCAGTCGGTGTTGCACGGGTTCCGCCCACTATAGGAACAGTGGAGGGCGCGCCCAGTTAAAAGTCAGTCACGATACATTCTTTCGTTGTATCACAGAAAATTCTTCATACTCATAACGTACACAACACTTCGTAGGTCTATCTTCACACAAAGGTTTCTAATTTTGGGTCTCCGGTGAATTCTTCTTTCGGCTCTAAGTGTTTCAAAATTCCTCCTCGTACTATTTCTTTTCTAATCTACTAGAGCGCCAAATTTATCTCATAAAATGCCCTAAAACAACCCTTAATAGCTATCTAGCACATGAAAATGATATTTAGTAGTTCCAAAGACTCGCATTGGGATTATTTTATCTCCAGCATATTTTAATGGAGAAGTCTCCATCGTGTATTTTTTTAATGAAGCTAGAGAGGGAAGGCGATGACTTTCTTCTCCTCAAGAAAGTAATTTACCACTCTTGTTGTGAAAAATTGTACCGATCACAGGAAATTGTATCTCCATACATTCGAAAGAGAGTTGCTGTCACTTTCTTCGGGTAATTGGCGTCCTATCGGTCGTAGTACATCGTCCGTCGTAGCCATGGAATATTTTTCCAAAGAATATTACTAATCCGGTAATTACAGTTCAGATAGACAACCTTTGAACTCGACCCTCGTAGAAGACGTTCAAAGGTACTCTACACTAAGTACATTATGAGATTTGGTGATGGTGGGAGCAGTGAATTAATATCCGACTTCCGTAAGGTATTAATGAAACATTCTCTAAGAAAATCTCTCATATAAATTGAGGTATTGACATCATACCGTAGTGATCATTACAATGGCAATCAGTTATCGTAACGATCGGTATCTTTTCAAGATCAATTTTAAAAGGGTTAAAAGATTTGAGACAGTCGCAATGCCAAATCCCTTCGGAACATGGAGTTAAGGTCTGTAACAGAAGCGTGTCTCTTGCGGTTCGACTGGCAAAGTGCAGGGAGACGGAAGAAAAAGACAGTTGCACCACCCATCATTGATTTTCCCTTTGAATTCCGAGTCCCAGCGGCCGATCCAGCGTCACTGTTTGTTGGACAGGCATCGGCAACACTTCCGGAAGTGTTGAAACGCGAAAACAAAGGAGATTTATTTCATCATCTGTCTTTTGCAATTTTCGGTTATTTCGGGGAATCGAAGAAAGAGAATCGAGGGATAGAGCGAGAGAGGGATGGGAAAGAAAACGTTACCATCGATTCCGTTCTTTTTCCACCGCTCTCAGTCTTGATAATGTAAGCATCGTTTTAGCGCCTGGGACCAAGGTCGACCAGTTTCGAGAGCCTGCCCGGAGGAAAGGCCGCTGCCGCCGGTAGGCGTCGGGACGCTCCAGTAACCGATAAAACATTTAAAGCGGCGCGTGGTGTGCCCCTCTAACGACACGGGGTCGAACGTGTTTCATTAATGAGAGTCCCGGCGGCACGGAGATGAGGAAGCCGCGGGATGCTGCCGGTTGCCAGGGCGGTGGATGTTTTTGTGACCCGGTGGTGCGATTGAGTGAAAAAAAAAACGAGAATGGAAAATATATTGCGCTGCTGTCTTCCAGTGAGCAATGAGGTGAAGGAAACTGATGACCTCTTAATTTATTTTACTTACTTTGTCTTACTTTATCTATGACATATAGCGTAGAGTTTTCGAGGTCTACAGGAGGTCCTCGGTTTTGTTATTGGCCTCCGCGATGTATGCAAATGCATATCCAATTGAGATCTTCTATTGTGATGACGTTTACACGGAATGGGAAGGGAACAAGATTCAGATATTAATAGCAGAAATGCTGAAATTAGGAATTAATGTTTTGAATACACGTAACCTGGTGCGTAGTGACAACCCTCTGAAAACAATTATACATAATATTTTTCAACTTCTAAAGCAATTCCGCGAAACACAAACATTTTGCGCAACACTATAATATTCTGCAACTCCCTCCCTCCAGTTGTCTTCATTATTACGATATCCAAAATTCATATCATATTTCTCTGATTGTCAGGCTAACCTGACATATTGTCTTCTATGTCTGTCTGAGGTTACTGACTCTAAATTTATCTTCCATCAATTATTCCGTCTCCTTCTAATCCCCTGCGGCAAGAGCTCTTCTTTCTGAAGCATATATAACGATTTTTCATTAGTTTTTCCCAATACTTATTGTTATATCCCAATATTATTTCCATCTTTCCCCACACCCACTCTTCAAAAGCCTCCAATCTGGGCTTTTCTTTCCTATCAATGCTTTCTTCAATTCTCGTTTCCTCAAGCATTATATTTTGGTACTTTACGCTCTGTATTAAAATATTCATTCCTGTAGCAACATTACTCTTTGAAGGCTTTTATAGGCGTAGTTATTTTGACCATTTGGTACTAAATTTTCAGACCACAGCACAGAAAAACGGCATAAATTGGATAATTATCTTTTTCTTATCATTACGATCGAGTGCAAAGATTAACGCACGTGTTCAGCATTTATGAAATTAAAAGATTGAAAAAAACGCTATGACCTTATATTTGATTTAGATTTCAGAGAGAGTGGATTCGTTTTAGAAGAACGTTAAAAAGCCAGTGAAAATGGGAGGGTGCTAATTAATGCATAAATGGAATTTGTTTTATTCAATAAATAGTATTCCTTACCGTCAAACAAATTTAGAATTTTAAAACTGTAAATAAATAAATAATAATACTGATCGTACAAAATATGCTATATCGAACAAATAATGCTATATCTAACACTCAGAATGAGAACTCTCCGTGGGTAAATAAATGCGTCAGCTTCTGTGCGACTTACTTAACATAAAGTAGAAAATAAGAACATAAAGTAGAAAGGACATAAAACCAAACAAAAATTAGTGAATGCGTGGGAGAATGAATAAGGAAAACTGGTTTGTGAATAACTGATACGTACGAGGCTCGTATATAGGCATCCAGCCCTGTCAAAAAGTTTTAATAAAGTTGTCGCTTCCTTGCTTAAGCAAAGTGAAGGGAAATCAATTTATCACGAGGGATAACACAATGTATTGAACCATTGAGAGCACAAATTTAGCAGTTTTAAAAGAAGACATTCAATGTTTTTAGTCTACACTGCTCTCAATTTACTAGCGTAACAACTTTACCATTTATATACATTGACTTATAATCGACAAATTCTATAATTAAACTATATCCATTGAAAGAGAAATCAGCTATACCCGTTATGAATACCAGGAAAGGTCTTTATTAAAAAGTCGCCTTTTCAACTTTTATGCCGAGTATTTTATGCATTTTATAAGTAAGAAATATATCGGAAATTTAGTTTACGCTCTTCCAATTAATGCAAGATTCGTCTTTTATGAATTTCAAGTGTAAGAAGAACGATCTTTGTAGTATATTGATATAAATTACTATCGATGCTTAAGAAAAAAATATCATTACAGCTCATGCATATTTCTATAAATGCTTCATATTTTTCTTTCATTAATTTTGTTCTGCAAGAAGTGCCATCAATTAGAGCTGCCCTTGGATGAGATAATTATTATTGAAGTCTCATTTATTACATTAAATTTTGTTCGTTAATCTCTACTACATCCTACTGCTAGTAGATATCTCCCTCTAACACCCGCGTACTAGATTTTTCTTTTATTATTGAAGACCTACCTAAAAAATAACTTATAATCTATTAGGCAATTTTAAGCATTACACGTACTTTATAAAGTTTTTATAAAGTACGTGTAGCCCTTTTCCCTTGTATTACCTCATAGTAATAGAGGATAAAATTGATCAATAAAGCAGATGGAGAAAAGAACAATTATATGTAATTTAGGTATATCTTTAATTTAAATTGGCAATTTTACACAATATTTTGTGGGAAATTGCCAATTTTTGATTAATCATGATATTCCACCATATCACGCCTGAAACGTCTCTTTTTGGGCATATCTTGTTGATAATCCGAGAGGGAAAGTGCGAGATCCTCGAAGGCTGAGGGTTCGAGTAACAGTATGGGAATATGCAGTTAGCTTTAATGAGTTTCACTGGTAAGGCATTTGAGATAAAAACTGGTCTTCGAAAAAGGTGAAAAAATTCAATATGGATCAATTATAAGCTTGCGGCATACGCTTATTATTTCGGCAGGCTTTGGCTCAGAGTACCGAAATTCAGAAAGTACTTCGAATTGGAATTGAAAAAATAACTATCACTAAACTAAACAAATATACGTTAAATGCTTAGCGATTTTGAGAGTTATACTTTTTTGCCTTATGTTCATCCAATGACATACCTAATTACATAAGAGTTATTGACAATTTTTGACTAATATTGACTATATTTCAATGGATTATTCATTAAGCAGTATAGATGTGGATGCATGCTATACTACTGTGGAAATGGAATGGAATAGGTAAATTGACCGATAACGTTTTCTTCGCCATATACTTCAAAAATTCTATCTTGATTCCTTATGCCCTTCATAAATTTCAGTATTTCTCCCAAAAACCTATTAATGTTACTATATTCAAAAGAGCACGGCAGTAGGGGTAGATGTTAAGCAGACGTTTCAACATTTGATAACAGATTGATGGAATTCCAAAGATTTATGAGCGTTTTGTGATTGCGAGACGAGGGAAAACAATGAAAGCGGTCATTCAATCGCAAATCTATCGCAAAATCATTCGAAGAGGGAAAAGTAAAAGGAGTTTAAATGATCTACATTTATCATTTACGATTCAAATGAAAAAATGTTTGTCAACCATGGCATGGGAGGTTAGTAGAGGAAATGGCTAGAGAATACCTGGTATAAACTAGATAAAAGTTAAGGAAGTCTAGATTTTGTTAGTAATACTCAAATTTGATGTGTATAAACTATAGTATAGTTAAACTTGATTACTTTTACTGCATTAATTGTTTACTCTGCGGACGTGTTTGTTACATATATGTGCCTGGGATCCTAATAAAATATATTTGCCTTAAAATCAGATGTCCAAGGACCGAACTGTCTGAGTGAAAATAATGCCCATGCCTTAGGCTGAAGCAGGCAACCATTGGATTTACAGACTACCTTAATAGTCTGGTCTGAAATAATGTTGTCACTATCTCCTTTGGCTATGAAGACAAGCAAGGTTTATGCGTATATTACAAGCGTTCGCATATCTAGATAGATTTTAGGCTACCAGCTATGAGGGCTTCGTTACTAATAATAGATAGCACAACGATAGATTTTTAAATTTACGGCCTTTATGTTATACCGGTTATGCTGATATTTTTCTTAAACATCCCAATTAGAATGTCATTGCAATATGGTACGCAATCTCTAATTCTAAGGTTAAAGCACATACAATTATTTAATATCGTGGGTTTTCATTGTCCAATAGGATTATTTTAAAATCTGGATTATTTCAATTTTTCAATAACCAGTACTCAGCTGTTAATTAGCACTGTAATGGTAATAAATACTAGCATTCATTTGGTCAGTTTGAATAAATTTACACGAATTTCTCTGGAATATATCTTGAACATGATAAGGCGGCAGGTAAATATAGTGGCTTGATCGTTCAACTACAAATAATAGATGTCTGAGTTTGAATCTGGTATGCTCCCGTAATAATTGTATCATTATATCTACCTCAGAGCTTCATTGAAAAGTGAAGGTGGAGTAGAATGAAGAACTACTCCCCTTCTCGAAAAGTGTTATTTCAAGTGCCAGTATATCTGGCATCTGAGATCAAATATGAACAATGCAGAACTATTAATTTAATGTCTCATGCATCTAAAATACTGACCATCATATTATCCAACAAAATAAAAGGGAAAACACATGAGACACCAGTTTGGTGTTAGAAAATGCTTGGGCGCTCGATAAGCAATACCGGCACTTAGTCACTACTGGAAAACTATTGAGAAAGCAAAATATACGGATATGGAAATGGTAATTAATTGAATGGAATGGCGGAGTTAATTTGATGTATTGAGAGGGGTGGGAGTTAAAGTATAGTGATGGAGAACGTGTATACGAAAGAGGTAGTAATGATGCTGTTTGGTGACTGCCAGGAAGAAGCAGCTAAAGTCAGGCAAAGCTTGCGACAGGACTTCTGTCTACTTCCATTTTATTAAATCGGTGTATTCCGAGGGGTGAGAATTGTTCACTTCGTTTTGCAGATAGGCATAGCCGTGCTAGATAAGAATGAGCAAGATCTGGAAGCCGTTTTTACAGGAATGGAGAGCAGTCCTGACCCATCCTACATTAGTATGATCCTTAGAAATTTCAGAACAAAAAATATTGCTGGCTAGTAGACAAAGCAAGGTGGCCGCCAATGGCTCAATAGTTGGCTAGCAACTCACAATCTAGCCACATTCTGGAATAATTTATGCCAACCCAATCATGCTTCGAGGGTTTACATTAGCCGTAAGATCTTCAAAAGAAGTTATAAGCATAAATGAAATGCTGACGGCATTCAATAAGAAGCGTAACATTTTTATCTGCAAAAAGAGATAAATAATCGCTACGGGAAACGATTGATCAAAACATGCGAGGGAGATACTGCTGAGTAAATTCTTGATTTACTCATAGCAGACTCACCATAGGCTTTTGATGTTTATTTCATTTTTAAGCAAAATTTGATACAAATTCTTTGATTCATTTCTTTCAATAAACGAAAATCGCCGAGCTCATAAAACACGTCTAACCTTAGTGGCTGTCACAGACAAAGTCCTCAATGAAAACAGCTGAAAGTTTTATCATACTTCAGGGGTATGTATACCAACATAATAAAAAAAAGTTTGACAATCGGACTCTCCTAGTTCGCGAAATGAAAAAGTTCTCGTAATGTTTTGAACGCACCTCGTATGTTTTCTGTACTAGCGTGCTGCCGGAAGGAAGTGAGACCAGGATTTTCCGGGAGATGGAATAGGAGAGTTAGATAGCGATTTAGATATGGCAAAATCTTAGAATGTTAAAATATCATTGACTATCAAAGTGTCAAATGAGGTTTTTTGATGAAGTGTAAAAAAGGAAAAGCTATGCATGTAGGAGACGACTCAGAAAAGAACAATATGAATTGAATGCCACATAAGGCACGAAGGTTTTCTGTCATGATTTTCGTAAGGCCTGTCAAAAGCATACACGTTAGAGACAGAACTATTTAGTTCGTGGATTTCGTCACGAACTCAAGAAGGATACCGAATTTCCCACTTATATAACAGTTAAATAAGTGGCATAGGCAGAAAAAAGTAAATAGCTGCTACCAACCAACCTTAGGACGGTAACCAATGATAATGAATGTCTGGGACCAGATGAGCCCCATCATCAGCCTAGAGACTAACATTCGGGATGAATACTTTTTTATAATTTTCGGGTTCGGACGCAATGTGGGCCTCATTATTAGAGTTTGGCTATTTAATACTCCATTGAGCATAATTGCAAACACAAAACAATTAATAGATTCTACCCCAATTAGACCAAACTGCCTATTTTTTGTAACCCCACATCCTCTCTGAAATAAATTGGCAAGCCGCATAGGTCTGATGGCCAATTGGCTTCAAGTCAATCATCTAGAAATTTTACGATCCAAATATGTAGCAAAAACTGGATATTGAATGCAAAAGGTGAAATTTAAAAATAAAATGAAAATCTTGGGAATTTCCCCGGGCCTATATTCCTTGTGTTACCTCCTCGTAATGTTGGGCTCTTGTGTCGAACAGAAATTTTTACTCTAATTTGGTCCGGATATGAATCTCTATGGAAAGCCTTCCCTCTTGGCCAAACTTGGTAAGGAAGCAATCCATATGCATAAGGTTTGAGTTTGCTTCCGTAATTCACGAGAACGGGATAAGATAACCAAAGTTACGAGACGACAAATCACGTGATCGCCTGTGAAAGTACGGGACCCAGCCGCTCGATTTCATTTAGTTTGATTCACTATCGACTGCACGCTCACGAGACTGTTTACCTAATCTATAAAGGAGAGAAAATTTGTGCAGAGGAGAATCTTGTCGTTGTTCTGACAAAACTGACTTGAGAAATCTCGGGAGACTCAAGATTATTATAGAAATGCGTCATTTCAATGTTAAGAGAAGATCTAAAATCTATCACACCTTGGATATTGTACAGGCTGTGTGTGTGTGTGTATATATATATATATATATATATATATATATATATATATATATATATATATTCAAACACGAAATACATACACACACACACTCATGCTCATAGTTCAGCAAGGTCTACACACACTAACTCTCTCGCTATTTCCGTCTAATCTTACCTCCTCTTAATGTAACAACTTTTAAAATACTTGGTGAGAGCATGTATACATTCACTGGCCGATCATCTGCATATTCTGCCCGCGCATATTAAGGAGCTCCGAGGGGCAAGCAAGGCTGAGGAAGTTTGGACGCAAGAATTGATGGGGCGCCTGCAGGAGAGACCTTGCAGAGTGGATGTTGGAACGGGAGTGTGGAGGGGCAGTATGAGGAGGGGGTCGTGAGCAGGACTAGGGAGGTCGGGATAGCGGAGAGAGAGAGAGAGCAGTGAGGGATAAAGCTTTGGACGGCTTGTGAGGAGCCCCGTGGGGGGTTGGCATGTGGGGAAGGAGAAAGAGGCAGGCGGGCGAGGAAAACTGGGGGGAGGGTAGGAGGAAGAGGGGCGGTTCGGATAAGACTGTGGGGGGATAAGGAAGAAGCGAGTGAATTTTGTGAGGGGTGGAGAGAGTGGGAAGGGGGGGATGTGTGGTGGTTAACGGAAGAGGGGGAAGGGGGAATATGGCGGACGAAGAGGGTAAGGTTATGTGTGTGTGTGTGAGGGTGTATGGGAAGATGCGGGAGGGTAAAGGTTTCGATGGAGGGAAGCAAGGGGTAAGGTGATGTAAGAAGGCGGGTGTGTATGTGTGAGTGTTCGTTGTGTGTTGAAGCCCCAAGGGTGTCTTCTTGAGGAGGAGGGGATAGGGAGATCGCCATGGAGGCGTTGCTTAGGTAACTGGGGTCGTCGTCTTGTTGGGTTGATCTTCCAAGCGATGGGAACCTTTTCGGCCGAGGAATGGGGTGGGTGCTAAGGGGGAAAGGAATGGAGGGAGGACGGCGAGGGAAGTTGGGGTGTGGGGGAGCGGGACATAAGGAGCAGAAAAGGAGAAGACGGACGTTCTTAGGGGCCGGGCCCCCATGTGGGCCCTTGGGTGGGGGAACTTCTATTCCTCCTTTTCCCCCTTCCCTCCTCCCCTCCCCCACCTTTCCTTTGCCCACCTTCTCAATCTGCCATGCCTCTCTTTACTCCCGCTGAGAATAAGGAGTTTTGTGTGCTGTATGTGTTTGCGTGGGATGCTGTGGGGTGATGGTATATGTGGCGGTGGATATTATGGGGATGGAAGGACTGGGGTGGGGGGCGAGAGTTAAGGGGTAGGTGAGGAATAGGGTGGGGATGGGGTGTGCCTATGGCAGGGTTTGAGGGGGAGAGAAGATTCGGGAGGAGAGTAGTTGGGAGGTGGGCGGGAAGGGTTAGGGAAGGATCGTTCCTTTTGGCGATGGCAAACATTGGAGTCTGGTGTGCGGAAGAGAATTTTGGGGGTGTGGACCGTGCTGAGGAGTTTGAGAGGAGGTGGAGGGTGTGGGGATTGGTGGTACAGGGCTGGGTTTTTGAAGGGCGCGTGGTCGTCTTAAGGGGTCCGTCGCAGGAGAAGACGCCGCCGGTGTTTTTATCAAAGGCGACGCCGGCCGCTAGTCATTTGTCCGTGTGAAATGGTGGGCTTTTGTCGGTGTGTTTGTGAGTGCGTGTTTGTGTGTGCACATGAGGGTTTTTCTGGGGTGGAGCGTCCCATTATGTAAGGAAATGTGCACTCTTCAGCAAACGAGAAGAAGGAAGTGGAGGTAGTAGGTGGGGGCAGGAAGGGATAGTAAGAGAGAGAGACGAAGAGGTGTTCCTTTCCGCTCTCCTCCCTTCCCGCTATCTCTTGCTTAACTGAATTGAACTTTGGGTCTGCCTTAGTTAACATGGATGGTGATAGAGAATTTATCAAAGGCGTCGTAAAGGAAAATCCATTTACCCCGAATATTCACGGAGTCGTTTTAATGTGTTTCTTCCTTAGGCAAGAAAGGTGGGGTATGGATTACTTAAACTCACACTTCTGAATAAG
Source organism: Hetaerina titia (assembly GCA_037158775.1). Taxonomy (NCBI): domain Eukaryota; kingdom Metazoa; phylum Arthropoda; class Insecta; order Odonata; family Calopterygidae; genus Hetaerina; species Hetaerina titia. Next base: position 91,762,373 of record CM073772.1, on the reverse strand, counting down.
GTAGCAATAAACAAACACTCTTGAGTCTGTCTTTGATTTAATTTTCACAACGTCGTTTTACTTTTACCAGTGGAACCTTTTTATCACTCTTGTGGCTACAAATTGATTTATTTTTTGCTGGAAATGAACTGGAAACGATGATATATGTCGACGATTAATTTTGAGCAGGTGATATTCACAACCCTTTGAGAAAATACTTATTATTATTGTATTAGATAATCTTTCTCCAATCATATCGAACTAATAATTTACACAAGCGTATTTCATTGAATTAGTCTTTAATTCGTCAAAATTGTCTTAGTCTTTGTGTTTATTCTCCTCTATGTTAATTTGCCTTAAGTACATTTGACGCATATTTTACTTTATTTCCTATCAAATGTTAATAGGATTATAGTTTTCATAAGAATTTATATTACCAGATGTTCCGGCTCTCCTTTCCATTATCGTTAGTATTAATTGGAACATATAAATATCACGAGAACAGATAAAGAGAAGATAATTCTCACAATTTCTTACGTCTCGTATATGTTCTTGATTTTTAACGTTCCTGATAATTTGATCTGAGATCATGACATCATATTCAGCCAAGAACGTTCTCTGAGAGCAAATATGGGTATGTTGGGGCTCAGTCAAGGTAATACCTACTTAAGGGACTTCGCTGGTATGTATACATTGAGTAGTCTTCGGAATAATTATTTCCTTGATAAAATGTTAGATCTTCCATCATGAAAATGAACATTAGGATCTTCCTAAATTTGCTTACTTCCTAAATTTACTTAAAGTTGTGACAGAATAAGGGGAGATCCATGAATATAAGCTGCTGGCGGATGAAATCCAGATTTTAATTTATACGAACGATTGACTAGAAATATTGCTGATTTGAAGCCTTGACTATCAAAATATATTTATTAAGCCTGAAGTTTGAAGTAGTGCTGATTCCTTACAAATACTAAGTAAATATTTATGATGAAGTTATAATATACAAAAATAGTAATGGGTCAGCAGTGAAATATTTTTTTCTTGCCCGAAGAAAAATATATGCAAAATGTATAATTAAATCTCTTAGCAGAGATTATCATGGACTATTTGGATATTAATATGAGTGAGAATTATCAAGAAGCCAAATATCGAGATGCGTGGTGTAGTAAGACGCAGATTATTTGCTATGCAAATTTTTTTATCGTATTAAGACGGCAAGTACATAATCATCTAAGCACACGGCAGTGAAAAGCGTGAAAAATCTAGCTTCATAAAATAATATTACTCTTGAAACTTACCCGTGTTTTGATTACCTTACGATAAGCATTGTGGCAAGCAGCTTATCCCTTAATTAGTTATTACAACGACGCAATTTCAAGCTCGCAACTTCCATTAAGTCCTCTTCAGTGCCTAGTACTCGGGAAAGCCTACTCTATTCACGTTTTGCATCTTGAGAGTGTACTCCCTAACCTACGTTCACCGCCCGTTTCCTCGTGATCTTCCTCCATGCTACTCTCGTCTTGTATCACGATTTAACCATATTTTGCCTGAATAGTTCAAATGGATGGGAGAATTTCCCCATAGGAGCATTGATTTAATTGTTTTAGTGAAGAATTTACTTCGAATATTTGATTTATAATTTCAAGAGCCATTTTTGATACATTTTTTGCACATGTGACTGCCGTTTGCAGATTTAGTTAGCCCTAATATTGATACCATGACGTGTATGTGGTGAAATCTTCATATATTCTCCGTAATAGATATATATATATATATATATATATATATATATATATATATATATATATATATATATGTGTATATAATAATCGTGTATGTACATATACATGAATATATACTTATACATTTATATATATATATCGATTATAATTTGAATCGATATATTATACAAACCACTCCCACTACCCCTCTGAATTCATAAGTTTTCTATGTATTTTAAACGATTTTAATATTAACACTTGTGTTAGTTAAATAAAATTATTTAAACATAAACCTTGATTCAAATTCATCCGTTGGGCTTAACTTTACAAATAGCAGGAATGTTAAGTTAGCAAATTCTGCCAATTGCTCCTAACGAACATATTAGCGTACCATTTGTTATTTCAATTTAATGGTTTACTGTATTGCTCGAAGATTTTACTTCATGGAATAAACAGCTTCGTGATTTCCTAGATTTGACACCTTTCGGTCTGCAATATCGCATTTAAACTATGGAAACTCATCCTTCGTAAAAGAGATATTATTAACGTTAAGTCCATTTACATCCATCTATTAAATTTGCAACCTTTTTGGAAAAAGTAACGTAAAAGACAAATTTTCCGAGGGAATCCCAGAATAACCGTAAACTAAAGAATGCTATTTGAAGTAACAAAACGATGGATGTTGATTCCATCTGTGCAGCATCGCTTGTCCTGATAAATCTGAAAATCTCAAGAATTTGTCACCCGTGTGTGACGCATTTCATAATTTACTTTGCTATGAAATATTATTATAAGGTAAGGTAATCTACCGGTTAAGGTAGGTTTTTCAATGGACACAACTACCGAACAAATATTTTTTTCCTCTGAATAGGCATTCAAAAATAGTTTTTCTCGCTAAGAAATTAAAATGTAGGAAACATTTCTTAAATAGTATTGGCAAAATAATGCACAAAATGTTGACAGTTTTCATTTCATGTAAGCCTCTTTTATGTTTGTATATAACTGCACATGATTATGGCCCACGTTGGAATTCTGCATCACATCCGCTTATGCTTATCAACTTAATTAATTCAAGAATCACTCATCAGCTGGACCAGGCGAATTAAAGGTTAGCAAAATTAATAATGTAAACGCGCTTCATAATTACCAGCAACTTTCAGATATTCTCATAATTTTATTTCAACTAAATTCAATTATTCTCAACGGAATTTGAAGTGTGCGCAAGCTTTGTGTAACTCACCATCACGCATTTCACCGGTTTTGTTTTTTCGGCAGCAACGAAAAATCGCGTGAAAAATTAATATGTAAATGTTTTACGGGCCTCATGCAAATCCTGGCCGGTGAACTCATGCAATTGTAATGGCATATTAAAACTTAATGCTAAGCGGCGGGGAAAATGCACAAATTTCGCATCCTCGCAATTATAAAATGGAGGGGGGGGCAAAACTTAATATTATCCCAACCGGATTTGTCGGAATATCCCGGCAGGCGCCTGTAAGTGAGCACATGAATTGTGCAAATATGCACACGCGCGCGAAACCCAGACCTGTCCCCAGCCGAGCTTGTCCCAATCGAAGTTCCTCACCCCCCCGACCCGAAAATCCCCTCCGCACACTCGCCGCCCTCTTGTCTCCTCCTCCTTCCGACTTTACCCGTTGGGGACCCCCCAACCTCCCTAAGATTTCTTCCTCCTCCTTCTCCCTCTCTCCAAGATTTCTCCAACCCAGCTCCCCACTCCGCGTCTTCAACCGTTATTCGGATCCTTACGCAATCCCCCACCACCCGCCGAACTCGTCCGCACCCTCCCTCCGCCTCTTCCTCCTTCGCATCTCCCCATCTTTCTCTCTCTCGCTCCCTCCCCCCTCTCGTCATCTTCAACCAAACTCTCTCTCCACCTTCCCACCCACCCACCCTCCCTCACTCCCTCCTCCCCGCTCACCATCTTCCCGATGGCTACCGTTCTCAAGTCGGCGTGAAGGAGCGTTTTACCATAATTGAAACCGGTGGGTATTGTTTACTTGCCTGGCGGGCAAAAGGGTGTGTGTGTGTGTATGTGTGAGAGAGTGTAGGAGGATGAATGTAGCGAGGGTGGAGGAACGGTAAGGGGGAGGGGAGCTGACGACTGGCAGGAGAGGAGTGCAAGGGGAGGCTTTGGGGTGGGGAAGTCTTGCGGCGTGGGCGCTGTGCTTGGTTCTCAGCGAAGCCGGGTGGGTGGGAGGTGAATCGGCCAGGGGGCGCGGGAAGGGTTTCGGGGAGGGGGTTGCTGTGTGGCGGGGGAGGAAGTGAGGGGGTCGAAAGGAGTGGGAGAGCCTTAGGATGGAGGGTGGGTGGGTGGATTGTGGGAGATTGCGATAAGTTTTCGCCGCTGTAAGACATGGGGAGATGAGACTAGATGGCGGTGGAGGGCAGAGGGATGGAATAGGGGCGGGGACTGGGACAGGGCGGACCGGAAACGGGAGGGAGGAACGGTCGGGTGGACTCCCTCCGGCTCAGTCAAGTGACTTCGCTATTGTGAGCGGATATGCTAACCGATACATCTATGTTGTTTTCATTATTGCTGGTATCTGTAATCCGGAGAAGGAAAGAGAATTTTGAGGCATGTTTCGGACACATCGGCGGGACATTGAAGTGTGAGCGATGGTTATATTGCTGTAATTCGTCGGTGGATAAATCTATAACCTTTTGGATGTTGTTAGCATTTCTTATTCTTATGAATAGTTTATTTATAATAATTTATCTCACAACTTAGTGACTCCTCTCTATTTAAATTTGTTAACAGCTTGTTCAAACATATATAGAAAGAAAAGTAATTAGATTGATTACAAGAACCACAAACAAAAGCTATTTATATATTATTTGGAGGCGGTCACTGTGGGTCTATTTGCATATAGTTACGTTCCTAATGTTCTGTATTTCAATTTTATACATTTTTTGCCTGCAGTTTTTTTACCTGCAAAAAATGATGAAATATTGTTTTGGAGTGCAATTATTAGTATTAACTTTAAATAAAATTACATGCATATTCTGAAATTCCTTCAAAAATGTATATTATTCCTCTATCAACTAATCTGGGAAATACGCCAATCGTTTTGTTGATTGTTTGATTCTGTTTTTTTGTCTTGGGGGGCATCTAATGAGATGAGGAGTATGTACATGGCTAGTTTTTCTTTAATTTTTCAACATTGATGGGTAATGATTTATACTGCTGGTTGCAATAATTATTACATGGGTTTTCAAATATACAACAATCTAATGACTGCAATCCTTGTGAAATTCCTCAAGTTTCGTGATTTTGCAGTTTCCTCCCGTGATTTGTAATCACACAAATAGAGCAGCGTAAATGGTGGAGATGGAGGAGTAAGGAAAAGAACTTGGACCCCAGCGTACTGGAACGGTCCCTATGGCTAAGGATTTAAGGGAAATAGGGACGCATGAGATTCAGCGGATGGGAATCATGAGATGTGATCTGAATTATTCATTGATTGATTGATTAATCGCTCTGTTGCGAGGTGATGCAAACTAGCCGGTCCCAGCCTAATTTTGTGGAGCTCCGGAGAAATGTCCAGGTGCCTACCCTTCTCATCACGCCAAAATTCAGGCTTGATTCCCACGATTTAATGCGTGCGAACTATGCAGCCAATTATGCATTCATGGAACAAGGAATTTCATATCAACTCCTGACTGGCGACCCCTCCATTTGATCAATCAGAAATTTCCCATTGAGTTGTTTTATTCGCAATTTATTTTATGTAACTCTTGTTAAAATGCTCGTAGGGACAGTGAAAGTATCATATACTTAGATATTCATTTTAATATATCTTTCACGCCATTCCTTTACAAAGTAGGCACAGTTATAAATGACTATTTGGAGTTATAGCTAAAAAAAACTGACTTTATATTACTACTAAATTCCGTTTGTCTCAGCTTTGAATAATTTTCTGGCCTCTAAATTTCACCATTCATATATTGTTTCATACATGTTTGTTTTATTCTGAGACGACTAATAATTCTCTTAATTCGAGTCTTTTTGACCGAATTTTCCGGTTGACTTCTTCCTCTAACATCCCTTCCTCTTAAATTGTTTACTCTTAGAACAGGAACCTTTTAGTTATTGGAATTTACATTTTCTAAAACATATGGATTCTAATCACCCAACCAATGAAGACTTTCTTCTATGAACGTCTTCTGTTGGGACATAAACTAAATATCCTTTGAACCCTTACAAAAATTACAATTACTTATTTTTTAACTCAGCATACCTGAAATCACCCTTAATTTAATTCTAAATGGCCGTTTTTTTCTCCCCCTACCTCGCTTTTCCAGTATTGAACCTTCTTCCTATTTCCGTTTACAACATTTCATTTCCTTTCAGTATTTCTTGTATGCACTTGTTCTACTTTCTTCTAATTTCTCCCAACAACCTTCTCTCTTCCTAAATCCATACCAAGTACAACATCGCTGGTATTCATTACTGTCCATTTCTTTTGCCATCCTCCATATCTTAAAGCATTCCAGTCTTTGCTCCCGCCTAAACGACCAAGAATCTAAACCAAACAAAATGATGCTGCGTGATAAAGTTTTCAATGGGAAATCTCCTCTCCTCTCATTCTAAACGCATCAAAACATAATATTTGGTTATATTTGCCACATTTACATGGGTTTAAATTTGAGGAAATCTCTCTTTCCGACAACGGAAAAAGTCGACAACAGCATTTTATCCAATCAACGATATTACTGAAATCTTTAATTTTCTGATTTACCAAAATCGTTCCAATTAAAATGAAAATATCTAAACTTGATTTCATTCTATTTGGAGAATACCTTTTGTGATAACTATCAAGCTAGATTGAACAAGTGCATCGCTTATAATTAAATGTCTCCTTCCTGGCAACAGTGTTTAAAAATTACTTGGTATCCATATTAGTGGTAATGGGGAGTATTTCCTCAGATGTGAGTGTATGCTTAACATCTCCTTGGAAACTCACTTTTGAATCTCTCCATTTAATGTACACATATTACAAAGTGCATCTTAGAAAATTTATAATATTCTACAGAACCATCAACTTCTATTTTTCGTTTTCACATTTTGTGTCAGTTTCTTGAATCCTTCGGTGATTCGATACAATCTCCTCACTCAGCGCTGAAATGAATGAGAACCTACAAGGAAATGATTTCCCCATCATAACGAATTTTTGTGTGCTTTTCGAATTAATTCATGTTTTGTATTTTGTAGCGACCAGTGAAACTGCTGATCGTAGCGCATCTGTTGCTAAAAACGCATTCAATGCTAAAATAAATAATTTTAAAAACTAGCGTAATGGAAAGATTTTTATCAGCAGGATACTGTTATCAGCCGATTTAGGAAACTTTGGACTTTTCATTTCTCTGATTTTACTACCTCATTCTGAGGGATTCATAGTATAGTAGAATTTGACTGAGTTGATGATTTTCGTCTACTTAATAAATTGAATGATTATTCAGATGGAGGGAATGGAAGCTACAAAAGTAATTAGAATTTCTATTGCAAATTCTGGAGTAGATAACTTGATTTTAATTATTTCTCCATGTCATCCTTGCTTCATTTATCCCGATGTTGACAATGTAGGTGATACACGCTCTGACTTTAACGTGAAAGTCTTTCATTTTAAGATACGAGACCACATTAAATTCTTTTCCATCATCATGTCAAATGATTGTCTAAACGTCTTACTTTCTCTTTACTTGTGGGCAATGGATTCCCGAATTATAATAATAATTACAGTAATTTTTGGATATTTTCTAAGGGATAGAAACAAAATACACTTGTAAGACCAAATTATCATATATATATATATATATATATATATAAGCTTTTTATTTTTTTAATAAGTTCCTGATGCTATTCGTGTGTTTTCAAACAGTTGGAATGTTAACATTGAAGAAATTTTAAGTAAATGGATGAATCTGTTATGAAAAAGGTGGCAGGAAGAACACTGACGAACAAAATCGATCGAAAAAACGATCGTACACGAGTTTTGACCAAGATTATCAGTACTTTCATCAACATGTTATTTGCTAACGATCAATTAACGGTACGGTTGACGTCAATTAGTACTAAAATTTGAGTATTTTGATAGTGTAAACAATTGCTATACGTATTTATGTTATGCGATTGAATGGGAAAATGTAATCAAATACACCAGAATTACATAATATAGGTATGTAAGCTATTTAGTAAACAGAAATAGAAGAAGTAAGAAGGTTTTCCTATTTCTGAAGTTGGTTTGAAGAATATAAAACAGGAATAAAAACGAAACAGAGTTGGTTGGAAAATATAGGGTGTTATGGGGGATAATTCGATGAACACTTGAAAAGGAAATAGTAAAATTTTTCCAGATGTAGTGATGAGGGAAATATTGAAAATTATGAAATGATTATCATTATCAAAGCTAGTTTGTGAGATGAAAATAATTAATGTAGTGCCCAATATAACTAAATATCTTAAGAAGTTGCAGTTTAGTTCTTAAAAATGCTCTTTCATACATTTAGCATCTTGAACCTTGGAGTAACGTTCTAGATTACTCTTACTTAACGCGAGTTTGCTACAGTACATTTACTGTATAACATGCATGAATGATTAGCAAAGCATAATGCGTTTTGAGTTAAGAGATACACCCTATTCTAGGTTTATCCTTCTGTAACAAATGGTTACCCAATTGGTTCCAGCCTGAGTTATAAAGTATTGGGAATATTTTTTCCAAGAGTGGTAATCAAGGGAACCGAGCAAATAGCTGAGGTCTTTTGCACCTTTTTTTAAATTTCAAAATATTTGAATGCCCAGATGGAGCCATAGGTATGGGATTATATATTTATGTTCAGGAAGGAAATGTTCAAAAAGTTATGGCACGAGATTCGCAATGAATTATGCAATCTTGTACCTTGACGATAATGAGTAAACTCAGCTTTTTCAAACTAGTATGATCGTGACGATAGTTTTTAAATTTTATGAGTATATGAATGACGTCCTCTAGCAACTCTTTCTGCATCATCAGCAAAGTTTAATATGAACTAAGGCATCATGAAATACTTTGTCCTTGCATGTATGGTGCTCGAAGTAATATGAAAAAATTAGCAAGTTAATTACTCATATCATAGTTCGAAAAGCATATTGACATTTTCGATGAAATCCAACTAAATGAATATCCTTTTAGCATGTGGATAAGGAGTATTTTTCAGGGATGCAATTGAAGTTCATAATCTTTGTACATTGTACGTATTAAATTAATTTAAAAAAGGTAAACAAAAATATGCTATTAATCTTTTCGAACGGCTTCGCATATACTTTTAGTCGACCACAAAAACGAATTTCAGTAGGATAATATCCTTGATACATTCTATGAATATATACGCAGTCTAAAAATCATCCTCTTTGATCATCGTTATTTTTTGACGTCTCAAAAGATTTTAATTGAGTTTCGTCCCAGGAGTGCTGACCCTCCTAGCCTTCCCTCTTCCCTCTCATCTCTTCCATCCCACCCATTCTTTCGTTTCATCCGGTCAGCCCAAGAAGTGGCCATTTTGACCATCGTTATGCGACCGCCGGAAATTCGGCTTCTCTTCAAATGGTCGACAGAGTAGGCATGGAGAGACTACTGTTCCAATCTCCCCCGTGCCCTAAGAGGTCATTTTCATAAGTTCGCATTTTTTTGATAACCCTCCTTTTTCCTCCTCCCTGTGTCCCCGTTAAAAAATGTTTTTTGGTGAACGCCGGTGGAAATTTGAAGTACAGGCACAACTTTATTCAAAGAGAAAATTAATTTTTAAAATGCTCTTTACAAAAATGTTAACTCATTTATCTCACAAATATATGTTTGTTGAAATTAAAATTTCACTCTAAAACCATATTTTATCGAAATCAATTTTGATTTTTATATTATTTGTAAAAATAACGCTCTATTTCATTAAAATCAAATGTAATTTTTATATTAGACATAACAAATATTATTCATATCACTGAAACTTCCTTAAGATCTATTTTAGGCACCAATACATATTTTTATCTCGCTATGAAGACGGAAAAATTCTAGTATCGCGAAGTAGTCATTCAAGTTTTGGCGTATAAGTGAATTTATTTGCTTTTTCATACGTGGTTATCCTTTAATGATATTTTTTCAGTTTTAATTCGGATATAGAATGAAAAATTCTGGTATAATTCAGATTTTATTTATATTTAGAGAATTTCGGGCACTTTTTTATGCCATTTACCATCTCTTAGATTACTGGTCGACATTGTTTTTCATTGTAATTGATTTTTGGTATGAATTACTTTCACAAACATTTGACGAAAATTAGTGATATCACCACTAGAAATATTTATTCAAAGAACAAAGTTAAGAAATCCTAAAAATTAAATATTTCTGGTGAACTCATTCCGTCCTCGAAATATTGCTGGGTTAATTATATCCGTACAATTCATTCCACTTGTTATTTTTCCATCAATTCGTCATCGACTATCATCAAGAGCTGACCTGAGAACTCTAGTATCAATACGTTGTATTTCCTTGTTCCAATGTAGACTGACATCTGTGTGCTCCTTCGCATCGCAGCAGTTATACTGTTTGAGCTCGTCCATATTGCATTTATTATTTTCATGATGAATATAATTATTGATTACTTCAAGCAATTTCATTACATTGATCATTTTACTTCCGAAGATACAGACTTGAAATCTCATATTATGTGAAGTTATTATGGCCACGTATTTAAATGCCATGAAAACATTTTTTATTTTTGCCTGTGGGAATGCTTTCAATATTCGGAATCGAGACGTTTTTTCCTATGATGTAAACAAATTACAGTAGTTATAACTGATTTAAATGTTTTATTAAATGCCTATTTATTATTTTAGCAAGCGAAATTTGTTCAACAGATTTTTTGTAGACATAAGTATTCCCAAATGCACTGTAGTTACCCAAGAGTTTGGGCCCTATACGTTCCACGCAGAGAGTTAGAAATTTGAGTTATGTTTGTAGTCGAAACATTACGTGAGAAATAAATATTTCAAGAAATAGAAAATTAAAATAACAGATAATAAATTATAAATAACGTGAAAGAAATAAATATAAGAGAAACTAGGTGCTATAAAATCTTAAAGACAGTTGAACGGCAATTATAAAATTATTCTTCATCTTTATTTGCTTACTTATCATTTTATATATATTTTTTGGAAAACGAACGAGAGACCTATTCTTTGGTTGTATTGAAAAATGTATCCTTCACATAAATAATGCTAGGTTGGTGATGGTTTTTTTGGCAAGTATATAATATTTCCTTATGTCCTTGGGCATTTCAAGAATCATATAGTATATGGCAATTATACATTTTTCGACAATTTTCTTTTTTAAGAACCGAGATATGATCGTCAGCCTACGCAGTGTATAGTGCAGTGATACCATGAGCATATTTAAAATAAATTAAGTGAAATGAAATAACAATATTGAACCGCAATCTTACCTTTTCCGCAAAAGTGACTCCGTTCAGGCTAACTTATTTTCTTTGCCGTGATTTAAAAGTTCAGTTTTATGGATTTTATCATAATTAACTTCCCATCAGTTTCCATTTTGCGTTTTTTTGAGCGTTATCAAGGTATATTTAAAAATGGGCAGAGTATATGTACACAATCATATGGAATGTTAATTATTTCACTTAGCTCATTCTTTAAGAGACTGACTGTCCTGTTTTTCAAAGTCAACATTAGTATACTCTTAACAATTTAACTATGTCAGATGTTATTTAAACAACTAATTTACTGTTACGAGAATCGGAATATAGGAATTGTAAAATATAATCAAATCTTTAAAGAGGCACAGCTCGTTGTGCTTTGATGTGTAATGTGGGATCTTATGGGATAAATTTACTGATATCTTCAGTCAAAGCTATGTTTCTTATTCGCTTTCGCTAATCTCCCTTTCTGCTTGTGAAATTTACCATCCTCCGGATTGCTTATGGGGCGGGAGCAAGAAGGGAGGAGATGTGGAGTAAGAGGGAAAGGTTGGAAGAGTGAGAGGAGAGGGACTTTTAATTGCCGAGCAATTTCCGAAGGCCAACTTTTAAAACCCCTCCGCAGTCATTTCCCCAGTCCCTCGCCAACCGCACTTTCAAGCAGATAACGAACCTCGAACACTTCGAATCGTATTCCGGCAAAAGTTTTAAACGTCATCGCTCACTTAATCTGGGAATTACACTCTTTTTCCGTCGCTGATTCGAGTGAGCGCGTTCCTCACTTTTTTTTCGCTTTCTCACCCGTTCCAACTCCCTTTCTCTCACCCTCGACCCAGCGTTAGTCCCACGGGATCTTTTAATGCCCATTTTACTTTTCATCAGATCTGACCGGAGGATAGAAAAACGGAGGGGTGACGAGAGTGCGAGAGCGGGTGGCAAAGAAATCATTTGCCGTGATCTTTTACTTTCTTTTTTGCTCCTTCAAGACTGTTTCCGCGGGTAGGAGGCGTGGCTAGGAAGGAAGAAGGGAATAAATAACTGGTTAGAGTCATCCGAGTGCTCGGGAACGGGAGGAGCTGTGACGAGAGCTCTCGAGGCGTGGAGAAAGAGTTTGGGAAGGGTTGTGGAATGGTTAAGGGAGTACGTCTTCACGCCGAGGTCTTTTGCGGGTGGCGATGGAAGCTTAAGACGGCCCGGGTGTTAAAGGGAGTGTGGGATGGGGTAAGAGGGGAAGTGGAATGGAGTGGCGGAAGGGAATGAGGGGCTTAGGGGAGAGGGAGGAATTGTAACGCGGAGAGTCAGTAAAGACGGCTTGAGATCAGATCGCACGTTTCGTCAGGGACCGTAACATTGATATTCCTTGTGGGACCGTTTTATTCCTTCCTCTGCAAGGAGAAGGAACGAGGGGATGGGAAAAGAGGGGAGGGAGACTGGGATAAGGGGAGAAGTAGCTGAGGAGTTAGCTCGAGATTGCTATAAGAAAAAGGGAATGCGTGACGTAGGACTAGAGGATAATTGTATAGAGGGCAAAACATTACAACGGTGAGCTGATCAAGTAAAGTTGATTTACCGCTAATTGGTGAATATGGTTAGGGGATTTGAATACTTCATGATACCATTTTTTATTAACTGCTAAAAATATGCCGAATATTCAAATGTACAACTATTTATTTTGTTTCCCGATAGGCCAAGAAAAAGGAATAGAATTATTCAAAAAAGAAAGATATTCATCGTTATGGTGTTTATATATGGTATTTATAATCACCTTAAAATAAAACTTGAAAGAATATAAACCTTTAAAAATTTTAACTATGAGGACAAAGTTACAATTAGAATGAGATGGAATATTAAAAAAATCATTTATTTACGCGCAGCATTAGTAATTCATACGAGTGGAATATGTTATTGAATTGCACTGCATAAATGCATGAACACTCAATGAATAAATTGCGTATCCAGGAGGAAAGAAAAAAGATTTTATATCGATGAGTTCACGAAACCTCTCTTTGGGTCCGGCTCTCTTCTGGCGGGTGAGGACCTGTAATTTGCGTTTGAATTCCCAAGTAGCCGAAAAAAATCTTTTAAAAAGTCTTTATAAGATGGAAATTACTTATTATCGTATAAGGAGGTTCTTTAAAATATATATTTTTCTGTCTATTATCTTTTCTATTTATTTCTCGTTCTAACGAAGCAAAAACCACTGCCATTAAAGTCGTTGTCTCTGTAAACATCTCCACCGACCAATTACCTCCTACTGACTAACACTGCTAATTCCATTTGTTTCGTTTTTTCCTTTCTGCCAGATAAGAAGCGTAAACCATATCGTGCCAATCTAATCGTCAGTAGTCGAGTTTGAATCCCGCCTCGTTGTGGATTTTCTCTCCATGCCATCAATGATTTGCAAAATGAACTTTGTACGACCGCCGGCCGTACGGGGATGCACGAACCCACCCTAGACGGTGCATTTAGTAGCATTTTGAATAGAAGGCGAGGGATGACTAGAGATATTTTTTTTTCTGGGGTGAAATGTCACGGCACACCACCCTCTCACTCATTTGTGCGGCGGGAGGGGATCAGTGCGGGACGCGATGGGCGAGTGAGCGGAGATGATGGTGGGAAGAGGATGGAAATGCTGAGGGGGAGGGAGAGAGAAGGAGAGTAAGAGAGAGAAAGAGGGAACAGGAGGCTCTCTCTCCTCTCTCCCTCCCTCTCGCGCAAAAGGATTCATTGAACAAACGAATGTCGTCGGTTTGGAGATCGGGACCTCTCGGCTAAAAGAGGAGGACTCTCGCTCGCGGGTGGAGAGACTGGGGTTGGAGGGTCGGGACGCGATGGCGGTGGGGGGAGGGAGGGAGGTGAGTGTGATTTGGGGGAAAGTGGGGAGTTATTTGTCGAAAAGGGAAAGGGAGGGAAAGAAATTGGGCCGGGAGAGGGGGTTTATGGCGGAGCATGCGGGAGAGTTCTGCAGGGAGTTGGGGTGAGGAATCGAGGAATGAGAGTGAGGTTTTGGTGAGGGGGTGAGCGCATTGGTGGTGGGGAGTTTAAAGGATGGGATTTATTTAAGGATTCGAGGAGCGGTGGTTGGAAAGGGAGAATAAAGGAAGGAGACAAGTGAAGATCGCGATGCGGGATGGATAACTGGAGGCGGAGCTCCAGGGAATGTTTTCCGAGTGGTATGCGTGTGATAGCGACGGGATAGGGTGGGTGGGTAAATGGGGAGATGTGGGGTGGGAGTGTGACGGAGGAGGCGGAATGAAGGGGTTAGACCTTGGTGTGAGTGGGAATAGGGTGTGGATAAGGGGAAGGGAGAGGGATGGAAAAGCGGCAGTCGAGGGTTTTGGCGGTCTGCGGGGTTTTGGTTGGCCCCTACGCCTGAAAATCAGTTGCCGCGGTTACACAAAGGGTGGCAGAAATTTGGTTAAGGAGTGTCTATAGGAATAGATGTGAAGCGACTGGGTGTTTTAAGAGAGAAAGGGAAGTAAGAAGGGGAGGTGGCGGGGTAGGCGGGTGGGCATGGCGCATGCAAATCAAAGTCGCGGATGACACTGCACATGGCGTGTCTGCGTGGCGGAGTGAGAGAGAGAGAGAGGTCATAAATGAAAATTTGTCAAATATCTTCCTCCTCTGTCCTTTTCGGTTACTTCACTTTTCTACTCTTCCTTCCATGCTTTGTCCGCTAACTCACCCTTTATGCTTGGTGCGAAGTAGGGAAAATTAAACCCTCAGGGTGGCAGCAGTCGGAGAAGGCGCCAAAATACATACATCCTTGAGTAAAATGATCCCTTTTTTCTTTTATCCATTCTCGCCAAAATTCCAAATCATTAAAGAAATTTGTACACATAGTTTATCTTAATGTGCCGATGATATATTATAAAAATATGGACGTATTCACCGTGAAGGTTGAAAACGATATGCTATTCTAATTCCACTATCATTGGCCAAAGGAATGCAAATGTACGTATACTAGTCTTTTAATTTAAGGATTGAATTTTTAGTTCGGTTGAATTATTTACCCATTATTTTTTGCCGGGAAAATCATGAATAGGAGGATACCAAGTTATTGACTTTAGCAGCAAAAAACTCATGTCATTTTCATCATGAGGCAATTCAGGTAATTGTCAAATGAATATATAAGCAGTGTTTAAATAGTATATCTGTCCTTGGCAGGTCGAGTTTGGGGAGAAATTTGATTTTAATGCCCTAGTGTATGGTGCATAGGAACGTTCAAGACTTCTCTGAACTGAAATCCATCATTCATAATATTTAAATTATTAATCTCAATACCTACCTTAGGTTTACAAATATTTTACTTGAAATACAATCCCAAGTCATCAACAGTAAGACCAACTCGTGGAGATTACAATCAAGCAACCAGATCAACGCACATGGAGTAGCGGAAGTGAAAGTAATATGGGGATAGAACGGGAAAATTTCTCACATAATTAAATTTGTTATTGATTGCACTTTTAATAGTGTTTTGAAGAAAACAGAGTCCTATAAGATCATAGATGGTGGGATTAATATTATGTACCTATGTAAATGATATGAAGGCTGAGAAAAGATATCACGTATAATGTTGCAATTTTGTCTGCTCAAAGTCCTAAGAAACAGCTATTTCACTAGTTTATCTTGTAAAACACAAGCATTTTAAAGCGTATAAATCATTCTACTTGACTGGGAGCCGGGTCAAGGTGAATGATGTTTATACTTTGAAATTGTTGTGTTTAAACGTTCATTAGTGCATGCTGTCGCGGCACTTCCCAGAGTTATAATATTTATTTAACATTAATACAATTTTAATAATAACATGTTGTAAAAATCACACAGCTTTAAAGAAAAATTTACGGCATATATTTCTTTTATTGATAATTGCACGAAGAATCAACAGCCTGCTTGTCTGAGAGACAACGACGAGACTTTAAATTTCTATATTTATTTACTGTGTGATAAATTATTTTATTGAGTGGTGTAATTCAGGTTTTGTTTTTTCTTGAAGCTTAATTTATTTAAAAATATATGAACTAATAATAGTCAACCCAAAATAAGATTAATTTATTATATTCAATATCATATAAATTAATCGTTAAGTTTGTTAATTTACAATGAGGTAGTTTTCAGTATATGGAATCAATTTGAACTGGAATCGCAAATTTGTCTATAGGTTATAGGTCTATAGGTAGTTCACGAATAACTATCCATGATTATTAAATGGAATAATCGCAGTTGGTGATACCGTAGTTAATAGATTATAGGAATAGCTGGCTTACTAATGCCTCTTGATGGAATACAAAATTACCGTATTTAGGCATTTAAAATTTCACTCTGCAGCGATGGTCTAAGATGCAACACGAAGGTGTGAAATATTATGACCATATTATAGGTTAATTTTTTTATAAGTATTGAAATGAATATTTATTTCATAAAAGTTATTGGTTCAATGGGTTATTAGGTCATTATAGAGGATCATTTTTTCCTCAAATTCCTATTGTATATGTCCGATTAGTTTTCAGAATTCCTCTGTACGTTTCGTGTACCAAAGACCCACAAGTTTCGCTGAAAATGAATGTATAAGTTGTCGTTAAAAATCGAAATCATATTCGGGACTTTACAATGAGAGGTTTTTTTTAGAGGAATACATAGGACGGCCACGCAATGGCATCACAAAATCATTCAACATCAAGAGGCAAGCCGCCCACGAAAGTTGTGAAACACACGAGCTTCCAATGAGTAAGTGCCTTACGAGACCGACAAATTCTGCGTCCTAAATAAACGGAGCAAGAGAGGTCAGGATGTCTTCCAAGGAAACTCCGCATAATCATTTAATAATCACTGGTGGTATTGAAAAGAAGGGCTAAAGAGGGGAATCAGAATTGGTAGTTAAAGGGGGAGACTAGCCTTGGGTGTGGGAGGAAGGGTAGGGTTTGAAAGCATCCTTGAGATCTGTAAAACGGTTGCCGAGTTCGGAAGATTCGGGGTGGAAAATTATCAAACGAAGGCAAAGAAGACGGAAGAGGTGAAGTGGTGAAGGGGGTGCAGGAGGATTCTGGGGAGGCGGGGGAAGGGCTGGCGGTGTAAGGGAGTAGACTTGGGCGAGTGGGTGGATGTTAATTGATTATTATCCGCGAAATTACACCCTGAAACCTCCCGAACCACTCGAGTCTCTCTTAATTTTTAGCCATAAGCAATTTCGCCCGTAGAAGAGTTCGTTCGAGCAAAGAAAAGGTGCTGATAAGGAGGAGTGCCATAGGAGCCTCGGAGGCGGGCCGAGAAAAGAGTAGGGGAAAGGAACGGGACTAAATGGAAGAAAAAACTAAAACGAAGGAAGGGAAAAAAAGAGAAAGTCTAGCAAGGACTTACAGGAAGAGGTTTGGAAATGAACGGGAATAAAAGAAATACGAACATAAGTGAAGTTTTGTAGGGATTTAAGCAGTGGACGGAAGGTGAGTCAGAATATTCGGCAATTGGCATTTAGTAAGTTCATTGCTAGAGATTTAACGAGGATGGTTCATTGAAGATAGTACTCGCAGAGTAATGGACATTCCCTTTGTCATATAAGATCGACAAAGGCGAATAATACATGAGGTTGCAGCAGCGGATTTACTAAGGTATAAATGATATGTTATTTTACCGTCCAAGATTATCTTTTTCTTTTGAAAAAATATATATATGTAGAGAAAAAAATACATTTCTATATTCTGTATTTAGCAGAATTAACGAGCGCGTGCGATGAATTTTTTTAGCCAAATGGTGTTAATAATCTAGTATTTTAAATCGTTCCTCGAACGCAGGCTTGCGAATTGACACTTAATGCGAGGCAGAAATAGTTTGTTGTTATACATTTTATAGTCTGATGCTATACATTATACATCCTGCGCCGGGAAAAGTCCATACCACTATAAGAAAGGTTTCCCCACCCAACCGAAACGCTACAGTTGTCACCGGCAGCATCTGGAACAACGTGAAAAGTATGGCACCTGGAAGAAAGCACCAGAATAGGGAGGAGGTCCCTGGTTTCAGGCAATTTTTATCGTAATGGAATCATGTTTTCGAGTAAATCTTTCAATGAGCAATACTTGTAGCATATTTAGTTATAGCTTCAAGGGGCATGGGAAAAAATTCTACCTAAATTTATCCCATTAATTACGATCCATTTGAATGCATAGAAATGCGCTAAAGTAAATCTGAACCAATGAATGTAATTTAAATGGGCCTAATTAAAATAAATTTATAAATCTTAGTAGAGGCCGATAAGGTAGTTTTTGAGAATTAGGGGAGGATACAGAACTTTTATTAACGTAATAAAAGGGAATACATGTTGAGATGACTCCTTATTAAATATTCTTCATCTATTTTTAACATGTTTTTAAGAAATTTTATTATTTATGACCACAACTGGTAAATCTGTTGATGAATTTGAACATGAATATTTCCGTGAAGTCTTTCTGAAGAAAGTTTCACCGTTGTGGCGGGGGCAAGAACTCCAACGAGTGGGCGGAGAGAGACTGAAAAAATTTGAGAATCGTTTTCAAGTCTTCTGGAAAGTGGAGAGAGGAGCAAAATTAACACAGCATGGTGGTGCGAGGGGGCGACTCGAAGTATCGATTGCGGGGGTGCGAGCTTAAACCTCAGAAGAGGAGCGAGTTGGTCGGCGTGGAATGGTGAAAGAGAGGAAGGGATTGGGAAGAGGCAGCCCTACCGGCTGGGTGTCCGGGACGGATTCGGGTAATCTTAAAAGGTCTTGCGTGCATAAGAGTAGAGTGGGTACCTACTGGATGAGGGCGGTTGGGCTACGAAGAGGAAGTAGCGGTTGTCCGGGTGAGAGGGTGGCAGAGGGAGTGGGCGGTTAAAAGGAAGGTAGCGGCGGTCGGGAGGGAATAAGGCTGCTATATTACTCTCGATTCTTTGGTGGGAATATTCGTTTGGAAAGGGGTTGAGTCGGTGGTGGACGGGAGAGGAGAGAAGAAAGGAGGTGGGTCGGGAATTGGATCGTATAAGGAAGGAGTTTGAACGACGCCAAGAATTCCATATTCCCTGGGCACAGTTTTATCCAATTACTCAAGCTTTATTCTATAACCTTGTAAAACGATAGTCTAATATTTGGGCTAATTATGCGCTTGATTTCCCTTTTTCCTTCCCCCTCCTCTTCTCATCCCCGCGGCGCCCCAAGGAAGAACTGCTTCTTCTTCATTTCGTCCCCCCGCCCCCTTTCCCAAGTCTTCTCTCACCCTCCTTCCGTGTTCCTTAACCCACGTCCACCCCTCCCCCTCCGGTTCACCCTCCTTCTCCTCTCCACTCCGGGACCATTGTCTCCATTATCTTGCCCCGCGCCCTTCCGCAAATTCCTCCAGAAAACCCTTCGCCAAACTCCGATTCCTTCCGTTTTCCTTACACAAACTTCAGCTCTGTTTCGTCCCTTCTGTGCCCCTTCCACCCCTTCCCCTCTCGCCGGTGCCTCGCCAATGCCACCCACTCCCAATCCCCGCTACCTCTCCGCACTCCTGACCCGGAATATTCCTGACACCCACACGCCCTTCTCCACCCCTCCAGTGATTTCGCGATTTGTTCCATCCGCGCGATTGGTACACGTGCGATTTTCTCCGATCCGTCCCTCCTCTCCATATCACCAACCTTTCCTTCTCCTCCCCCACTTTCCCCGCCACTCCAGTCTTTTCTCTTATTGCTGTCTCGCTTCCCTCTATCTCTCTCGCAAAGTCTCTCTCTCCCTCGCCAATTTCTATCCTCTCAATCCTTCATTTCACTCTCTCGTCGTCTTCCCTCATTTTTCCCCTCCTGATCCTTACCTCTCCCTCTTCGATCTCCCCGTCGTCCCCTTATCTCCACGCGCGCACGACTTGGCGCTAATCGTATACCCGCGCAAAACAAATCGACCGATTCTCAGCCATACCACCAAACATACCGCGGAACACGACCTCCCTCTCTCCAACGTCCCCCTTGTTTTAATTGCGCCTGTGGGACCGAAGTTTAAAATAAATATTTTAACGACCCTAAAATTGAATAAACCCAGTCGATGAATCCTGAGATTACGAAATATACTCTACTTTTCTCATCTGAGGCCGAAATAACTGAAGGACAATTGAATGATTTATATTATCGGGGCTTTAATCGGAACTTTAATTAATTTTATGCCATGGTGCGTTATTTTACGATGAATAAGGCGTTAATTTAAATTTTTAACCCAATTTCCATATATATATTGAGTGTATGTGTATTTATGAGAATATTATTTTGATATAATTCATTAAAAAACGAGTAAAGTTATTTAAAAAGCGTAATGGGTAATTATTTTATATAAATTTAAAGTATTTGAACATTATTTTTATTCCCTAAAGTAGTCTTTGAAGCTTATCTAAAGACAAAATGCCGCTCTAGCCGTGAAATGAATATTGCTAGCTCATTTAAATAATTTTGTCCTGAATCACTCCTATCAGAATTGTTTTCTCACCTGTCTTATCATTATTCTGCTTGAATCACCTTACGTAAATTCGAAAACTGAAAATGACTATCATGACCGAATTTACTGGCATACGTAGTAGACGGATTTATGTAAGCACAGATTGTCAACATTGAAAATATTGGTATTTCCTTTCATCTCTAATAACAGTTCATTTTAGGATGAAGGCATATTTTTGATTTTGTTGGGTGATTAAGAGAACCATTTTCAGTATTTTAGCCTGGAAGTTCACTGATTAATTTTGTTTTTTTTTTAAAATTGCTTGCATACACATCTTTCATGCCGTTCACGTTAGAATAGGCAAAGTGGTACAGGACTGATTTCTTCTTTTCTGTGCCAAGATGCTTATTCCCTCTAATGATTTCATTCATGTGATTCTGCATTTGATTACGCTCAAATTGTTTCATTTGAAGGTGTCCGATATTACTAAACTACTAAGTTATTTACAATAAGCTGCTTGGGATGATAAATGAGCAAAATGTTTTATTGGAGAATAATAGGATTTAAAAAAATGTTAATAGCCTGGCCGATGCAACATAATTGGCGAGAATGGAAATTCTTACAGATATTATGTGATTTCAGCTCATAAAGATGCAAAATAACATGACATGTAGTAGGGACTTATGTATTACGCAATTTGTTTTATTTTCTCTATCAAAATACGAGAAGACTGCATGAGTATGAAGTGATGTGTACCCACTACAACATATCGTCCACCCTCCACTTGAACACAATAAAAATTCTCAGCACCCTATCTCATTCCAACAACTCTCCCCCCGTGTTCTCATTTGTTTGCCCTTCTTATTTTACCACCCCGACTTATATCACTTAACTTTCCCTATCCTCCTTCTTTACTCTTTTCGAAGAATAACTCTTCTCCTTCGCTCCCATCCGCCCCTATCCACCCTCCTTCCCTGACATCCCTCCTCTCCTGCGTTTATTTGCGTGAACAAGACAGGGGCGACCCTGGAGCAGAACTTGGAACGACCGCGATGGGAGGGAAGAAGTGTCGGTGGCGGGGAGGAAGAGGGTTAGAGGGGGGAATGATGGGAAGACGGAAGAGGGCTGGCTCGCTTAAAAGAAGAGGTAAAGGGTTCCGAAGAGCGGTCTGCTTGAGGTGGAGGGTGGTGCGGAGAGGGGCCGTTAAGAAGAACGGGTTGAGGTGTGGGTGGTATCGCGGAGCGTTGGCTTTCTGGGGTCTGTGGGGTTTGGGAAGAGTGGGGGGACGCGAGATGGGAAGGGGGGTGCAAGTAGGGGAAATATGGGGGGGGAGTCGCGCGGTTGGAGGGAGAGGGTTGCCAAGGGGTATCGCGGGAGCGGAGTGATGGGGGTAAATAGGGCCCCCCAAGGAAAAGGGAAGGGTGGGTGTGGTGTACATTCCACTGCATTGCTTAGGTTCCGAGGCCGAGGAAGTTCTGAAGGGAAAACGAGAGGAGAGAGTATGAGAGGGAGGTGGCGAAGGGGGTGGGGTTTTGGGTGGTGAAGATGGGTTCTGAGGTAACTGAAGGCGGTGGGGTGAGGAGGGAAAAGGGTGTGGGGATCCTGTGGGCTGATGGGTCGGGTTTGGGGGGGGGGCGCTAGAGAGGGATCGGGGCAGTTTTGGATGCGGATGGAGGTCGGGAAGTAGATTAGACAGTGCGCATGTATCCGAGCTGATAACACCTTCCTCGTTTATATGGCCCGCAATTCGCCCCCTCAAACTTCGCCTCCTTATCCTCAATTGTTTCTTCCCCACATCCCCCAGGAGAGGTCTCTCGCATCTCGGAGTCTTAGTACCTCCCTTCCTCTTCGCCACATTCTTCCTCTCGCCGATGCCTTTGCCATTCTCTCTCTCACTCCATCCACTTCTTTCCCCTCCTTCTTCTCCTTCCTTCTTCCACTTTCCACCCATAGGCTCCACAATATCGTGAATCCCTTTCTTCGCTCAGGGATTATTATTTTCCTCTCCTCCCGCTAGATGTCCCTCTCACCGTCCCCGATGGGAGTTATAGACTCCATAAGATGATCATCGCGCTTTGCTATTCCGTCTACTACGAGATTCTCTTATTAAGTTACCGGGTAATAGGGATTAAAATTCCCAGATTCTCTCTCGCCATGCTGCTGACTCTTTCGTTTTCCAAATTTTGCCCGGTGAGAATTGAAATATTGTGAAAATTAAAACAATGAAGTGATAGCCGTCTGCATCATTCTCAGGCTAATGGATCGAAATTGGACCTATTAATTGGATCACATTCAGGTTTAAATCTCCGTAACCCTTAACACCATTAAATGTTTTTGTATTCGTCTACATTCTTCCTTTGTGAGTTAAACGCAATGAATAGTGATTTTCCGATGCCAAAGCTAGGTATATTTTTTTCTTAGGAAGCGCGAATTTATTTGAATTGTTTTCAAAAGTCAGTAAAAGTGAATTCCAAAACAATTATACTACAGCGCATGCAAAAAGAACAGTTTTTAGAATATGGGTTAAAAAATTCTTTATCACCGTGTTTTCATATGAATTTGCGTCAGAGTTCAATCGTCATTGCTCCACAATTATATGCCACCGATAATTTCAATGTCCATGTTGAAAACTTAGAAAAAAATAGGCGTTCCACTGTTTAACTCAAAATAACCTGCCGGCGTATTTAAGTAGTATGAGTATTGATTGTCATAAATATATTGGTGTTGAATGTACATGTTGAAATTTTTAGGGAATAATACGTGTAAATTACTGGTAGTTGATGTTTAAGTTTTCTATGCCTTTTGAGGAAAAATTTATTTCGGGGCAACCAAATCGTTTTAGTTTGTGATTTTTTAATATATAATTATTTCATAAATATCAAATACGTACCATATATGGCTGCCATGTCGAATACATCTTTTATTCAAGTTCAAAATGGTTTGTGCCGTTACTTTAATTAATTGGTTATAACTATTACCATGTTTTTTAAAGCCGACAAAATATACAATAGTAAAATATTATAATCGTGTATACTGAGGTTAATTATTTCCAATGCATTTTTATAGATTATAATTACGATAGATGTTCTTTAGACAAACGAAAGTGCTAAATGTCGTTCTGAAGCAAATACACTACCTGAATATTTTTAAGAACTTCCTTAGCAGCCAAATATTTTATTTTATTTATCATTCTTGAACTATATTAATTTACAATGAAATATAAATCCTTTGAAATAAATTGCCAAACAAAAAATGTGTTTTCCTTGAAATATATTACCCTGTGTACATTTCCATCACTCCAAATATTTCGTTTTTCCATTTGCTTATCCGACCTTGTTCACCTGGGCACTCTTTTGCTAAGGCCTGTCGCTATCCATTCCGCTTATTAGAATGAGAGAGATTCATATTATCACATTGTTATTTTTTTACATGCGGATCCCTTTCGCAAGTAGTCTTTCTTGTAAAAAACACGTGCATTCCATATCTTTATCTTTTCTCTTTTTAATCTATTAATTTTATGCCGAGTGTCACTTATTTTTACTTTGCCGATAGCTTAGTCTTTCTAGTGGTTCTTCCGTTAGTAAGTTCTTCCGTTACGGAAAAACCTTCCTCTTACTATAGCCAGATGTTCCTTTGTACTTAGGAGCTAGTGGTGGTACGCAGGTCAGTGGTGACATCGATGAAAGTTTCCTAATGATTATTTCATTTCATATCATAGGAAAAAGGAAAGAAACCAGCATAATAAAGTTCATTCTTTTGCACGATTTCAATTTTCTATCGTGAAAGTTGGGCGTAGTGCACGGGATAATGTAGTTGTGGCTTATTAATAGACGATTGTTGCAATGCAATCAAGGCACACTTTATATTCCTATTAATAAAATGTTTATGTTAAAATATATGTTTTTAAAAATCTGTTGAAGTTCATCATTATATTCTTGCCTTTGATTGAATATTGGAGTTATTTCATTAAGAAAAATTGAATATTAACTTTATTTATCTTGTATATGTTACAATAAGATTTTTTTACATTTCCTCTTTGGGAACACGGTACCATATAAATTAATTTAAAAATAATTTAACTAAAATAACTTGTTATTTTCCCTTTCTTTTTTCCCGAAAAGAGTACTATCGACAGAAAGCTAAAAAAATGGCTAAAGTTGAAAAAAAATCCTGCTCTTCTCTAAAATTATCATTTCCAACCAAATTTGCGGATCTATTATTTTTGAAAGTATTAACTGTAATTTTAGAATCAGATCTCAATCATGACAGGCAATGATTCTACAATCTATATCTCAGAAGTTCGCCGATTCGAATCATCTTACATGCATATCTAATTGGATATTGAATTTAAAGTTTCAAAAGTTATGGTAGTTAAACAAATATGTTTTTATGTCTTATGTGATATATTTTGCCATTTATGCTTGGTTTTCACGTCGAATTTCATTGAAAAATCATCATTTGTCCTCTTAATTAAGCAGGACCGTCTATTAAAAAACGTTGTCATAAAAATATACCATCTCAACAACTTCCTCGTAATGTTCTTTTGCGTCGAATCCAATTAATTAGATATCAGTGGATAAAAATACCTCTCTCGCTAAACAAATTCCAATCCCCAAAGGCAATAGTCTTATTACGTCGAAAGGCATTGATATCCGCTCGGATGGAAATCCGCGACGTAAACATACGATTTTTGTTCGAACGGCTAAAATTTTATTTAGTCGTTCTTAATTGTACGTTGGCTTCGGATGAATAACTTAACCCTTTGCCGAATCTCACAATTAATTTAAAATTAGGGCTTAATATGGCGTGAATTTTTGCCAAAATGATTTCAATAGATAACGGGCTTTCCAATTAGGCCTCATACATGTTTTTATTTCAGTAATAACCTGCTTTGGGATGTTTACCGACAATAATTCTTTTCCAGCACGGTGCCGGTAAGCAACCGGAAGAACGTTAACTCCAGAACCGTGAAAAAAAGTTATTGACGATTTCTTTTAGAAGTAGACGTCCAACTTCAAAAAGACGGGTGACATACGATTTAATATACGAATAAATTGGCTATTTAGCTCGAATTTGTGGTAAACTTACGTAACAGGAACTACAATGGTCTATTACCTTTACCAATTATTACTTAAAAATCGAGTACACACCAATATATTTTAACGAATTGAATATTGTCTTTATAAGCATAAAATGCTTCGTAATTCAATCAAGTGCTGGAAAAAATTGTTCTCTTTGGTTCCCCTTCCGCATTCATGTTCATTTCTCTTGCTCATTAAACGGCGCCAATAATTACATATGACCCACTCCACCTCTCCCCATTTTACTGTACTTTGCATCGAATTATTCATTAACTTCAACCGTTCACCGGCTTGATCTCATAATATTGCTCGAAATTCACCACTAACATCGTCTTATGTCAAGGTTGTAGGCTATGGTTTGCGTTAAACGAAGCTGAAGTAATTATAAAATCTCCGTATTTTATTTGGAGCTATTTATAAGGCTAATTTTTGAACAAAATTTCTAATAAAGCCTCGTTGTTTATTATTATAATAAATGCTAAATTCCATTTAGCAGAACTGTCATCTCTATGTGTTAGTCAGTTCTTTATAATTACTTTGAGATCTAGAGGGAATATATCGGTGAAAGAACGTTTTGCGAAATTGAAAAATCAAAAGTAAGGCAGGCGCCAGGGTGAAATCGACGTTTTGTTTTACCCTTTATTTGATGCCACGGCTGTTTCGTTGGATTATCATTTTCAGCTGATCTTAACCGAATATAAATTAAAATAAATTTTCACAGATAGTGGAGTAATAGAAATCCTATGAATTAAATGCACCATTTCACATCGGCATTTCCTCTTAAAGACTGAGTAAGAAGAATTTTATCAAGCATATGGCTGTTTCCGTAAGCATAAAGTACTGCTATAAAAGTACGCCGTTCAGATAAATCAATTGAGGGATGGGTTAATATATTTTTTTCCGGTGGAAACCTAATCTCTTCGTTCCCCGTCGTTCATAAAGCAAGATTTAATTGAATTTATCATACCCGGTCCAAGGATGGAGAGGTAAACAACCGTTTGAGAGCCTCGGAGGCTAAAGAAATTAGATTTTTCCGTTTACAGGAAAGGAGGAAACAGCCACTCAGGGCAGAAGATTAGTGGAAAAGTTCAGAACCCTTATATTTCCCTCGTCAGAGGCATTCCTTGGGCCTCAGCGATTCGCCGATTACCAAAACCGCTTGGCTTTCTGCTTCCCTTCCGTTCCTTCCTGCTTGGCTAACCTTTCGTCTTATCCCCGTTTGACGCTCTCCGCCTCTCGCCATCCATCGGCCTTTGCTTTTTATTTCCTTTTCTCCGAATAAGGATTTGGAATCCCGCGAGTGAAAGAATATCCTTCATTATCAATCGTACCCCTATAAAGAAAGTACAGTCTAGAGATTTAAGGTGAAATCATGTTTTCAAAATGCATGATTGATAGTAGTACATTTCAAGAATAATTTTACCCTGATTATATAATTGATTGCATACTGGTTTACTTATTAAGAAAAATATGATTACATCATCAAGAGAGCTACTTCTATACTTATGTCATACATTTTGATATTTTCAAGGGTCATCCTTTTATTTTGACACTATTACTTAATACATACTCTTGTCTTCTCTTATATTGATTATTTCACCACCGGTTCCCACTTTTTAGTTTAATCAGGAAGCATGGCAATGGTATTTATCATAACTATTCCAATGTTTGATTGACTTTTCTATCTACGCAACTAAATTAAACGTCCTCTCTTGTCACGGGTTTCACTTCCAGCTGGCTTTTTAAAACAGTTAATATTGTTTTTTACCATCGATTATTTTTTCCATCGACGTTAAATTTTCTTCCACATTATATACCATTCATTCCCGTTATTATGGCATTTATATCCCCCAAAACTTTTCGTATCTCCTTTCAGGTTTCTCAAATCCCTCTTCCCCAATAGCGTCGTCGAACGACGTTCCCCTGACCAATAGTCTGTCTTCAGCAGAGAGGAAATCGGTGTACTTACCTCATTCCCGTTTGACGGAACGGATGGGCTTGAGGTGAGGGTAGATGTGAATGGAAGGGAGACCCAAAGATCAAAAAGAGAAGGGAGAAGGAAGAGAGAAAGGGAGAGGGTGAAGAATATGGTGAGTTGGATGCCGTCTCGGATGACTTGATCTCAAAAACGATTGATCTTCCCTCTGTTGCCCCACCGATTCCCCATCCACTCCTTGAACTCAAAGACTTCTCTTTTCTTCTATATCCCTAAAGCGCAGAAGCCTTTTCACGTCGTCTTCCTCCCATCTCCGTCCGTCCCTCGCCTTTTCTATCTCTCAGACTACCTCCCCCCCTCATCCTGCCCCTTCCCATAAGCTCCGCTCCTTCATCCACCCTTTCCACAATTTCCCTCCTTTACCTGATTACTGGCTTTTTGGTTCTTGGGTGTTCCTACTCGGATTCACCGCTGCCCTCCTCCCAGCCCACACCCATGTCTCCCACTCACCCACCCTCCCTTTGCCCCTCTCCGACTCCTTTGCTATCCACCCGCCCCCGCGCACAACTCTTTCTCCTGCTCCATTCTCCGTCTCCGCGCTCTCAGTCCCCACCACCACAGTCTCTTACGCCCTCTTCTCCCTCAGCCTTTTCTCGATTCATCACGCCGTTCATCCGGTGAGGTTAGTTGTGCAAATTGACTCTGCTGTTTGATGTACGCATCCCAAAACTCCTCATCCCACCGGCCGCCCTTCTTTCGCTCACCCACCCGCCACGTTTCGTCCCTTGCCAACCGTCCCTCCATACCTTTGCCCGCCTCCCCCCCCACCTCCTTCACCCGCCTTCACTCCCGCCACCACCACCTACCTACCTGCCTTCCATTTGTATCGCATCCCGCTCTTTTGTGGAATCAGCGAGGGGATGAGCGCGGCGGGGAGGGAGGGTGGCTGGGAGGTGAAGGAAGGAGGAAGGGGTGAAAGTTCCGTGCCTACTCACCAGCGTGGGCAATGAGGAGATGAACCATTCCCCCAAATCCCCCCTCCCCTCCTACTATCCGTTTGCGGCGTTTTCAATCGCCTACCGACAAGGAGCACATTCGGCCTATCTGCGGATGAGGCCGATGGACCTTATGTGGGTGGTACCTACCGGAGAGTGTTTTAGGGCTTATCGTAATGATAATTGAGTGAAAGCCACCCTTGTGATTAATTCTTGACCCAATATCAGCCACATGTACATATATGTATGCAATCATATGCATATGTGTTCGCACATATGTATATACACACATGTACATGAATAAATACACACATTTATATGTATATTCATGCACATATATGTACAACTCTCCCATGGACTACAACCTTGATGTGGTGGAAGGGGTTGTGCATTCTGATATCCCCTAGAGCTGTGCTAGCGGGAACAATGATAATTACTTCGGGTAGGGTCACCCATGCCAAATTGCTCAAATTTTATAAGAAAGAAGAAAGGTAGTCCACGCAGCGCTTGCTCCTTAGTGGGGCGGCAGCAGAGGCTTCTGACCCCAATGTGCGATGGTGCCACGTTAAAAACATTATTGAGGAATGCAACGGGAAACCACCTAAAAAATTATTCCCCAGACTTTTATGATGGACAGCATAGACAATGGAGTCCTGACAATGACGGGACTCGGCCCAATCGGCCATGTGTCGTGCCCCGCAGGGGGAGAGGCAAGGCTTCCACGGTCGTCATCTCATGAAAACCTTGCAAAGCAAAACCGACAGCAGCAGAACAGAATATGCAGAAGAAGAAGACCGAATCAGTAAAAATAAGAACTTGAAATGTTAGGAAAACATGTAGGATAGGAAAATTAGAGAATATAAAGCGAGAGATAGGGAGAGGAAATAAAGATATTTTAGGCCTTTGCGAGGTGACATAGAAGAATAGCGGGGGTTACTGGAGTGATAGTTATAGAGTAATATACAAGTACAGCGGAGGGGGCGAGAGCCAACTAGGGGCTGCCATTATATTGAATAAAAAGGTAGGAATAAGCATAATCAACATAAATCAAGCATAATGAAAAGAGAAACTTTATAATTCCACATAGATTCTTGACCCAATATCAGCCGTAAGATAACACAGGCCTACAAAAAAATTTTTTTTTGTTGCCGGGAATCTTTGTGATGATTTTAACTATATTTGAAGAGCTGAATCCAAATATGAAATCTTTTATTTAACAGCTCTACTTTTTTAGATATGGCACATATTACGGTTAGTTGTTTTAATATTTGATATATTCCGGAAAATAATTTTCAAAGTTAAATAAATCTATAAGTATACTAATTTATAACCACTCTGCGGTGTTCCTTTTATTTTCAATAAACTGTCAATAAGTTTTATGTATATTTCTGTATTGTAGGCCAATGAGATAATTATTAATATAATATTCCCATATCATCATGTAGAAGATTTTTTTACGTAAGTAACAACATATCTATAACTTGAAAACTATAGCTGATAGGAAAATACTAGTGTCATAATTGGGTTCAGCACCCCAATTGTTCTTTAAATCAACATTAAAACCTCCGGCACCAAAAACACTGTTGGCCTGTGTAATCTATAGAAAGATAATCAGAAAGATAATCTATGTGGAATTATAAAGTTTCTCTTTTCATTATGTCAAGTCGATTCCATGAAGTCACGCCCGAGACAACGAATTATAAATCAAGCAATGGATAGAATAGTAATAGTAGAGATAAAAGCAGAACCGGAGAACTAATTCGTTGGGGTGATTGAAATCCGACGGTAGGCGAAAAAAGAGGTGGTGATTAGGTGGGGGACTACGGTTTACGTAGGTACGAGCAATGACCGTGGGGAGAAAGCAATTGAATTCTGCAGGAGACTGGAGTTAGTCATCACCAACACTTGTTTTATGCACCACAAAATAATAGGTATACATGGAAAATGCAAGGTGACTCAGAAGGGTATCTAAGATTACAAATAAAAATTGTATTATGGTTAGGCACAGATTTAG
This sequence comes from Hetaerina titia, assembly GCA_037158775.1. Lineage (NCBI taxonomy): Eukaryota > Metazoa > Arthropoda > Insecta > Odonata > Calopterygidae > Hetaerina > Hetaerina titia. The sequence continues at coordinate 91,731,755 of CM073772.1, read as the reverse complement.
GAACGATGTGATCAATTTGCACAGCTTCACGAGAGCGGATGCGGACCCTGATAACAATTTACTTGTTTTGAAGTGTAGCGCCCGTTTCAAAACGAAACAATGCATATTTGGCTTAATCGGTTAGGAAGCGATTATTTTTGTCATGCTGTGTGAGATTGGAAATTTGAACAATTATAAAAGTAGAAATACAATAATCGGTCGCATAAGAAAACATAACTATGTCAATGTAGATTGACAAGTTTATTTATTTGCTTGATGCATTAGAGCAATATCGTTAATATTTCAGACATATTTAAGACCAATGTAGATTGATTGAGCAAAGTTATTGCCCTGCGAAATTTTGACGATTGGAAATGATTTACATTATTTGTTATCGTATTATTTTCATGAAAAAAGTTAAAGAAATAAATCTATAAATTTTAAATCTAAATTCCATAACTTTTTATTAATAATCATCGCCAGGAAAATAATTAGGAAGGTAATTCCAGGAAAATAATTTACTGAAAAATCACGTTAAATTGGTAATGGATATACGAGTACATATCATATGTATCTTTTAGCAGAAGCAAATACTCACGGGAACTTTTATCCAATTGTTATATTACGATTAAAATCTAAAGAAAACGATGTGTGTCACTTAAAATGTGTATGGGATGTATCGAAGAAGTACTTGCTAACCATATTTCTTCCTATTTTATAGGGATAATATATAACCCAATAGGCGATAAATTTATATCAGATATATTTTATTCCTTTAGTTTCATAGGTCTGGCACTAATCTTGGTTGATGAATTGAAGGCAGACTCAATGGTTGCTTCAGCATTTTTAGATCTATTCAGTAATGAAGGATTTGTTGCAATAGGAGTATGTACAATAAATGTAGTACAGTAGGTGTAGTACTAATTTTCACCTAGATTTACATACTTTGGGAGGTCAAAAATACCAATGTTCCCCTAACTGCCAAGATCAATTCAACCCTTAGGAGTAATTTGTTATCAAATGCAACGAGAAGTGAATGGATTTATTTAATGCATGATGGAAAAAATTGCATTTTCTGCAGAAAAATCATTAACATTCTAACTTTTTCCTTTATAAAGTGATTTTTCAGTTCTTTTGAAAAGCTATAATTCAAGAATATGCGCAGAATTAAACTAAATAACGTTTTCATTAATTGAAATCATGTGATTATCTAAATAGACAGAATTTTAATTTAATGAGATCTTTTTTATAATTTGGTATGTTGTCTCCAATCGCCTTTCGAGTTTCCTTGTGTTGTATTTATACCCAAAAAGGTGTTTAATGATTCAGTGAGGTGGAACATCTCTTTAAAAAATAGATTCTCAACGTCAGGCATATTTTTATGAAGTTTACGTCGCCACTAATGAAAATAAGTTTTAATGAATAATGAAGGAAAGTCAAAGGAATGCGTCCATAAAAAGGATATCGTCGATGAATAAATATATCTTTACGATTTGATATACAACTTTGTATGTTCATTTATTTAATTTATAGAATTTTTGAGACTTTTATGCTTCATTAATATTTTTTTATTATTTTAGAATGACACAAAAATGTAAAAGAACACGAACATTTTTCTTTACAAGATATTGGTGATCAATCCAATTATTCGCGAGATACTAAAATAGTGTGCTGTTCTCCAGCTACGAGTGGGGAGATGAAGACATATCCGCCCTTACTCGGTCGATGGTTTGTTAATTTCCGAATTCACTCCCCCCCCCTTCCATCCCCCCACAACGCGTTGCTTGTACGTTCATCATCTCTACTCTCCTGCCGCAGCCCTAAAGGTTTGGTGGAACATACATTTTTATTTTCCGTTGTGGATGGAAAACCAGAGTTCTCGTCCACTCTTTCTTATTTTTTCTCCACCAATAATTTGCCACATTTTTGAAAAAAACGTTCTAATATCTGGACAATTATCTTATGGCTCTATTATCGCGGCTCGGCGTGATTTTTGGAATAGCTTGTTTCACACATATCATTGCTCCCTATGCTGTGGCAAATTTTATGTCTTATTGTTCTCAAACAGGGGCTCATTTTCTCCTAGGAAGACATTCTGAACGATATAAAATTCATATCCGCGGAAATATCGACGTGCAATATCAAAAATGATAAAGTTTTCTAGAAATAGTCACGTTGCTGCTGTTATAAATTACATCTTGTGTGGGTTAAATTTCTTTCAGGGTCAAGGGGTAAATAATGGACGTGCACGTGTCAAGCATCAGGCGTGAATCAATTGGATCGGGGGAAGGTGCAAGATTGTGAGCACGTAGAGCGGCGATGCGGGAAAGGAGGACAAAAATGCATCCCACGCATTTCTCCGTACTTTTCTTCCTCTCGGGAAGCGTAAAAAAATGTCCGTAAAAATAAAACGCGGAACACGGATTGAGTGGATGGCTAGGCGGTGTCCGGGTGGAAAAATACGCCCAACTACCCTCCTCCCCGTCCATCCTTCTTCCCCTCCGTGCATCACTTTTTTTCCTTTATTTCTGAAGCAATGAATCCACGAGGACGTTCCTCCGACGGGAGGGAAAATTTTTCCTTTTATTTTTTTTTCAAGTGAACGGGCTTGGAGAATGGGGAGGGCGGTGGTTGCCTTGTGTCGTGGAGAGGAGGATGGGACAAGAAGGGGGAAGGAAGAGGCGAGAATATGGGGACTGGTCGTGACGCGGGGGTGGAGAGGAGGAGATGGATGGAATGAGAGGCAATGGGGGTGAGGGAGAGATGAAGTGAGGAGGAGGAAAAGGAGGATCGACTCCGAAATGCTACGCGCGGCCGACATTGCTCTTGTTGGGAATGTTTTTGGGAAGTTCTGTAATCAGTCGAAATACATTTCTCGAACTTTGCCCTCCCGCTCCCCTCTCTTTTGCCGCTCCTCACCCGTCATGCACCCCCGCGTCCCCCCTCCCTTCCCAACACCCGAAAGCCACCGTCTCCCCCCGTCCTCCCTTCATCCCCCTCGCTCCCGTCCCTCGCGGTCTGAACGAACGAGGCCTCGGCGATATTAATTCCCGGGGAGAGGAAGAGGAGGTGACAGAGGAATGGGTAAGGGGGGAGGGATGCGATGAGGCAAAGGAAAGGGTCGAGTTTGGCGGGGGGTGGAGGCAGGCGGTGCGGAAGGCGGGGGACGGGCGGAGTAGGCTCATGTCGATTCACCAGAGGCTCGGAATCGCCGCTTCCGAGGCGCCCTCCCCCCTCTCAGCAAAAAAGGGGATGAGATCATTTACTGCAGTGAATGCTGAAGAAAGGATCACAGGGGCGATTGAACGGAAATATGGAATTTTCCCTGCTATTTATTTCCCTTTTCGAAAGGGTAGAATCATTGGGAATCTTTTCAAATATCTGTAAACCTCCGTGTACTCGATGTGTTGCTTTTGGGATTAATGAATGGGGTGAAGTTGAGATGCAATTACTGCCGAATTTTTAGGGGAATCGATGGGGTTTTAATGGCCGTAAACTTTTAATGTGAGATAACTTCAATGGTGTTCTTAAATTATTATACCATTTCTAATTACTACGGGGATTTTTCTGTGGCCAATGATTACTAAACATTATAAATCGTCTAAACTACTAACATCTTAAAGTTCAGGACACTGTTTCTACCTACACTTGGAGGAATTCTTCAATCCTAGGAAGAGTGGAAAAAAACCCTTAAATTACAAATTTTCATTTTGTAAACGACCATGATTTCACTTCCGTACAACAACATCAATGAATATTAAATATGTAATTGTAGTTTTTCTCCTCAAATTCCTTACGATCCACAAACTATGAAAAAATTCCGCCATAAAGTCAAAATATAGCATTTAGATTTTTCTTGGTTTATATTTGGTTTGACAGGAGCAGTAAGATTAAAAAAAAAGTTTCGGCAAAATGAGCTCGAAAGAGTGAAAAATATCAAATAGAGTAAAATCGATTAATTTATGTAAATAGGTGATACTGTGGGCAAGTATGAGATTTTTTTATTTCCTATTGGTATACGATCAAATATTTTCAGAGGTACCATTTGGTCATAGCATAATCCTATCTCTTGTCTATTCATTACGTCTTCAATCAGAACTTAATTAATACTTATTAATAATTACAACGACATGCCCGGCCCCTGACACAATATAAACCGCCTATATTTATCAAACGGATTCATTCATTGTAAACATAATAAATCTATTACCATAAATATTTAATTGTTAATCTTCACTCCAGAGTTCTGTGAGAGAGGTCTGAAGGTCATACGTCTCCGTCATCAGGTATTGAACTTTGTATGAGACAGGAAGGAAAGACGCCACAGGTAGCCGGGGTATGAGAGAGGGCTAGTGAAAACAAGAGAAAGCCAAAGCCGGTAGGAGATGAGTAACGCAAATTAAGAATTAATATTGAAACGCAAGAAGGTGGGCTTGAAACATGAGGGAGGAGATGGAAATATTGTCAAATAATAAGGTAATTAATAAAAGTGTATAGTAAATTCTGTCCAGTTAGGGCCATTGATCCTCATATTTAAATTCTAATTCTATTGAGGATTGCCAAAGCATTTCTCTTAGTGAGACCTTGTAGTGCGTAACGTTTTACGTTACTACAAAATAAGTTTGAATGCTTGTGTTGTACCAAAAACATTGCGAAATATTTAGCGCAATTGGGGGATGTAGATTTCATGCATATCGTAGTTATAGTAAAAATGTAGAAAAATTAGCGCCGAATAGAATATGATTTAGTTAAAATATGATATTATGCTTTTAATTTATTGTTTGTGAGCTTATTGTGAACGTAGTTGGACATTTCTGACCGATGGATGACAATTTTTAATAAAATTAAAATTTCATTCTTGAGCCATAATAATTGCTAAGTAGCAATTCTTCATAGCTTAGGAAGTGCATGACTCCTATTAAAACTTCCTCATTTTTATGATCGCTGCACGTCATATTTATTCTTTACGTCTATATTAAAGTTCTAAATATTTTTTCTCTGCTTTAGAAATTAATTTATACCTGAGCTATACGGATCAGCCAGATTAATGTCGTGATGAGAGAAAATGAAATCGGTTCTCTCTCGTCGGGATAACATTTTCATCTTCGTCTTCATCAAAGAGCTCTTGAGATCCTGGAATAGTATTACAAATTATTTATCCTTGTCCCACGGATGTACACAGAATGATTCTGCGTAATATGGAAGCAAACCGGTGGAGTGCAAATGAAACCCCAAATGACCATCTCATTTGGGTCGAGTTTTATTTTTATCCATAATCAGGGCTCGGGATTACGGCAACTGAGTGGAACAGGACAGGGTCGGGATAAAGGGATGGAAAAAAATTATCTCGAAGTCCATTCGGCGCCAGGAAAGTATCAGGATGAATGAAAGATGGCCGTTCCGAAATTAAGATGCCCCTCCACCCCTTTCTCCCGAAAGGGTTGAAACAAGGAGAGTATGGGAAAGAAGCAGAAAGTATTTTTGGGAAGGGGGAGAAATAGTTGTTGGAAAAGGGTTCGGTAGGTGAAGGGGACGATGACGTTGAAGGGTTGAAGGGGGTAGGTAGGGTTTTTTTGCGGGGGAGATGGCAGAGAAGTGATGAAGAAGTTTTCAAGGTTTTGGACCAATTAAGGAAACGGAGAGATGTTGATGGGTGTGGTATGGAGCGTGGAGGGGAGCGGGTGGGTTAGGGGAGGTCGGATGAAACGGAAAGAAGCGGCTGTTTGGAAGGGTCGGGTGATTGGGAGGCAGTGATAGGGAGGCATTTTTTTCTCGTTTTTCGGTCCAGGGCCCCAGTGAGAGCGTCGCCGTAGGTGTGTTTGTATTGGAGGGGTTACGGGCGAGGAAAGGACGAGTGAATTCAGGGAGGGTGAGGGATGCGATGTAATGGCAGGAGATGAAAAGATATTATGACATTGAAACGCCAAAAAAAAATATTTTGAAAATAAAAATAAAAGCTTTTTTCCTCCAGCGGAGCGGAGTGTTTTTCATCAACTCTTTGATTTCGCGTGCCTTTCGAATTGAATGGGTTTCTCTCTCATCCCTCAGCTAAAAGATTTTCTTCTTTGCATCCTCTTCAAGACGAGAAAATCGCTAATTTTTTGAAGATTGGCGAAACCTTTTTCAGTGTTTCTTGAAAACTCAGTGCCCTTTTAAGAGTTTGAGAGAAAGAGGATTTCATTTTCTATATTGGACAATGCTTGATTTATATTAAAATACTACTTTTTCATAGTTTGGTACCATTTTTATAAATTAGAGAACTAGCACACAGATTCTCATTGTCACTTTTAATATTTTGAGATTGAATGGATGAAAGGTATGACAAATATTATTATTATTATTCTTAAAATCGGCCATTAAAACGATATTAATTTTACGTTATAAATATTAAGCAAACCAATTTATTGTATTCTTAGTACTGAGTGCAGATTCGTGTCTTCAATTTACAGCTCTTGTTATCAACCAGTCCATAGTTCATTGAAATTAAAAAAACGAAGAAAATTATGATGGAAGAAAAGTTACGTAAAATTAGCTTGTAATTACTTTTTCCAGACAGATTTTCATACATTTATACTAAGCTCACCCTTCATTCCACCCATTTAGTGCTGAAGCAGTTCAAGTAAAAATTAAACATATACGTGTATAGTTATATTCATAGTGTTTTTTGAGATGTGCCAAAGATTAAGTATTAACGCCGTCCGTTTACCCGTCATACACGACAAGTAATTCAAATAATTTCGCATAATCTAATTTACCAGTAGCATATTTCCACGGCTCGTATTTCTACTCACTTCTTACTTTCTCTCATTCGTACTGGAAAACCGGTTACAGAATACAACCTTGCCTGTCTTTATTATCATTATTTACTACTCTTCTACCTCTTTGGATGGTTTTGCTCATTTATTCATCAACCAACCGTAACTTTGCTAACCCTCTTACGCCTCTCCGCCTCCCACGCTCAAATCTCGTCTCACGATTTTTCCCTCCTCCGTGTACGTGAAAAATCCCTTTCCCCCTTCACTGTCTTTCAACCCCCGTCTCCCCACCTCGTCCCCTAGCTTCCGACAAGCCCTCAATCTCTCTTTCCCTTACCTTCCTCTTCCCCCTTCGCTTAACATCCCAGCTTGCCCTCACCCCTCCTATTCCCTCTCCCTCAGTTCCTTTATTCACCACCGATTTCGCCCCTTAACCCTATTTGCATGCCCATGCACCCCTCCTCTCCTTCCCCACACTCGCCTTCCGATAAAAATCCGGCCGTACCATCGCTCCAAACACCGCCGCGCCTTCGGGATTCTCCTTCGGCACCGCCTCCCAGCCCTCCTCTCTCGTTCCATCCCAATTCCTCACACTGCCTCCACCTTACCTCCCATTTTTCCCCGATCCTTTTGATGTCGCCGCCATTCCCATCATCCCTTTTCGCGGATCCTCGTCACGCGCGACTGGAGGCGATCCACAAACATGCGCAAATCACGCTCCAACGCACCCCTATCCGCCCTCCCCTCCTCCTCTGCCCTTCCCTTCCCCATCCTTGGTCCCCGGAGCGAACCGTAGCTGCACTCATATCCCTCTCCTTCTCCCTCAAAAAATCCACCCTTTTACCATGCCTAGTGTCGCTGGCACAACCTTACCAAACCCTCACGCCCTTCACGCGGGCGCGCTTGACTCGCGTCCGCGACGGCAAATAATCCTCGCTCGTTACCGCCGTCTCCCTCTTTTCCCTTTCTCTTTCCTCCCTGAAGAATGCAAGCATGCAGCCCTCAGCCGTCCCCACCTCATGCACTGCCCTAGAGAAAAACCGCACTTATCGGAGGAAAGTGGAAAAATGTTATGCACATAACCGATATGAAAGTTTTTCTCAAAATTACGGATTGCGCCAGGCAGCGAAACTCCTTGAAATCTCTGTTAGCTCTCGAAGAGATTCCCAGCGTTCTTCTCTTTCTATCCTCATTCCTTGATAGGGGCCCTCACCGTCTGTCTTCATTTTATGCTCGGTGATCTCACGTGGGTTTCATCCTCACGGTGACAAGTGATACGAGCAGCAATATTTTTATCTTTATGTTTGATTTAATAGGTTATCAAATGCGGAAGGAGGAAAAAATACTTATTTCGGAGAAGTACGTCCCACACACACGTATACCCAGCAGTTATTATTTATCTGCTGCCTTTTCTTTGGAATTTAGCACGGTTTAAATATCTTTGAAATTAAACGGGGCATGGGTTCAGATTTTCGATAGTTTATTTTTTACTGTGATATTGCCTACGATGGCGAGATTGCCTTGCATTGGTATGAAATTGGACCTACCAATATATTTACCCATCAGAACTAAAATATTACCTCTTTACTATTTTTCAATTCATTATGCACAAGAAACCTTGTAGGATATACGGGCGTAAAATCTTCCCTAGAACTAAGGGTACATTATTTCGTTACATCCACTCCAATCCAATATTTTTGGAGTAATGATATGGTTATTTAATTCAAAAACGTTATAATCTATTTTCTTTAGAGAATAGGTGCAACTGTAATATTTTGATTGAGCAGAAAGCTGACATATTATCGTAAAAGAAGGATGCTACTAGCATGCGCATGTCCACTAAGGGATACATTGAATGACGATACTCCTAAAAAAATCTATTTGCTCCGTCTGCTGTTCATCAAAGTATGACGCCTATTCTAGGTTTAATTAAAAAAATGCTCGCATCACACTTAATGAGAGATGATTCAGAAAATATAATCGTGGCCGTCAAGGAAAACACATTTGGACCGAGAGGAGAGCTCGGATTCATAGCTCTCCCCAACCTTGAGGAATAATTCCTGAGTACCTTCTGGAGACGGGAGGGATAAGTTAAGTTGGGGTGGCCGTCGTATGTGGGGGGCGTTGAAATCCTAGCCCCCACTTCCTCCCTCGGTACATCACACATAGCCCACCCGTCCTCTCCCAAACACGCCTCCTTCCTCGTTCCTTGGAAGGAACGTCCCTAATGGACGTGAAGCCCAACTGAATCCCATCGACCCTTTGGCCTTAAATCCCGTTCTCTGATCCCAGTTCGGAGGAGGACACCTGAACCCCCAAAGGGATTTCGGTTGAAGTGGTGTGTAATCTAGAAATACCCCTTCAAACTCTCTCATCCCCCGCAACACTAACCTCCCACTCTCGCCGGCCCCCACACCCTACTCCATCCGTGGAGCCCACACCCTCCGATATAAGGCTCCTCGCGTCCTGCCCACTCCTGCCAGATGCAGACCGCCGGAGCCACCTCAGTGTCCCTCCCGCCTTGATCCCATATCTCTTCCCCACCGTGCCTATCTTCCTCACTTGTGCCGAACCACACCTTATCCCATTCCTTCCGCCCCCGCCGCAAGCGGTCCTTTTTTTCCTGTTCCCTCCCTCCCATCGACCGCCGTCCTCTGTCTTCCTCCCCTCCCACAGGCCGTCTTGACTCTGTCGTACGGCGACTTATTGAGTTGGCCATTACGATCAAAGCGTTGCGAATTTTTCATCTCAACTTTGGTGGCATCTCGTGGGCGTGAAGAATGAAGGAAAAGGTCAAGGAAGTGATAATGCGTTGCAAGGGGAGAGAGACCGTAGGAAAGTGGGCTTGCGTGATATATCTCTTTCTTTTTGTGTATATATGTGCGCTCGTTCGTTATACATATATTTACTTTTGTATATATATATGCATATACATACATATATATTTAGGATATGTATATTTATTTATTTGGTAGTGGAATTTCGCCTTCTTACTTTTCATATTCTGGCTTGCGCGTTGTTGGATGGTTTTCGTACTGCATCCTGGGGTGCAACTGTTTGTTAGATGATGGTGTATATGTTTGGATGCGAGTGAGATGAAAGGATTTTTGCATGAGTTTATGTGACACTGTGGGCATAGTTTTGCATGTATGTGGTGATTTTGCACGTGGTTGTTCCTATTTACGGATGGTGACCTAACACCCCCCGCCACACGCCTTTGCGGCGGCCTGCGGGGTATTATGTGATGTAGATGTAGGAGAAGCAAAATATTTATTTGGTAGCTGTATCCATCCAAAACCTACTGGTATATCAATTAATAGTGATAATATATTATGTGTACATAAATATCAATCGCAATAAGCAATTCGAAGGTAGAATTGATAGGTAAAGGTAGACCTCACCTAATACTAATCCCAATGGCTTGAGAACGTCATGTATCAGGTTAGGGAGGCCAGGTCCTTTATCTGTGCCGCGTGTGGCTTTCTTGAAATATGTGCTACTTGAAAAATCACACATGTAAGGTGAAGTTGAGGGTTCCCAGAGCAGTCTCAGTGAATCGAACTTGGCGTTTCCGGATGGTAGCTCAGCGATATACGCATTGGACTACCACGTCCCTGTACGTACGATAACATACATACACTCACATAGATAAATATATATGGTGCACCAGTGTAGGAAAAAAAGCGATTCGGAGGATTCTTTGTCTGGAATCTTTGAGCTCTTTCATCTCGATTAGGCAGATAAAGAAGAACGGAGAAAAAACATTTCAGAAGCCTTAATAATATTCCTGGGAAAAAATATTACGTTACCTTTAACGCAGAAAGTCTGGATTAAGTTTTAGTGGCTAAGTAACATTTTAATATACGTTTACGACGTTATCCGCCTGTTTAAGGAGCAGTTGATATTGCGCTTTTTTGCAATGTAACTAATGGGGGATTAATAATTTTTCTGTAATGATTATTATTTTTAATGTTTATTTTTTTCCAGAATTAACACTTAAAAAAGGGAAATTTAAGGAAGAATAAATAAGTTTTCAAGATTCACCTAGATGACGCAATTAGACGCCTTCCTGTTAGAAACTGGGTGGAATCATCGCCAATCATTGTTTGCAATCGGACATTAACTTGATAAAATCTACATTCACGTTCCTTATTGGATGAAAATTAATGCCTCACAAATGTACAATATATATATATATGTATGTATATATGTATATATATATATATATATATATATATATATATATATATATAAAGAAATTCTCACGGATGGGAATAATAATTTAAAATAATAATCGAGTTTCGAGAGCGAGCCAACAAAACATAGCCTGTACTATCTCGCCTCTTTCTTTAAATAATATATATATATATATATATATATATATATGTCTATATAAACCATAAACACAGTAATCAACCCGAAGGTCGGTTTAGTAGGTGATGGTAGAGCTCACCCATGTACCAAGTCCGACGGCGTGTGAATATTCACACATCAGGGTAGGGGGGCCAGTTCCTTTCCCATATGTCTATATATTATACATGTATATATTGAGATGAAGAGAGGCTGATGTAGAGTAGGTTACTGAATTAGCTTTTGTTTGGAGTAACAAAATATTTATTTGATAGTCGTGTACATCCAAAATCCTACCTTAACCGGCAGATTACCCAATAATATATATGTATCTATATACATAGATATATTTATATATAATGGTTTAGAAAAAATTCTTCATGAGAATATCAGTCGCTTGAAATGGAATTGTGTTTTTCATTTCGATATATTTAGGCCCTTTCCTAAATGGAAGAGTTATTTTAAAAATAAATGTTAACACTGTTTATAGAAGTACCCATTATATTTGGGCATTAAGAATAGAAATTGAAAGTGCGAAAGAAACAATCAGCAACACTTTGTAATTTTAAGAGGAGGAGCAATGGAAAAACGCATCGGGAATCCTTTGAGCGATTTTTTTTCAATTGCGTTTGCCTCACTTTTCCGACTTGTTGCCTACGCTTAACGGTCAAAGTATCCCTTCCTTTTTTGAAAGCTCAGGCAAATAAAATATATTCTCCAAAGTCAATCTACTAACTTTCCGTTGTAACTTATTCACTTCCCATCGAAAGAACGAAATCATCCCAAGGAATTCCTTTTGCTTCCGTCAATTTTTCCAAATCTTTTTCTCTCTTCCTTTCCTTCTTCTGTTTCCTTCTTCTTCTCTTGTTTTCACTCTTCCCTTCTTTTGGGGACTTATTTTACTTCATTTTCTCTTTCCACAAGTTCCAGAGGTGAGTTAAAGAACGACGTTTTGGGGGAAGCGGTAGAAAAACTCACTCCCTCACCCGCTAGCCTTTACTCAGCCCTTAAATCCCTTCGCTCACCACGCATAAAATGCGCTCCCTTCCAGCCAGCCACCCAACCATCACCGACCCACTCTGCCCCTTCAAAAAACCTTTCATCCTTCGATCCTGCGAGACGCGAATTTCGCGCAAGGCCCGTGCGCTTCCGGTTGCTTTCGCGAGAAGCGGGGCGGAAATATCGGCACGTTCGGCATTTCGGGCTGATGGCGTATCACGGAGGAATTGGGGCGAAAGAGGAAGGATTGAGGCTGAGTGAATGGGTGGAAGATTTCCAGAGACTGAGAATAAGCGGGCAGCGGATGAGGGGAACTGATGGAGGTTCGATGGTTATGAATGGGTTAAACAGAATGGTAAGTGGGTTGTGGGAGGTGTTATTCACTTAGTTCGAACGAAATAATGTGATGGTGTGCAGATATCCGGATTTCGAGGACCGGAAAATTTATTTCCGATAGTATAAACTTTGAGAATATGAATGAACGCTCTCTTAAAAGTACTTGTAAGGTTAACAAAACTTAAGGAGCGCTCAGTATTTACAAATTTCCTTTCAACCCAAGATAACACTAAGTAACAATATTGTGGGTACACCCCATATAATACACCCCATCCAAAGTGACATTCGATTTAGAAAGGTAATGGGTGGAAGTTTTAGAATTCAGAAGGTATTTGCACTAAGTATTTCAGGATTTCGGAGTCACATTCTTACAAATTGAAAATTTCAGAGAAAAGCCGTACTTTGAAAATATAGCATAAATCTATGAAATTTTATTTCCTCCAGCAGTCACACCTTCGATACATTACTGACACAATTAATATTTTAACTAGCACTAAATGTATACCATTATTTTTTGTTTAACATTTATTAATCGTTATATATTGTGTGTTTATTATAATTATGAGAAGAATAAGACCAATGTTCACATGTAGTAAGAGTGAACTAAATAACCAATTTACAGTCTGCCTTACTAAGAATTGACATCTTCCTGTAAGTGAATTTTCCTACTACACTCTTTTAAAATAAAAAAAATATTCATATGATATCGTATATAAAACACTGCGAACCACTACCCTTCCAGGACGCTTTTGGATTAAAAACATGTGGATAGGTAATGATATTTACTCGAAATTGCTTAGATACTGTTGGATAATTTATAAACTTACATGCTGGGAAAGAAATTATGAATAATTCCAACTGAAGTGAAGCACTCCTTGAACGGCGACATTATCTTACAATTTTATAGAAATATATATGTATGTATTTATATCCTTCTCTCGTTACACGAATAACTAGTTATAAATTTAAACCATTTTTTTATATCTATCATATAACGGGTGATCTGGAGGAAAACGTTCACGCTAGAAGTGGTGTTAGTACTCTAATTATTGTTTTGCGGGTTTAATCAGCATTCATTACTAAAATCTATCCATTTTCCCTTTGAATCAAGTTTGAAGTAATTTTAAAAGGTAGAAATATTGTATAGAATGTTTTCCAAGGGTAATTGGAAGACAAAGGCAACAGGGCCATGCTTTTCTTTCGCCAGAATAAAATATCTTCTAGATAAACCACTCATATTGGAACAAGAGCCGCTTGACCGGTATTTGTATTTACTTTACTCACTACAGAGACTTTTACTAATCACGCAAATACGTAAATTTATAATTTCTTTTTCGGTCTTCGGCTCCGAACACCCTGAGGGTCACATCTGCGACCCTGTGCGCACCTTTCCAGTCATGTTTCTTGTTAAGTTCCCCCTAGTCCCTCTCCTGCCTAAGCTGTTCGACCTCTGGCGTTTGCTATTTCTTCTCGCCTTGATGGCGACACCCTTGTGGGGGAAGTTCCATATTTCATGTCATAGAGGGAAGTGCTTGGAAGTTTGGATCCCTTCGTTAAGGAGTCGGGGATTAGCGTTGCAAAGGCGATAGGACGATGGACGGGAGAAGGATCGCTCAAGAAGACGGAGATGGGTGAGAGGGATTCAAACAAAGCCCTTCTTCGGGAAATGAGGACTCTTTGGACGATCAGTGGCCCCTCGGCAACGTTGGGTGACACTGAAGGCTTGCTAATGGAAGTTTTATCCTGGGGAAGCGAATAATGCTCCTCGTTTGGACTTCATATTTGGCGAAAAGTAGCACATTTTGCCAATAGTAATGCAATAGAGTCTTCCAAATTGAAAAAAAACAGTTGCTTTGTAGCGTTTGCACCCACTATATCCATAAGTGATACGACTCATTGAAGTGAACCCTGACTCGTGGAGACGTGCGAAGGTCGCAAGGTAATAAATCGAACTAATGACAAATATTTCGTTCAATACTTTTACAGCGTATGCACTGGGTTGAATCAAGCCTTGTAAGCCATGGTAATCATAAAGAATATAAATATAGGCATGGAAAGACGGAAATACATAAAAATAAATTTATGAACCTAATAGCAACATTCTGTATACTCTTCGGGGAACATGCAAACATATTTTTCTTTTATAGCATTGTTTTATGATACTTCTTAGCTCCGATTGAATTTCTCCGGTAAAAACTTCCTTAAAGCACAAATGTTTCCCACTAATTTCAATCTAAAATGAGCGTCAGTTTCGTTTCACGCTCTTTCAAATATGACATAAACAGTAATTTTTCGAAAATGTTTTATGATTCATAAAGAAATGTGTAGTATTAATTATCGAATGTGTGGTATTACTGAATATCTTACCGATCCATTTCCTCCACCGTAGTCAACTACCTTTGAGCTTTATTAAATCCTAAAACAGTGCGGCCGAATAAATTCGAAATGGTTTTGTTCGTTCTGTTTCCTTCAATCATCGTTCCCTCAAATCCTGATAGCCGATGCGTAAAGTATAAAAGCGGAAGGCGGATCCACTTCCTGGTGTTTTCTCTGTGGGCACATAAAACTCTCCCTCATCCTTCTCGATACTATCCGGCAAAATAGCGGCAGGTCGATTCTCTGTCGAGTTGCCGGGCGAAGAATGCCTGAGGGGAGTGTGCGTATGTAATAGACGATGGTTTAAGGGTGGGAAGACGAAGGACAGACGTTAGAGGGGGTGAGAGAAGAGGTTAGGGCCGCATGGGGAAGGAAGGTTTTGTCGAGGGGTGCCTCCGCCCCTTTTGCTTTCAATAACCTTTTGACTTCGCCTATATTGGTCGAAGGGAGTTACACGCTCGCCTTAAAAGAACATAAACTCCAGGGCCGAGGGAGGGATATGAGGGAGAGAGTAAACGACCGCTCCGCATTCGGTGATGCTTTGCCTCCCCCTTTCTCTTCTTACTGGCTGCTTCCCACTTACACTACTCTCCCTCTTTTCGATTTCCATCACTCCAAATTTGAGCTTTTGTTCTCTATGCTTCCTATTTTTTCTATGTATAAAAATGATGATTAAAGTTGGCTAATGATAGGTATGTGTGCAATTATGTTGCGAATATGCACATTGAAAACATCATTTTATCTTTTTACTAAAGTTTAAAAAGAGTGAATTCAGGGAATGTAAATCGCACGATCAATTATAATATCTTTTAAGAGTAAAATGAAAGAATGAAAAGTTATGGAGAAGGCGTGTGAAAAAAATAATTTTAATTGGCTTAATTCTTATACCTCTTTTAAGAAGTAGTAGAAATGTTAAGAGGATTACCTCTACTACTGTGATGTGTGAAATTGATACGCCGTTGAGCTCAGTATTATGACAGCTTATGAAAAAAACTTCGGTTGGTTAAAATTATTGGTTTATCGCTACCATTGAATCACACTGTTCCACTATTGATCGAAAATATTTAATTTGGTTTAGAAATTCACCAAATAAATTGGTGCAGAATAAATTATGTAACTTTTTCGTAATTTACTTTGCATTAACATGATATACGATAATCTTCAGGCTCTCCGAACGTGGACATAAATATTCTTGTCAACGATACCACTATTATTTACTTCATTAAATAATTTGATTTCAATTGTATATATTTTTTTTACTAGCTATCGGTTGCCCATAATTTTTATATTTTACTCTATAGTTTTCTCTTATCTTCATGTCTTTGCCACCCTTATCCCACACAACCTTTTCAAATACCATTTCTTTCCCGTTCAATCTCCATCCTGGCATTCCCCTTTCACTCTCCTCCCCACTTTTCTTCCAATATGCTCCCAGCACTATATCTCTATATCGTAACGAACCTGACGAAATATCCCCGTATTCAACGGCATTCTTTTCGATATTGGGAGATAAACGAGAAATTTATGTCTCTTCGTCGGCGACGGAACTGGAGTGGGCGGGGTATCCGAGCGTCCTTATAAAGGCGGCGAGGACATCCATGGATAAGAATTTGAAAGAAAATATTTGTCAATATATGTCCGTTTTTTCCGCTTTCCTATTCAATGACACTCAGCACCAATATTGCCGCGTCTTGTGGAATCAGGAGCACTCATTCTACTGTTTATGTATGCTTTGGTTGGAGCTGAACGGATCCTGGAAGTCTCATATTGAATTTCACCCTTCGAATAAATATCAAAGATATTTCCCGGGAGGAAAAAGCACAAAAATGTATTACCTGACTTACTGACGTTGGTGAATTCTCAAAATGTGTTCGTCAACTTGAAAATTTTAGTGAAAGCACGTTTTAATATTTAAATTATTAATTTTTGATGAATTATCATAAATTGAAGTCACATTTCATTACATTGGAAGTTAGATTTGTATCTGTTTTGAATATGGAAGATTTGCCATGCACAAGAAAAATTTGCCATTTGCAGAGTATGACAAAATTTGAACTATACTTAAAATGTCATGGAGGAAAATTAATAAAATATTGCTATACGCTCGTAAATATGATTCCAAATTAACAATAAAGCCATTTTTTGAATGAATTATATACTGTGATGACTAAAAATATCAAAAAGTGGATTTATTAGTCGCGCGATTTGGTGAATGCTTTGACTCTTTGAGGTTGAATGTTACTAACATTATTCTTCATAATGCTGCGCTAATGAATAAATAGAAGACCCGGGTTCGATTTCGAGTGATGTCTTCTCTCGGTTAAAAAGCTTAAATTACGTCATGTGAGTAAAACAGAAAGGAAAGCAGGATAATAGTTTTAAGAGTTATATAGTGTGTGAATGTGTATCAATTATCAAAAGTATTCATAAATATAATGGTGTGTAATTAACTAGGCTACCTGAGAGAAGTAGAATGTATAAAAATTATTCAAGAAATACATCATTGGCTGACTGCTAGCAGAAAAGGAATGTTTTGGTCCATAAAGAAAAATAATTTATTGCTGGAAGTAAATGTTCAATACAAACTCATTAACTGCTTTTTAATCCATTTACATGAATACACACACACACACACACACACATATATATATATATATATATATATATATATATATATTGCATAATGAATTGTATACATTGCGTATTGAAAGATTTTTCTCGGTTAATACTTATTTACTTTGGGTATAGAGAAAAATATATAGTATTACGGACCACTGCAAAACAATATGAAAACACCTGTTCTTCCTCATCATATTTTAGATACTTGTTCAATAGAATTCCAATGTAACAATTTCAGAGAGTAAAAATCATTCGCCTTAATCGGAATTCGAACCCCGATCCCTCGATGTCCGGCCGAGTGCTCTAGCCTGTTAAGCTAACGAGGCTCTTACCCTCCAACATTATTTTGGCTATTTTTGGCAAAAATTGGTATTTTTTTGGTTTTTTATCTCTCTTGTGCAAATTCATGCGAAAATATACAATTATATGTTCCTCGCTATATGTGACCCAGAAATAACCATAACAGTTGCACGCGGGCAACAAAACGACTTTTGGGTTCCTTTTTCGTGATCTAATGGTTACAATCGTTGTATCACTGAGATTAGCGCTAAACAGAAGGAAGCAATCTCCGTCAATCAAACACAGTCCACAATATGGGCATTCTTCTCTTATCCCCCCCCTATGCCGACAGGCGTCGTCCTTTGTTGAGGCCACTGTTTCTTCCCCTTCTCTCGGAACCATCACCTCGGTGGACTTCTTCCTCAATTTTTGCCCATTCCCTCGGGGGGTCCCTCTTTTTCCCCTTTTTCTATCCCCCCCACCACCAGTATCTTATTCCTCCCTCACCTCTCCCTTTTCCCGTCCAAATCAACGTTCTCCCCGACCGCATTCCATCTTGCCCTGCACTCTACGGCGATAGTTCAATAACATCTACGGTGCCGTGCGTATGGGGCTGGCGTTATTCGGTTTCGCCTCGACCGTTGTGAGTGAGGGCTGGGAAGGGAAGGCGGGGTATATCAAATTTCAAGGCATCGCTTGGGAGCCGTCGGGAGGGAGGGAATATCAGAAGGGATGTTAAGGTGGAAATACGACTGAATTTTATGTTCCAATAATGCAGGCGAAAATATCGGCAGGCATGTGGCGCGGGCGGGGGAGCGAATGGTGGTCGTACGGAGAGCAGACGATCATCCCGTGGAAGCGCGAGTTTTAGGGGTTGGACGGAGGAAGATTTTTAAATACCTATTCTCTCCCCTTCCTTTTTTTACGGCCATTTATCGCAATATTCATGAAATCGACGCCTTATTGTCTGAGGGAGGCGTTTTGTGCTGTTTGGAAGGCTATGAATCTGCTTCTGGTGGTGGACGCTTGGGTCGGAGCAAGAAATGTGTTATTAATACGAGATAAAGTATTCAGGCAGAACCTATTCGACAGGGATAGGAGTCACCTTCTTTAGTTGGTTCCTGTGGTCCGAAAGATTGAAAAGCATTTAAAGGTTATGATTTTGATAGAAGCAAGAGTATTTTCAATCCTCTCCGCTCACATAATCCCATTAGAAAATATTCAACCTACTTCGTACGGGTCTGAGTACTGAATTATGCAAGCTAAAATTTTGTGGTCCATTAAAATATATAATTCTAACCATATACAATTGAAGGATATTTTGTTCAATCAGATATTTTTGGCGATAAAAAAATTATGATGTTCCAAATTTTTTATCCCAAAGCAAATTTGTTAACGTTTTAACCTACCGAGAGCAGATTTGTAGATTTTATGACGTCTTGTACTTTATTTATTCGAGTTGGATGCATATTCTATCACAAAAGCGTATTTTGTCATGAACAAAATTTCTATAATTGGAGTAATTTAGCAAACCAGCGATTGTAAATCTGATATTTTCATTGGACAGAGGTGAAATTTTGAAAGTAATGGAATATTGAATTAAATTAAGTAAATTTAATTTTTATAAACAAGCCACCATTTTTGTAGTCGTATATTGCGATAATGTATCTAACTGATGATATGGTAAATGATATTCTTGCATGAGGCATTTACATGAGTCTATTATTCTAATTTCCATATTAGAAACTTTTTCGGGAAGAATGTACTCATAGTTGTGTAATCACCAGTAAATGTACACCTGATGATCGGTCATTGACGGAGTAGATCTAGGGATGGAATTCTTTATAGTTATGCTTACCGTAAATCAACTCTTCCATAGGATTGGTTGTTTGTAATTTTGAGGGACATTCTATGAGCATGCACTGATTAGATATTCATTTAAACGAGTTCTCATCGAAGTAATGTTTGTATAAAACTTCACGAGCTTTCGTCGACCGCAGGGCAGAGAAAAAATATATATCCTTTCTCGAAGAAACTATATGGATCCATGCCCAAACAAACTTCCTCGTCATTCCCGCCTTTTTCTTCTTCAGCCGATACCGTCTCCCTACGAGAACACACACCCGCGCGGACCCTCCTCCTCTCAGGTTTTCAGAAACAACGCCTACCAAAACGGCTCCGAATCAACTTGCTCCGCAATCCACAGGCTCACTTTCGCACACGTACACCCACACGGACGCGTTCTTCATTCGCTTTTAGCCTTAAGCCTACGGATTCATTCATCCGCGGACCCTGAAAAGGGGAAGTCAATCATTATCTCTCTTTCGTTCTCCCCTCCCAACAGCATACCTTATATATATAGTATATATATGCGTATGTGTGCGAGTGTGTGGTCGTATCCTTCTCTCGCCCTCTTTCAAGCCTTTCCGCCACCCCCCTCCTATTGTCTCCCGAAACCTTTGCCTCTGCGTATCCATCTCTCTCTCTCTCTCATCCCACCACCCGATTTCATTCCCCAATCCTTCTGTCGCGACACCAGCACAGCGCCACGATCCGCAGCCAAAAGAGAGCGCAATGGGAGGGATGGAGACCTTCCTACGGCCCATCAGCGTCCCGTGCCTTTTGTTTCCCGGTGGCAGAGGGTGGCGGGAAGTGTGGTCTGGGAGATATTCGGAGAGTTTCAACGAGGGGGTGAGACGAGATGAGGGTGCCCGTAAGAGGTAGGGAGGATTGAGAGGAAACCATTAGAAGGGACTTGAAGACGGAGATGAGAGTCGAAGGGGTTATAGGAAGTGGGTACTGAAAGTGTAAAGGTTGACGGGAGCTGTGTGGCCCCTGGAGCTCGAGGATGCCGCATAGTAAAAGTAATTAAGCCTAATAAGGAGTCTTAAAAAAATACATTATTGGTCAACGGTTTATTATTCAAATTAGTATCGTCGTGTCCGTTTAGTTTCACCATTAGGTACTGGTGGTGCAGACCGAGTGGATTAACTACCACAGCGGCGGACGAATGTGAAGTTCACGGTTATGGTCGCAGTACTGCGATGTGGAAGGCAACTGAAAACCACCACATTATTCTCCCTATAATATGCAGCCTTGCATTCAAATATACCATGGGAATAGAGTAGAATGGAATTCTGCAGTAAACCAATCCTAGGATTGAAATACTGATGACGAAGTATCCGTTTGATACTTCGGTTTAAAAATAGAGGAACATAATTGATGATAGGATTATAGGATCCATTAGGAGTCTTTCCATAATTTTATTTCATAAAGAATAATGGAGACTCAAAAATATATGTCGGTCTTCACGTAACACTATTTTGTTGTAGATGTAAAATTCTTGTTAATACATGTGTAGAATCACATTAGCTTTAGCTTTATGAGAAGCTAAATATAAATTAAGCCTTATTAAGCTTTTTTCTCGTACGAAATTTACGAGATGTTAATGAAATATTATAACTCTGCACTAGAATTCTATGCATTTTTCTCTGAAAGACCCTTTTTTTTCCTTCTTCTTCTCTGAAAGACCCTCTGAAATTACCCTACATTATCAAGGATAATTTTGTATTATATTTTGATATACTCCATTCCTCATTCAAATTTGAAGTTTTCCACGCATTTTTTTTAATTTTGCAAAAAGATTGTACGAAATAGTAGGAAAGGCGTATTCACAAGACGGTATCTCTGAGAGCGCGCATGGGGTAGTAGACGGTGGAATTATAATCTCCGCAGGTACCAAAAACATACAGTGAAAGGGGATGGGTCAATAAACAAGTGTGGAAACGAGAGGGGCTCGGGAATAAGTGAGGATGCACCACAGTAATGAGAGGAACAAGCATGGAGCCATAAGGAGGCAAGCTGTCACTCCATCTGAGTGCAAGGGAGGGACAATCATTTCAATGGGCGGCAGCGATGCCGAAGGATGTCACGTGAGCTGAACATGAGAGTGTTCCGCTTGCATGGACGGTGGCAGGGATCCTCATCAGAGAAAAGGCTGAAAGAGTATACGGTTGCCGATGATCGGTCATGCTTTAATTGCTCCTAGTTAATGAATGGGAAATTTACCCTTGAACTGATTCCAATGCTGCATACATTGTGCCCACCACTATTAACAGGTTAAATATATTAACTATTAAGTGTTAATCTCCGGACGCTTTAAAATAATATTTAAAATTAATAGAGCTCATTTAAGAAAATCATGTAATTTTGTATTTCAACGATTCTACATTCCTTGAAGATGGCCATACATGCAAGTCATGAACGGCAGTGATCCGTTTTGTCAATTTATCTAATAAGTTGAGATCATTTATCATGACGAATCAAAAAATCAATATTAATAAGAATACGGAGTTTCAAATTCAGCCTATATATTTCAAATTCGACGTTTACGCATGAATGATATAATTAGAGTAATATGATAGATTTTATTGTTCAAAACAAATGTTACTATTTTACTACGAGAAACTATTCCTCCTAAATAAACTTGAAGGAATATTTTTTTATTGGACTATTCCCTTCATATTGTCAGCATGGAAAATATAATAGATCCCATACGTAGAAGTTAAACCCTGCGAAAGTTGCTCCTGGCAAAGTTTCGAAGGAATTGTATTTTAAAAGATAATAAAACTCTATATCAAATATTGACACTGGTAATTGATTCAGAAAAGAAGAGTAGATTGAATTTATTAGCTAAACCACCATTTTTGTTTTGAAAAAAATGAATATTAGCTAAATCTTCCCACATGCAAATACATCTTAAACAATTAAATTATTATGAAGAGAATATTATCAGAACTATTCATAATTTAATTATATGTGTAATCATACATTATTGTTTGTTTCAAATCGTGTGAAATAAAAAATATTGTAATGCGGAAGAAAATTTGCTGGTAATTACTAAGTGGGGAAATAAGCTGTTTTATACTTGAGAGGTTTCATGCAAATTATTTGAAAAACAAAATTCACATCTCGGTTACCGTTTGTTCAATTTGAGTGATTATTATCACAAAGTGATATTTGTTTTTAAAATACGGATTATAGAAGGATGGAAAGAGCGATTCCCTTATCTTCCAATATTTTTTAATATCACCGTATGGTTTTTCATTATAAATTTTAAACAATCATGATAAAAATAATTTCGAACTATAGGATTTTAATTAATGATATTTCATCTTTGGCTTGTTCGCTTGTGAAAGTCATAATGATATTGCAATCGTTTTCCTATCAATAGGAATCCCATATAGTATTGAGAAACACTTGTTAGGAAGACAATTATGTTATCATTATCTTGTAGTTAGAAATTGCCTTTTCGAACTTTTCGAGCATATCATTTAATAAGTTAAGTTTTACTGATGTCCATTCATCCATGTTTTAGCGTCCACATTAGTAATTATTTCTGTGTTCTTTTCCTGACTTCGACAATGATTTATAAAAAAATCTTCCATATTAGTCTATGAATTTGTGAAAATATTTTATAATTTGTAAAAAAAATACGTTTAAAAAAATCTCTTATTTACATGTTTTTGTGACCGAAGAAAAAAATATCAAGTCAATACGCTTTATTGGTTTGAAGTGAACTTTTTCAGAGCTTAAGCAGAGGTTAAAGAAAAGAATGACTACCATCGCGTATAAAACATCACTCGGAATAATTATTTCGTGAAATGCGTCAAAATAAAAAAAAGAATTGACGAAAAATACGAATTGCCGATTATTTATACTCAATCATTCTAACCGCTTCGGAGGTTTTTTAGGGAAAAAAATTGCCACCGATTCACCCACTAAACGAAGCCAATATGAGGAGCGCAATCACCGATTCTCGTGTGAACTCCAAGCGCTTCACAAGTATGGTAACTCGTAATTACGGCTCGATACCGCGTACCATTATTGGGCGAGGATGCGGCACGGCAAGGAAGGAGTGCATTCCCTGCCTCCCTCTAAAAGAGCAGCAGAGAGAAGGGAAGGAGGTAAGAGGCAGCATTACGCCGAATACGGATTTCCATTAATTTCCAAGAGATCGCGCCGAAGGGTATGCGCCAAAAGTGCGAGAGGGTGGCGGACCTGGGAAGGAAAGAAGGGCGAAGGAAGTTGTAGGAGACGAAGACGTCGAGCGAGAAGAAACAGATGACAAACGGAAAGCGAACGGAGGAAAGCGATCTAACGGATGACGCCTGTCTTCGTAATCCTCATCGATTTCGAGACGCCATACCCATCCGTCCGAGAACTTTTATTGGAGAATGTTCCCTCCGGAACTCTAGAAGGAGACGGGGAGTGGAAGGGGAGGGAAAACATGGAGGGTAAAAAGGAAAAAAAATGAGAAGAAACCAACGAGGACACCTCTCTGTAATAAGGGAATCCGTATATTCGCTATTTGAGGATCGGGATGAATACCATCGGATGCGGGACGGAAAAAAATGAGTAGAAAATGTCTTTTTTCGATGGAACTCTGAACTGATTATTGGATTTTTTTACATGCCTGCGGGTACTTTTTTATTTTTACGAGAGTTGTTGCTGGGAAAACATGGAAAATATGGAAAGAGTCTCTTGTTCGGAATCGTAACGAATTCTGAGGAGATTCGTAATTTGCGCAAAAATTTAAAACTTATTGGAGATGGGATGAAAGGAGAATTGAGTATTTGCTATTTATGTTTTTCTTTAGAGTCTGACTTTGTAATAAAATATCTTTATTCAGACATAGTTTAGCATTTGATCTGACATATTATTCAATTAGTCAATAATTTTTAAATTTTATAATGAAGTATATTGGGATAAAATTAGGTAAAAAGGATACTATTTCATCAATTACTAAATAAAATGTATCCGTCCATACTTTGAGATGTTTCAATAGTCTATTGGTCATTACTGAAGTTTTTCATGTGATAATAATAATTTTATCCGTTGAAGTTGACTCAATGCCGTTTAATTTGGCTCAGAGTTACTTTTTAAAATATTAGGATATTGGGGTCTGGTCTTTTGTAATTGATATATAATTAATAGACATTTCTTCCAAGGTTCTCCTACTGAGGGCCTGAAAGAATATTTTTTCATATATTTTTATTCTCTTATATTTTCATTGAAAAATATTTCCGTTTTTTTTTAATGTTTAAAATTATTATAACGTTAGCTAGGGTTGATGCTAATATCGATTGCTTGTTGTGAAATAAATTATAAGAGGCCTCGCATCTTTCATTGAATTATAAATTGAAAGGTTTCTGCAATATTATCTAGTTTCTTTCAAATTAATTTTATTTTTTAAGAGAAGATTTGGTTGAGTAATGCAATACTACCACAATAATCATGGCAAAGGAATGTTGTCTGGATTTTTATTCTAATCTGGAAACTAATAGCTGCATATTTCTGATTTCAATAGAATTAAGGAGGGTTACTGCAGGAAAACTCCAAGAATTAGTTTTATTTTTCTCGATTTCCGTTGCTTTTGTGGCTAGTACGCTTGTAATACAGATAAACCTTTGTATCCAGTTTCACACGGTCAGTACGATCATGGTGTTGTCTGACAGAGTTTAAAATTCCTGTGCACAATATGGGACTTAAATTAACAAAATTTGACCTTCAGGAGGGTGAGTTTACTACCTTGAAAATATATATATCATTTTACTTTTAATTTGTTAAGAACGCCTTGCTAGACGAAGTAACTTTAATTAAAAAGGAATCATTCCGATCGGTATTTTTAACAAGAATCTAATCACTATCATTTTCCCTCTTAGATCATTAGATTTTCTCATCGTAGTTTACCTCTCTCATCGGTTCCCATGCTAAAGTCGAAGTACAAGTACATGTAGCCAAAGCTAAGGTTCGATAAGGCATAGGAGTATAAAAGAATCCTGAGGTTATCTATTGAACTGGAGGGCAGGGTGCCCCTTTGGGTGTTCGGTAATTGCGTGAGTAGGTGCGTGTGCATGCAAGCCTGAGTGCGCGTCTCCTCCTGCCTTCGGTTCGTGTGGGGGGTTATAGGTTGGGGGAGGGGAAGGAAGAATGATGAGGGGAGGAGGCGAAAATGGGCGATGCATGGAAGGAGTTGGATGAAAACGCTGGCAATAATGAAAGCCAGTGGAAAGAATGGAGAATGGGATTGACTTGTGGTGGAGGAGAACTGTATGGTGGGGAGAAGAAGTGGGAGAAGGAGGGGAGGGTCGAAGGAGGAATGGGAGGATTAGGGGGGGGGTGTGGGGGTTGCGCTTGCGATTCAGTTGATAAATGTAGAAGAGGAGGTGGAGGAAAAGGGTGACGTGGAGAGGGTGAGAGGAGAAGAGTGAAAGGGGTGGGAGCGTAAGGAAGGAGAGGGGGTTGGGCGCAGAGAAAAGGGAAACGTATTGAAACTCTATGGGATCGTGACGGGTTGGTTTGTGTTTTGAGGGTTGCCTCGATAAAGGCGAAGCGCCATTGTATCGAAGAAATAAAGGGTCGACGCGGAGAGAGAGAGAGAGAGAAGGAGAGAAGTCAGCCAGGGAGAGGATAAACTTTTGCTGGAACGGAGAGTTGAAATCATTGATATTCGAGCCTCGGAGCACAGAGGCTGTGGGTGAATGCTCGGTGAGCGCTCTGGAAAAAAGCGATAATAAAACATTGGGGTTTTCTCTCTTCCCACCTCCCCATCTCCCCTTGATCTCAATTTCATAGGAAAATCACATGATCACGAACGGGACCTTAATAACGATTTTTCTGTGATGTTTTTTCCATTGTTGAAAAAAAACAAAATGCATGAACGAATGACTAGGAATACATTCTTCGTAATATTTCGTACCAAAGTCTTCGTTGCGGTCAAATAAAGACATAATAGCAGCATTGGTACTTTCTTATTCCACGTCTTTAATTCAGATTTTTTAATATTAATCCGAAACGGAATCCCGTTAACCCCTCCGAGAACATCAGTATTCAAGAATGCTTCTATTGATTCTTCAAATAGCGTTACGTGCAATCCATTTGTTCTTGCGCAGATGTTGACATTAGATTAAGGAAGTTTGGTCGTCTATCATCCTAAAAATGGAAGAAACCGTGGGAATCGCTGCAAAAAATTATTCACCGTGGCCTTTTTTTTTGAAGCAAGCTTCTCTAAGTCTCGAAACATGGAGTATATTAAGTGGTGAGTCCAATAAAACGCCGAGAACATATTTTATTTAGATTCCATTGGGAGAGGAACGGAAGGAAGCGGCCGCAAAGGGTACTAGAGATCGAAGGGGGCATTGGAGAAAGATGAGCGGCGAGATAGAATGTTATTTTTTTGTCGGGGGAGAGTTAAAGACGGAAGGAGTGAGGGGCGGCGAGGCAGGCAAGTAAAAGACCCGAGTATGCGGCTGTGGTTTGCGGGTTGCAACACTGCTCTTCCCGATGGTGTTGGGGGAGGGAGGGGTGAAAGGAGTTGGAGGACTTGAAAGAAAAAGGCGATGCGGAAAGGCGAGAGAAGATGTCAGAAGGGGGAGGGACGACGGTGGGTAGATGGGAGGCGGACTGTAACGTAGCAGCAGTCTGAGAAGAAGAGGTTTGTTTTGAGATGAATGTATCGGAGTTCAATATTGCCTATAGCTCATCAGGGAAGCAGAAAATGGACGGGGGAAAGGAGCGGGGTGGTAAGAGGGGACGGAAGGACCGGAGAGGGGGACGAGGGTGGGAGTTTGGGGTTGGACGGGTGAGGAGAGAGAGAGGGAGGGAGAGAGATAGAGTGATGGGCAAACGGGAGTGGGGAGTGTGTGATACGTCCGGGGAGAGGGTGAGAGGGGAAAGGAGACAGATGGATCAAAGAGGCAGCAGGGATACAGATGGGGAGGGAAAGAAGTAGTGACACGGGGTAGATGAAATGTCTGTAAGCGAAGATGAAATGTTTTGGGGATACTATCAAAAGAATCAAATGCTCAATGTGAAACCGAACTGAAGGATATGTTATTAAAGTCTCTCTATGAAGAAGATATTAGCGGCATTGAAAAAAAATGATGCTACTACCCCTCTGTCCCTGCTGTGCCTTTGAATGCTTTGGTGAAGTAGGCAGGGGACATTATAATTTGTCGTATATTTGTGAATGGTTATATTGAAATGTAGTCAGTTTTAATATGCATCATGCTTTATATTTACAGCAATATTATTCGGGATTTGATTTCTGCAAGACAATTTTTCTTACCTATAATTTTGTTTTGCTAATTTTTTATACTAAGCTATTGGGTGTTGAAATGCATTAACTTGCTACTAAGATTGATGATCAAATGAAGGCTATTCACGTTTTACCTCAGTGTGAGAGATTATTCTTTCAAGTTGACAGAACATTTTTTACCGCCAGTTTTTTCCCCTTTCAATTTTCTACTAAACATAGAAGTGTGCGTTGAAACTATAATCCCTGTTAGTACAATTTTTTTTGAGAATTCTGAAGTACAATTTGACTGCCGGAAGAATAAATAATAAAAGCTGTTATTTAAATGTAACAGGTTAAGTAATTTCTTTTATTGTCATGAAACAATGATTTTAAAGATTAGTTTGAAATTGGCTTTTCTAAAATGCTGCCTTCATGAGACACGGAAGTATTGAATGTTAGCCCCTATGAAAGAAATGTTGATAGAAATTATTGTTCCATGTAAAATGTAAATTCACGTAACATATAACCCACAAAAATAAAGAGTGAGTTGAACAAATTTCCCATGCATTTGTTTAAATTGTCGCAGGCTATCAGGAATACAGGTACAGAAATGGCTGAAATATATTTGAGTCTCGGCAATCAACTTCAGTTCCCAACGAGGCAAAATGCCTAACTACTTCGGCAACTGTAAATAATTTTTTGAACGTGATTGCAGTCCTGCTATTCTTGGAGAAAGGTATCCACTGAATTTCAGAATTGTTTTTTTTTTCATTTTAGTGTGTAATGAACGAAGCGTATTTATTGTCACCTTTTTGTTTTTTTTTACAATTTCAATTTTATATTTAAAAATTGAAGTATTTAGTCGGGTAACCAAAGTTTTACAATACCAAATCATTGATTTAATAGGCTATGGCTGCAAGGCCAACGATAAATAATGTACTGCTTCGTCATTCACATAATTATAGGATCTAACGCGACGCTGATATCCCTTCCGCAATGTGGAATATCCTCCATAAATGAAATCTCGGAGGTCATTTTGGTTCCCTGTGTTGTCACAGGTACTCATTTTAAAAAGAGAGAGTCACGGCCACCAAGCAATATGATCGAGTTGCTTTTCCCACTGGCCGCTCGCACGCAAGCATTGCGGCCATGCCTCTCACATGTTTTCACCGAGGAGAGGGCATTAAGAAACCCTTTCCCCTCTCCCTCCCCTCCCCCACCCGAGGAGCCCATTTCTTGCGTTCAAGGCCTCCCTCCCTTCAATCCTTCCCGACGTTCCCTCCCGGTGGCCCTCCCTCGCTACCTTCCCCGCCTCCATCGGCCTTCTTATGGGGCTGCACTCCCTGCCCGGGTTGAACGGGCAAGGGGCACGGGTCGGAATGCCTAATGGAGCGGAGACCAGTTGCTGATGGGGGTCACCGGATGGGGTCACCCCTTTTGGCCGGATGGGGCCGGGGGTCCATTGGTTCGATGGGGTCACAAGAGGTGAGTGAGGTTGGGTGGCGTCGGGGGTTGGCTGGTGGGGTTGAAGGGGTGAGGAGGAGAGGGATGGGAGGTGCGGTAACTGCTTTAACACCTATCCCCACTTCCTTCCGCCATCATTGCGCGCACCTCTCTATCTGGCAGTCCCTTTCCTCCCAATTCCTCGCTGGAAGCAAACTCCTTTTCCCACCTTCTATATATGCATCTCGATCCTCCCTCCCTCCTTGACCACTCAATTTGGAATCCCCCTCGGGTCCATTCCTCCCGCTATTCCCCCAACGAGAGCTCACCTTCATCCTCCCCTCCCACTCTCTCTCCCCCTTAAGCTCCCGTCTATCTTATATGTATACCTTTCAGGCGCTCGGTCCGGCCTGTAAACTTGGAGGCGTTTCAGAGGCAGCGCCCGGCGGTCCTCGGGACATTTCAGATACATTTTGCGAGGCTATGTTGCCTTCGTGGCGGAGCTGAAATTTTTCGGAATAATGAAGTGGTATTAGGGATTTGATTGCTTTTCAAATATTTGGTAATAGTGCCATTACGTCAGATTAGTTAACTAGTGGTATTTGGCACGTGTTTAGTTATACATCTGGACTCCCAACACGCCGCACTAAGGTTGTTACTCATGATATGCGATAAAAAGGCCGTTTTCTGAACAGTAATTAAGCTAATTTCTTATGTTCAATTTAAGCTTTGGCCCTTTTCCTATCTATATTTTCTATCTATAAAAATTTAATTTCTAAAATTATTACACTCAAGGGTTTTAGATTTTAAAACACACTTCAGAATACTCGGGCGGAATGCTGTTATACTATATATCAAATCAAACATGAATAATGGGGTAATAGTTAAATCAAAGGTTATTATGGATTGAAGTACCTTATAAATTCTAATGAAGCAGGTGGCTATACAATTTCAGGAACTAACAGAATGATCAATGAAGGTAATTTTATATTTGAAATATCATAGACACCTTAGGCCGATAGTTTCAAGCCCTTTGGTATAATTTGAACAGCGATGAATACGGTTACAAGGGATAACTTAAACCCAGTTTCAATTTAATTTCCACGTAAATGTCCTCGACGAAGAAATAGTAATTGATTTCGCCGATTCAACATATGTGCCTTCCCACAGTCCCCATTGGAGAACCCCTCCGCCTTTGTTGGCATTTTAATTGGATGTGCGAGGGAGATTAATCGGAACAATGGCAAGTTCGATGCGAGCCGATGATTTCCCCGAAATTCCTCAATCCGAACCTTCGCCCATCCGATTCCCTTCGGCCTTCCAGTCCATGAAAGCCCGTTTTTCCCCCCCCCCACCGTCCATCTCCGACCTCTTCCAATCCTCTCATCATACTTCGCCTTCCTTTTCTCCTGCGGCCCCGCTTCCTTTGGTTTCACCCCATACACATAGTAGACACACATTGAGTCTCTCTCTCTCTTACACACACACTCGTTCGGGTCATACCCCCTCGCCTCTCCTCCCCCGTCTCACTCTTCACTCCTCCACGCCAACAATGGGGGCACAGCAAGGCTTGCATTATAGGCTGCGGAGGTGGCCAATATCATCATCGTCCGACGTTGCCCGACCATCCCCCTCCTTCAAATCCCTTTCCGTTCTTCCACAATCCCTTTTTCTTCCCTCTCCCTTATATATCCTTCCCCCACTTGCACTCACCCCATTTCATAATGCGCTATCCTTTCCCTAACACGCTCGCAAAATAACCTCCCCGCCCCGCCTCAGTCCCAGACATCTCTCTCTCTCTCGGTTTCCACCCTCTCCTCCTTTGTCCCGTCCCAACTGACCTTTGGCTATCTCGCATCCGCAAGCATTAACCCAATACCCTTCGAAATCGTTCCAAGTAAGAAAAGGGTCCTGTGGTAGTGGTGTTGGTGGCGACTGGGTTGTAGTAGCCTGGTGTATTGAATACCCTCTCCCAATTCGAGAAAAGGGAATTTCCCCGCCTGGGATTCGTTCCGTTGGACCCCTTCGTCCGGAGTCTACCCCCTCGGGTTGCCCGCGATCGCTTTCGGAAACCGATTCCTAAGCTATTATTCACGGGATTATTGGAATAATTCCATGTTTGAGTGTTTATTGGTTTCCTGTGTTCCGCGAAGGTGAAGGGGCATGAATGCGATTCCGATTGAAATTTGAATACTGATCCTCGGCAGAATTCCGTTTCGGTTTTTGTTGTCAATTTTTCGAAACGTTTTGGCGTTCTTGCCTTAGGCAAACTAACAGTACGTATTATTATGTATTGCTGATCATTTCGCTGAAATAAAAAAATATTAGGGTAGTATTACTGGCCAGAAGATAGTATACGGAAAACCTAATTGTAAAATATGCTATTGTAAACATTTGATTGAAGGATAACTCCTCAATATAATTAATATATATCGTATGTACTTTATAAAGTTCATATAAAAATGCGCAAAATGTGCTAACTGGTGAAACTGTTTGTTTTTAAACATGAATTTGGTGCATTTTTACTGTGAAATCAGCAACAAAATTTGTATTTAAGGGGAGGGAGGGGGTTAAACATTGATAAGGTGTATTTGACTTAAAGATTTCCAATGAATAGTAAATTTTTTTTAATACTATACCAGAAAAGATATTTATTATATTCCAGAAATAAATACTATAATCAAACAAACGATTTTTTTCGCGGAAATTTGCTTAAATCATTAATATAAACCAGACCTTGTTAAAATGGAATATGATATTTAATCCTAATATAATGACGATTGTTTTGAAAAAAAAGAAGCATTTTACAGTAAGAATTTAAAAATGACCAGTTCACACAAAATTTGTATTCATATATTAACGAAATATTATTTTTTTATCAAAGGGAGTCAAAAACCCGGTGGAAGACCCAAAAGGATCTCACTCAACTATTTTTGATTTACATTAAATTCATGCACATGCACATAATTATTTATTTATATCGCAAAATATGTGAGAAAAGTGTTAGTTGGACTATTTTAATTTAATATCATAGTAGTAGAGGAAAATATTAAAGTTCATCGCATACGGCAATATTTTCTCCGTCGTTTGATTACCTTCTCTCCCCTACTGATAAGCTTTGGGTGTGATCGAGGATGATTATATCAAGTGTACTATGGAAAGGAATAACGCCGATAAAAGTCACGCCGATGGTGCCAATCACTCCACCAGCCTTAACAGCACGAATCACCCCCGAATAATGAAACCAACTGTCAACTCCGATAAACTTCCGATTTCCCCTCAAATGTACGATAATTCCCTAAGGTACGAGGCATAAGGCTTAAATCGCTCCGTTCCCTGGGACTCCCTTTCCATTTCCTTCAAGGCATTCTAAAGAGTCTCAAGGAAACAGATATCCGAATCTTTCGATATGAAAATGGTTGGCGGGGCGGATTAAAAATGAATGGAGAGGGAAGGAGGACGTTAGGGAGTTAGGAATCGGAAGGGAACGAAAATAAAACAGCGGTGTCTTCGTGGGGTCGGTTTTTTTTCTTGTATCGGTATGCAAGTTTTTGTCGTGCGAAAGCATCGAGTTTTCGATTAAGAGCTGCTCTCCCCGTCTTGCTCGGCAGTGAAAAGGGGGAGTTTAGGTGCGGGGGTGCGTGGGAGGGTGGTTTGTTTCTTTTATCCGCTGGGCGCTCTTCTTCCTTCGCCGATCGGAAAACCGCGGTCGCCCGCCATTCGTCGCCCGAGGAGAAACGGCGTCGAGGTGGAGGAAAAAGGCGTGAGGGGGAGGCGGTCCCCTCCGTGCCTCATCTCTCACCCCCCCCACTCCACACACCCCGCCACCCACCTTTCCATCCTTTTCCTCCTCGATGGGAATCCTTTATCGCTAAATCGAGCGGTGAGGAATCGATATATCGATCCATGAATGAGGCAGCAATCCGAAGTGGAGGAAAAAATAACTGCGTGTTTACGGTTTATTTTTTTGCACCATATGCCTTCTTTTCCAAACG
Organism: Hetaerina titia; assembly: GCA_037158775.1. Taxonomy (NCBI): domain Eukaryota; kingdom Metazoa; phylum Arthropoda; class Insecta; order Odonata; family Calopterygidae; genus Hetaerina; species Hetaerina titia. Next base: position 91,698,546 of record CM073772.1, on the reverse strand, counting down.
ACGTGAAGACGAATATAAACTTCGGTTGACTTCTTCAAGCTCAAATGGATTTATCCGTTTCTCATCAGTTTGCTCATCTCATTGTCCTTTTCCAAAAAAGGTATTTGTACTCACTCCTCATGATATGCGGGCATATTGGACAATGTTGGATTTCTGTGCCTTAATAAATTTTCAATCTATTATTATTTTTTATGCATCTTTATGTAAGGTTTATTAGAAATTGATTAGTATATTTTATTTATCTAAGCCTTATACATATATATGTATATATATATGTATATTCTATTGAAATCTGAAATAAACCGGCAGGTGGATTTGCTGGAGCATGCCTGCCAATCAGCAACTCCATATGCAAGACCCGCTCGCTGGAGAATTCGAGGAATTCTCCAATTTGGCGAGTTTGCGAAGGATTGAAAGTTACACTGCATGTAAGGCTCATATCTGGTGGGCTTGGTGGGGGATATAACCGTAGGTCGAGTGTCATAAATGTCCGCTGGTACGGGGTATGGTTGGTCGACTTTTGAGAATAGGTTGCGTACCCATAGATCGCTGGATGAGCGCGTGGAAGGTGGGCCAAGAGCTTTGGGAATGTTGCCAGAGTAATAAAAAAGTGAACATAAGGAAAAGACAGAAATAGTAGTCAGGTAATTATGTGAAAAATATTAGGTTTACGTGATGCGTACCTAAAAGAAAGAAAATTAGGTATTGAAGGGAAAGAAGGAAGGTAGATGTGTTGAATTGGATAATTTTGGTCAAAATAGAACTTTCAAAAGGCAATAGAGTAGAATGAATATCTATGGAACCTGTCCTGGATCTGGATGCTGAAGAATAAATTATAGAATAAGAAATAAGTTGACAAGCAAAACATTATGTAGAAAGTGGAAGAGCCACTAGAAAATATGAGACAAAAACAGATAGCTTCTTTGTTTCCTTGAGATGTAATTGCAGAACCATAAACACAGTAATCAACCCGAAGGTCGGTTTAGTAGGTGATGGTAGAGCTCACCCATGTACCAAGCCCGACGGCGTGTGAATATTAACACTTCAGGGTTGGAGGGCCAGTTCCTTTCCCTGTGCCGGTTATGGTTTCCCAGGAAGATCTGGTACCCGAAAAATCAACTAGCTTGGGTGGAGCTGCAGGTACAGAACATAAAATGAGAATAGAATTTTTTCAATTAACACATTAGAATGGAAAATTAAAAAAAAACATTTCATGAGAATGACTAAGGGATAAACACTTTGGTCAAATAAAGAAGAATCTATAAAGAAATAGCTTTCAGGTCGTAAGATTATTGGCATTAGCTATGATACATAAAATGGTTGGCACCGACCAATCTTCGAATCGAAGGAATTATTAAGAGGAGTGTTGGTCGGGTTGTTCTGTTGTCTCTTTCAATGAAATGTGCTAATGGGGTCATAGTTTTTCGTTCAATTCAGAGGATGCAGTGCAACACAGGGTGTACTGTTTGCAAGACATACCGATAAGTGATTGGAACACCTCCGAAACTTCGGACACAAGTTTGGACTGGGTAAGGGACATCTTCATGAGACGATACATTTTCCGACGGGTTAACCTGATCTCTAAGGTGAGAAAGACGGCATCCGGTCGATGGGAACAAGAAGAAACTAGTTGCACTAGTGGGGGAGAATTTTAAATCGCGGCAATCGAGTGAGCGCGTTCTAAGTTGTGAGGCTATAAAAACGAATGGCGATATGAGGTTTTTTTTAAAGGATTTTATTTCTCTCTCTCTCTCTCTTGCATTTCATGCACATTTTGACGCGCAGGATTCATGCTGGTGCGCTTCCCATAAAACATGGCAGCGCACGCGTGCCACCCTTCTTTTTTTCCCCTCGTGTTTTGATGGATACTTAAATATATACACAGTATCTTGCGGTCGGTCGCGCGTCATCCCGTGCGTATTCCTCTCTTTGCCTTCCTGGAGCCCTGTTCTCCGGTTATCCCGCTCTCTCCGCTCCAAAATCCGTCCCAATGCCATCGGTTTTTATCCGACTCTTCCTTCCTTTCTGTCCATTCTTTCTTATGTCACTCGGATTTTGTATTTAAAAGAGATGGGAGCTCTCGAGAGCTCTCGGTCGTTGGCTGCCGTTCTGGGAAATAGTGTGTGACAGCGCTTTCGTCTGCTGGTGTCGTTCGGTAAGGAATAAAAGCGACACTGTTACTCTATTCTTGTTGGCTTAATGATTCGGACTTCCGTGCTCAAAAAAAAAGAGCATATGGACGTCCAAAACGATATCATTTACTTCAATATGTATAGTTATCAATAATTTTCTTCCAAAGTAAATCCATTTCAATAGGGTTCATGAATATTTAACACAATTTTTCTCAATTCAAAGTTATTACACGTGTGGGAAATCTTTAAATATTAATCAAAACTTAAAAGTCGTAAAATAGCTGTGTAACGGTAGAAAAGCAGTCTTAAAACAGTACAAGACTGTAGTGGGGACATATTAAATATCACATATTAACATTGAAAAACTGGCGTCTCTACTTTAATTATTTTTAGACCCTGGGGAATAAAACTCTCAACAATATCTGAATGCATGATTGGAAAACAAAATTCCAGATTATTGATTATAGTCGAATAACAAAATTATTCTTTTGAAATTTATTGGGTTTTGTATGCCAGTGAAAGTGTTTAAATTATAATCCACGAGTTAACTTCAATGGAATTAAACGCTTTGTATTGTGTTTGTATTTTTAAGTGATTATAATAAGATATTAGACACCAGGAAGAATAATCGAGAAAACAAGAAGGTGGAGAAGGAAACAGAGGAATAGATATAATAAAAAACAATCGATTAGAGGGAAACATTTCGAATCCAGAGTCAAAACACACAAAAGTAGATGGCTCCCAAGAAAAACGCATTGAAAGTAATGTGAAGGCTGGGTGTGAAGAGTGGAGAAGTAGTCATTCATATCCCAATAAAAATAAACGGTTATGCTTTAGACTCAAGGCAGACGCTCTCTACTGTCAGAATGCCTCTCTCGGCTCCCAAATGTCTTACTTCACATATTATCCTCATCTTATATCCATTCTAAACAGCCAAGCCACCGTTTTGAAATACCGTATTTTCTTTAAAATATGCACATAAATGCATACGCATATGATCATTGCAAGTGCACCACCTGTTTTTACGTATATTTTCGGCACGACGTGGTGGTTTTCACTTCTCACATTTTCGCCTTTTGCAGAACGTCAGCCGCACCAAATTTCTTTGGACTGAATCGTCTTATTTGCGACGATTTCTATTCTAAGTCTATGGAAGGATTTGTGCATCACGGAGACGGAGGAGGGCGGAGGTATATCGATTTATTCATGTGAATGTTAGAATTTAACTCATCTATCAATCAACAGACCTGTTTTCTTCTTGAAAAAGGTGCATTCTTCGAACGGTTGGTGGATTCACTTATATCAGTCATTCTTTATGCTAAGGCGCGAAATAATGGCATTGATACGATACTAACCATAATCTACTTTTTTGTAACCTACCATGTAATATGGCATTAGGTAGCTAAATCATCGCATGGAAGTTTGTTATTACTATTCTTATTTATAATTTACTTAGAATAGGTTATGCATTGTAACTCTCCTATTCATGGCTTCAAGGACCAGTATTTCCGTTCTATTTGCATAGCTAAGACGGAAACGTAATTTCGGTTAAAATTCTGTTCAAAATATGCTTCTTAATCAGTAGAAAGGTAGGACTAATTTAGCTACAGGGTTACTTAAGTAGCAATGGTGATATATTAATTTAATTAATTTAGTCAACATATTTACAACTGATAGATTTTACCTCTCGGGAATTAACTTCATTGTTTTCACTTTCTCATTTTCAGCACATTTTAAACTTTTTTTACTATCTATAAAATGGATTCTGTGCCAGCACGAAATTTCAAACTATTCTGTTAAGTTATAATAGTATAACAATTTGAATATTATTTTTAATTGAATAACATAAACTTGATAATCATAGCAAAAGAATTTAATGAAATTAAGCGTAATAGAAAACATTTTAGATGAGTTTAGTTCCTTGCGCTCTCCGTGTCCTAGATGTAATGGTATCGAGTGAGAAATTTCAATGCCTTTCATTTTCTACGCCTTAGAGATAGGAATAATTTGCATTTTTTAGTTTTATGTCGGGAAACTTTAAATCATTCCGAAACTATAACTTGATGCTCATCTTAGTTGTCATTACTTACAGAGGAATTTTCCTAAGTTTTAACCAATTGAATGGTAAATGATTCCCATTTCTCATTTTCTTTCTTTACCTGGAACCCCACAACGGGAAAGGGAGACTCTTGACATCACCCAAACCTTGGAGTATACTCGTGCGACAAGCCCCCGCGCTGAACGCCAGACCCTCTTACTCCTCCCCTTCAGTCTGTTCACTTCCGAGGACCATCCCTGTTCCCCCTTGTTTCCTGATCCTGGAGAGGCAGGGAAGTGAGAGGAAAAAAGTGATTGATGATGTATCCATGGGTATCGAAAAATGTGGCAGTTGAGGGTTATTTATTGGAGACCTCTTCAAATGCTCCGTGCCATCGGCACCGCTAATCTCTCTTTGTCTCACGACCCCCTCTTTTTCTTTACCCATTTTTCCCCTCTCTGTCTCATGCGATCGCACCCCTCCCTACGCGTCGTTCCGGTTGAAGTAGTTCTTTCTACAGCCATTCGTCCTTTCCCTGCCCTCTACATGCATGACCTCCTCCTTCTTCTTCTTATTTCCCCACATACTCACTCGTTAATCGTAGTACTTACCTGTAACGGAAGTATCTAAGTAATAACTTTTGTTCTTAATTTATCTCAGTGATAAAGTATATACCATATCCTTTTTGAAAAAGCCTAGTGTGATATCAAGTCTTTCGCAAGAACTAATCACAAACCCGTTTGCGTCGACGCGACTGTTTTCTCAAGGAGGACAAAGCGTTTGGAGGGATAAGATTCTGGTTTCACGGATTTCATTGGAATTCCGGGGGTATTAATGATATAGCTAATTAGAAAGTATTTCCGATTCAAATTTCCAGGAATACAGCTTGAATGTAATTTGAAAGATAAAACCATGATTTTCTGCTACTTCTTGCCCTTACGTTTCAAAGAAAAGTGAATTAAAATCTGACTGTGCTGAATGTTGTTGGTACAACAAGTGTTTAATGGAGGAAAGAGGATGGCAGTCATTGTTTCAAGGCGAAGAGAAAAGGTACTTTTTTCTTCGCCTTGAATCATTGACCGCCAATCCTCTATCAGTTGCCTATTACTGAATATCCTTACCAAAGAGGTGTGTACTTTTGTGTGTTACAGAACAAGTAACATAGGTGATAGTTTCTCCAGTGTGGAAGAGAGGTCTTTGAATCAGGTTTTAAAACATTGATGATGCAACCGAAGCTTAATTCAAATGTTTTCACGTAGCTGGCTACTTTACGGAGCACATAATGGGAAACTTTTGACTTTTATTCTTAATAGGTGGACTCTATCCAACAAATAACGAATGCCTATTACATTTGAATCATATCGGACTCAATTCAGATTAATTCGCGAAATTAATTGTAACTCTCAATTATTAATTTTTATGATAATCAGTAGAAGGTATTGTTATTAGTACGTATTATTATATATACGTATTTTTATAGTATATTCGGTTTGTTGTGTTTTTTGTCTCAATGCGTAAACCTTGTAAAAAGATTTCGTTTGAATATTTCCATGTATAATGACGTGTAGAGAAGCCTTATCGAGTATACCTATAGATCAAATCTCACTTAAGGCGTGAACATGGTTATTGTCATTTTTCCAGGTTGACATATCTTTGGTAGATGGTGTATTATCATTTAAAAATTTACCTCAGTCTTTGAAAAGTCTTAATTAAATTGGGATGTCCGATAATCATTGCTGCGGTTGCTTCAATGTGCGTTCAAATAGCGCAATTCAGCACAAATGTATCTAAATTTCATCCCTTTGTCTTGGAAATCATCATAAAGCCATTAATTTACTGCAGGGTTTCGTCATTAGGCCGAAGTTGTTATTTGATGCCTCCGTTTCATTTCCGAATCACTGTTCTATTCCTAACAGCATCTTTATACATTGTTCACAAGATATTTTGAAATATGTTACGTGCGTTTTGAAGGTAATTTCAATCCCGGAATAGCACTCTAGTGAATGTTAAATAACGATTAGAAATTTAAAAAATTCCGTCTTAAAAATTTTCTGCATATTCATGCAAACAAAATTTTCTTATCATAAATATGTTAAATACAATGAAAATGAAGAAAAAGCAATATTTTATGGTGCATAAAAGATTACTTTTAGTTCTTAATTGGCATGTAACGAAACTAATGAGATAGACGACGAAAAATCTGAATTGTTTTTGTCATTTGAAAAGAAAAGTGGCGATGAGACGAGACTGGTAGGGAAGAGCAGAGCTGATAGGGGTGGAAGAGAAGAAGGGAAAGAAGGAAAGAGGAGGGAGTTGGGCAGAAAAAGGGCCGGTTAGGTTCGAAAAGGGTGGTATTGTTTTATGACAGAAAATTATTGCCGCTCCTGTCTCCCTCAGCGAATTTATATCCGTAAAGGAGAGAGAAGGCCAGGAACGGGGAAGGGGATGGAGCTAAGAGGGTGGTTTTGGGGGATGCTGAGGACAACGGGAGAAGGGGGAAGGAAGGGTGTTTGGTAGGCCTGGGAAGAGAAGCAGGGGACTTGGCCCATCTACTGAGGCGAAAGGAGGAGGGCATCGGCTTCCGGGGGGTGTGCGGGGAAGGGAGGCAAAGGAGGAGGGTTTGGATGCCACACTGGTATAATCGAAGGGAAAAAGAGATGGCTCTTGAATGTGAATAAAACGAAGAGAGATTATCCTGAACCTTCGACTCGAATTGTTTTTTGGCTCTTTTGTGGAACGGTTTGGCACAAAATTTCCCAACTGTTTCGCGTATTAATTTATTCCTGTGGGAGCAGGGGAAATTCGTTTGATGAATATGAATTGTTGGCAGTTTTTCCCTTTTGGAGGATTTATTATCTTATGGCTACAATTCTTCGATACCATTTACAGCGGTGCTGGTCTTGTCATATGTTTTTACCTTTTTTGAGGAACTATTTGGGGGCGAAAGCATAGCGCATTAAGTTTTTATTATATTTTCATTATATGCTAACCATAGTTAACATTAATGTTAAATTATTTGAGAAAATAATTTTTATAATAATTTTAGTATATTCACCTCTAAAGCAATATACTTCGATACTAAATTTAGTCAAATTTCCCTGAATTGGCCAGCTTTAGAGATATTAAGTCTTATGTAACATCTTAATATTTTGTCAAGGTAATGGGTATTGTTTACGACTCAGTTTTTTCTGGAATTACTATTTTCACGTCAAATGTCGTAACCCTCACATTCGAAACCCTTCTGACCTCCCCAGGTTGCAGAGGATTGTGGAATAATGGGAAGGTGTATATAAATGGATTTTGATGTATATTAATATATGTAAATATGCATGGAAGGTATTTCATTTCACCATTTGAAATCGAAGTTAGTTGTAGCGGGCAAAATATCTCCTATCAGTCGAAAAATCCGAGGCTTTGCTCTAAAGCACAGGCTAACTATTTCACACGCATCCATAGGAATGAGATATTTCGTTGAAGTGAAATGGATAACATGATGTTACAGATACTAGTAAAGTTTATGGATGTGATTATAGTGGAGTATGTGAGCCTCTGCAGTCTTAACCTCGGAGATGTGTTGAGAATTGGACATCAAGGGACATCTCACTCAAAGAATTGTATGCGAAGTGCTTAATGAATTGAATTGTTACCTTAAATATACTAATTTTGTAATTTTGAATCGTATAAACCCTCATGAAATATGAATTACAATTTAACACCCTTAAAGCAATTTATGTTATTCTCCTGAAAGAGGAAAATACATATTGATCCAAACTTACCATGAATTAAACCGGTGCGAAATGAATGTCTAACCGATGTCGCGAGAGATTAAGATCGAATATGTTCTACGGAGCACAAAACGAGTTCCGATTTCCTCCCAAATTTATATCCTTGAATGAGGAGATTAGGCACAAAGAATGAGTGGTACAAGGTAAGGGACGAAGCGGGAGATTGTTCACTATTTTTTAGTCCTTTTCTTTCCCTTCTGATAACTGGTTGAACTGATCATTGGCTACTCGTAGTCTGCTCGCCACCCTACTCAGGATTACAAATATCGTACACGAGATTTCCCTTTTTCCTGCCACGATAACTCTCCCCTCTAATACTTGACTACGTACTGTCATACACTTCCTTAATCCCTAACCATGAAAGCATCTCACCCTCCCTATCCACCCTCATTTTCTAATCTTTCTTTTATCTTTTTTGGACGAAGATTTTTCCCAATTGTTCATACACCTATATCTAACCTCTTATAACTCCAGAATTTCATTGTATATATGTACACACATAAAAAATAATGTAATATTTTACACACACACTCATTTATATATAAATAAATAAATATATATATATATATATATATATATATATATACACACACACCCTTCCCCGCCTCTCCTGTGTTCTCTTTTATGTGTTTATCTTTTTTCCTTATATCTGTTTCCATTTGAATGAATGTTTGTTCGCCATATGGCGGGATTTCGTGTTTGAATGTATGTATATTTCTCTATATATTTATATATTTATATTATATATATTTATTTATTTTTAATTAAGAATTTTTGACTTTTGATTAATAAATTGCGTTGTTTAGCTTCCCATCAGAATTCGAATTAAATTATTTAGTCGGATATAATGCTGAATTTTAACAGGATTTTCTTCGCTCCGTCAGATTCCATGCCTAGCTGCTCTAATATTTTGGAGATTTCCACCTCCGTATTATAAATACAAAGCCAACTGAAAATAACCATTTTGACTATGCTTTCGAATGACAGATATTAGTAAATGAATATTTATTTTAACAAACAAAGATTATTCGCACTCCTGGCTTGTACATCGTTTACAAATATTTTATGATGACGAAAAATTATCGGGATCGATTTTTGTGGAATAATTTTTAATGCTGGAGTTTGACATAAAGTTATATAATGCCAATTTTAAGTGGTATATTAGACAGTGATTTTCACAAACACACGTTTCTTGTAAATTCACATTTGTCACTCTTAACTCTATAGACACAATTCTCGTTCGTACTCGGCACTAAAATAGCATTCCCATTTACCCAGCGTCCCTGATCCTCCTTCTCTCCATTCGAAAACCTTCCCCTTCTCTGAAGCACCTCTATCTTGCCTGCGTGGAATGGTAGTCTTGGAAACCAAACATCACCACCATCTCACATTGCGCCAACCGCTTACGGAGTAACCTCCCCCCCCAGACCCCCACGCAATCCTTTCTCCCAAATCTTCCCCCTCCTCAAGGTGGTTGCGCTCCTCCCCACTGTATCTTCGATCTTATGCCCCTTCTGTCCGCAGGCCCTTTCCCCCTACCAACCTCCGCCCTTTGCGCACCAATTCTGAATCCTTCTCTCCCCTCCCGATGTCCGCCCTTGCCCCATCATTCGAAGCCGCACCGACCGCCAAACCACTCTCAAAATGATCCTTTTCTGCCGATAACATTCGTCCACCTCGATTTTTTATTCTTCTTCTCACGTTCGCTGTCTCCCACTCATTTCACTTCCCTGTCGAATGCTTATTTGCATTTCTTTTCCATTTATTTTCCGTTTCCAAAATTTGACACCAAATTTGAAAGGGAAAGCGGAAAAAACTTTTTTTTTACTTTCTGAAAGACATTGAAGTCATAAACAATTGGTTATAGAAATTCATTTAGTAGATTTAGTTTTTCAAATACTTTTGTGTTGCACGTTAGGTGAAGTGGTGCTAGTAAAGTAGGACTATTTTCTTCTTTTTTGCGCGTTTCTCTTAATTAATTAGGTTAAAGTACTTGTGTGAAATGATTGAAATTTCCATTGAGATATGAGGAATAAATAATGATTAATGTTTTACAATTTTGGAGGAAAATAAAGTGTCCTCACGAAAATTTTTTAATCTTCTATAGCTGCCCATATTTGTATTTGGAATAGCTATAATTTGTATTTAGTCCTACCTGAGATACGTATTTCAATTGAGAAAATTATTTATTAAGTACATTAGATATTAATGATTCATTTTTATGTACTATTAGCATAACGCTAAACGCATAGAGAAAATCCTTAGCTGTAAATATAAGTCACGATGCGTCATAATGCGCTAATACCACGTTTACAATGCTTAGAAAATGTCATTAACACTAAATGTAACAAGTTACTATTCAGTGATTTGTTTTAATGAACAACTATATCGGCATAAATTTATTTTTCCATACATTTAAAAGAGATGCCAAATATTAAAAATCCGCTATAACGTGCATAAGATAATGGTACGATGAAACGGTGGCTGCAAGCAACTTGATTTACTGATATTTAATGTTCAAATAGGAATGTACTGTTTTGCAAAAATAATGATTCAAATAATTTATTATACTTTATCCCGAAACATTTCAGAGAATAACTGAGTTTTTATTTGAATATTAAATTTATTATCTTCTTTTCCGTTCACTGAATAATATCAATTTTTAATAAACGTAATTTAGGACAAAGCATAGGTTTCTCTTGACAATAGCGGTTAAGAAGATATTGATATGAAAATGGCATGGAATTATGTTAGTCGTGATTTTATTTTCGTCATAAATAGTTTATATTTAAAATAGGATGCTTAGACATTTCTTATATTCTGCTACAGAATACGAAAATGTCATATTCTTTGATAAACTAGAATTTTCATAAAAATGTGTCATGTTACATATGTTTCTTGATCATTGGACTTTTATAATAAGTAAATATTTACAATTATTCATCCGACTGTGGATCTAATTTGTAGGAGCAAGAATGGAAAAACCTATTGGAAATCATTTTATAATGTTATCAGTTGTGATCTAAAAATGAAAATGTTATCATATGATCGATGCTCAAAAGAATAATGACTACGTATTAGCTTAATAAACAGATTTTTAATTATGCTTGTTCTATTTTCTTTTATAGGGAGAATAATTTTCAGTCAGCTATAAAAGTAACAAATAAATTATGCGCATTCTATAGCTCCAAACTATGCTTCACCAAAGCTTCTTCATTTATACCCTTGGCAAAGCAGAACTTATTCGGCTATATACTTATTGTTTTATTTTTAGTTTTTCCAACATGGAGAATGTTCTTTGTCACGGTATACGTCAAAACAAAAGGATTCCAGAAACTTTTCCCCAGAAGCAGTTATACAAAATACGAGTCCATCTCTTGGTTTACTCATTAGTCCCCTTCTATCCCTCGTCCCGAAAATAAATAAATACATATATGGTATATATATATATATATATGTGTGTGTATATATAAGTATACATAAATATATGTACATATATATACATATATCCGATAGCAGAGGAAAAAAGAAATACGTCGAAGTAATGGCAATTAAAATTTCGTGGCCGGAGGACTTTTGATTTCCATTGCGAGGAGTCGGTCGGCGGCTTCGAGGAGTGGGTTCGAAGGGAGGGGGGAAGAAAGGAGCAAGCATCGATGACGTCGCACCCTACCATTGGTCGAGGGAGTTGCGCGTGGTTTTTTTTGTGTGAGGGGACGGGTGGTGAAAGGGGTTCTCGGAGGAGTAGGCGGGAGAAAGAAGGGGTTAGGGACAGCGGAGAAGGGGTTAGGTTTTGGGAGCAGGGGTGCGGGAAAGAACGGAGAGGATCCGTGGGCTGGGGGATGGGAGGATGACGGGGAAAGTGGGAGAAGGAAGGGGCTTCCGTTTTGGAAGGGAGAGTAGGGCGAGAAATGAACGAAAAAGACCCTCCTTCCCAACGTCCCACCCCGTGGTGTGTATCCGAACGTAAGTGACGCCGCCTGTAAAAGGCCTCTCCCCCTCTGGATATTGATTATCGACGGGAAGGTGGGGAGGAGGGGCAGAAGAGGGACCACCTCTTTCAGTACCACGTATATGTGTGGGTACATATGTACAATGACACACACGTACGCCAATGTACGTCGTCCATGCACGCACGCAACCAAGTACGCTTAAGTACACTACGTATGGAACTTTCGTGCCTATTTCCATATCATCGTCGTCATCATCATCTATACTCCACGGCTGGCCTCGACCAACATCAAGCACACTTTTATGTGATACATCTTTCGCTTCCCACTTTCTCTTCGTTTGGCACCTCCAGCTAGCTACCTTTTCGCTTTCCCCCCTTCATTACACTTCCCTCCCGAATTCGCTCATTCCCGTTCCTCGTGCCTCCCTCTCCCCCCCCCCAAAGCCTCCTTTCTCTCCTCGCATGTCGTCGCCTCCCCCCCTCCTCGGTCTCTCCCTTTGCCTCCCCTTCGGAATTTTGACTCCCTGATTTGCTTGTTCCTCGTCCTACAGACTCCATTGTCTCTCCCGTTTCACTTGCTCACTGGGACCAATAGCCTGTAATTGACTATCGGGGGGCTACGTTTCCCTTTCTTTAATCAAAAGGGTTTTTTTTTATCATCATCCCCGATTCGCAATTTGTTATGTAAACAGCTTTCACTCCGTCGAGCAGGAGAAATGGTGGTATGAATAATATATATATTCAAATTTATATGTCCCTGGCTTTTTCCGAACTAATGACATTTTTTGGTGTTGTGTTCTCCTCTGTACTGTCATTCTGAGCTTCTCGTTGGATCAGTATTTTTATATCTTCTGTGTAACGTCGAAATATTTGCGCGTAAAGTTTATTTTAACATGCCAAGTTTCACCATGGAAACGACTAGATAAGTAATTAATTTGACATTGCCATTTTTATATACCGGGGTGCCTTTGTCAACTGCCAAAGTAATAAAAAGCTTTGATACATTTGAATACGTCGCTATTTTCTTTGATTTCTATTACTCGTTCGTATTGAATATGTGTCTGTAACATATTTTATGCATTATTAGCTGTAATTAGATATGAAGTACCCATAAGTATGAATGATGCTTTAGTCGTCGTGGAATTGGTCTGACGATTCAAAATATGTTGTCTCGTTATTTTAGGAAAATGAACCATCGAAAATTCAACGCTCATACCCTTGGTCGGTTTATTGCCCTCGGCCATCACCGTTGGGAGCATTTTCTCCCAAGCATTCCTGGTCTGTGTATCTCTGTGAGTTATAATTTATAATATAATCAAAGATTGCTGCTTTGCCATGAAATGACAAGGATAAAGTCAGAAACCTCCCCGCCCGGCCTTTGGCGTATCTTGATGTCTATCATCATAGGAAAATACATCGTGGCACGCACCATTTGATTGTTCGGCTAAGGAAAATTGAGCTGTTAGTTTATGGAAACCCTTAGCAGATAGTAAATTAGTCAATTTATGATAAACGAACAGATCTAACATTTCTCTTAGTAATCTTTCACAAGCAGTTTCCGTTAGGAATATTAAAAATATCTGAGGATTGTATTGCTTCAGTGGAACAATATTTTATCTAGATGGACGAATGGTGTTCGCATTCCTGGTTTTATCTCCGGTTCTTATCGTCTCCCTCTGTCCTAACGCATTCATTTTTCTCTCTAATCTCTTTTTACCTCCCCGTCCAATCCAATATTTTCTTCCCCGTTTGTATTTCTATACTTTTCTCATTGGCTAGAAATATCATCTCAACGTGTTTCCCAAGTATTTCTCTTCTTCAACTTTTCTCACCTCTTACGCATATGAATGATTTTTAGCACAATTATCTTTGTGAACATGATTTTACTTTCGGCATTTCCCTATTTGCTTTATTTAATATTTCCCATGTTGCCTCTTTTGTAATCCATTCATCAAAATGCTCCTTATTACAAAGCATGCACCCAACATTTATCAACACATAAAATTATTGCGATATACTATATGATAGAAATTTGATTAACCTACTCACAATGCTCCTCATAATAAAATGTCCGTATGAATGATTTACTTGAAACACTTTCATAATTATGGAAAATATTATAAATATAACGTGTTTTTCCGTATTTTGGCCAAAACGTTCTATTTCAAACTTGCTCAAGACCTACTCACTGAATTACGGGCAGGTAAGCTTTTTCATGAGTCAAGGGTATCCGTAACGTAAACTTCATGTTCTGTGGCATGAGGGCCATAAAAAATATAATGACTGAATTGCAGATACGTCTTAAAATTCAGATTTTTTTTACCTTGATGATGGCATAATAGTCCACATTTTCCACGGAGGTTACGCGTGTGGGCCTTAGGTTTTGAGATTATGACGTCATCGATCTTTCTAGATTAGAAAAACGGACCGAGTGGCAGGCATGCTTTCTTTTATAGCAATGAGACATAGAGCTAATATCAAACCTTACATTACTGAATAAATAATGAAATATTTAATTTATTAAATAACAAAATGTAATTAATACGTTCTCACATGTTATTGCCTCATGAACGCATGCATATATACATACGCACAGACCCACATATATATCCCTTCACCCACAGCTAATGAAGCAGGGCTACTTTTTAGATGTCCCAGTTTTGGGTTTCCTCCCCCTTTCCTCTCATTCACTCTCACCCGCCATTATTGGGGAGCGTCCCCAATGCTAACCCACACACTATCCTTTCCGCCGACACTCTTCTCATATATTCCGACTGAAACCCACCACCGCCATCTTTGACGATCGGACTCACCGAAACGGGCACACAAAAGATCCATCCACCCACACACACCCATATATCGACAGCCTTTTCTCACTCGCCTCCTCCCGAACGATCTCGCAATTTTTGAGTTCCCCCCCTCTTGAAACATCGATCATCGTCTCTTTCATCCCGGTTTCTTTTTCTCTTCTTTCTCATCTACTCTTTGATCTCTCGTACATCTGATCTTCCTCAGAATTTATATTTCTTACCGTCTCTCCACTGCTTCTCCATCCATTTTGTGCTTTCCATCACTTTTTACTTAAAGTGTTTATTCGATCAGTCTGGTCTGGTGGTTCCCAACCTTATCCATCGTGGACTTTTAGTCTTTTTTGATGAATGAACAATTTTAATTTTTCCGCTAATATAGTTCATTACCACAGTGTCACCAAATTAGAATTATTGCATTCTTACTTTTGTGAAACTATTTGAAGAGAAAAAAAATTTCAAGGTGAAATCCACACCAATTTTAGATGAAAAATAATACGCTTTCTTCAAATATAGAATTAAATATCTTTTAATGTGATAAGTATTTATTAGTGTGTTTTTAGGTTTATGCTCATCCGGGTCTTAGTATGCTGAATTTCAATTTAATTATTTCTAATGTTATTTTGCCAAAAGGATTTCTTCCCCACGTAAAAGATTCAAAGTTACACAGAAACCACTTTTCCAGTTCTTGATGAACTTGGATAGACTGACTTGAAAATGTTCAAGAAAAGTTGCTTGCCATTTGGAAAATATATCATGTCATTTTTCAACATAATCAGTGATTTTAAGTGTAGAAAGTCTTAGGGTTATATATATATATATATATATATATCACCTTATTTTTAATATTTTTATTGAAAAATGATTTTCCTGAAAATTTTCATAAAGTTGTTAAGAAAGAAACCTTTTAAGAAAGCCATTAAAAACTCGCGCAGAACCTAAGTAGTTCAGAAATAAATCGTGAATGATAGTCGTAGACTTAAGGAATTTTAATTTCAACTGTTACTTTTCTGAAAATATGAATATTTAACTATGACAGCTAATGGAATCATTTCTTTAGCGAGATGATTGATATTTATGACTTTATCAATGAACAGAACATTTTTAGTGCACCAAAGTTAATTATGTTGGTAATATTTATCGTCCAAAATTCTCAGAAATGTATTAGGATATTTGATTGCTCTCTAAAATTTCAAATAAATTACGGAATAATTAAAAAAAAGTAGTGGTCCGGCTTATATTTTCTTGTGAGCAGTATCAGTTTTATGATTGATTGCGCCATTTGGAGTAATTCATTACGATTGGTCTTCCGCTCTTCGGGGAAAAGCGAAGAGGGCGATAAAATCAAACTTTATTCCTAGACGGGAGGCGAGGAGTAAATCATTGAGCTCGGGAAATTATTCAAGATCGTCTTTTCCAGCAGTCGCTCACTGGGAGCCAGTTCTCCCAAAAATTCCCTCCCCACCTCGAACACTGCTTCCCTTTCCCTCCATCGTCATTCTTTCCTTGCGCATTATTCTTCATCGGTACTCCTTTTTGGACACCCATCCCAGTATGGTATCCTTCCTTCGTTTCCCCGCCTGTGTGTCCGCCCGCCTGTCTCTCTCTTCCCGTCACTCCCCCTTCGTCCCTTCTCCATCTCAGCCATCTCGGATACTCCCTGGGAGGCCTATCCTCTCCTCCCGATTCCCCCACCGCTGCCGCCGCCGCCGGCCCCCCCGCCTACGAGACCAACGGCTTCGAACCGTATTTTTCTCTCTCCCCCCTCATTTCTGCGCCCTCGATCATTTCATTCTCCCCTCCCCCCTCCCCATCTCTGCTCCCTTCCTAAATCCTCCTCCCCCTTTCTCCTCCCCCACGTCCACATCTTTCTGCTTCCCTCCCTCGCCGTCCCTTTCCCTCCTGGCCGCCGCACCCTCTTCATCTAAGCTTCCCCGCATCCCCTCCGAAAATATCCCTTTCTAGACTCCCTCTCCCCGCCCTTCATCTTTCCCTAACTTCAACCGGCCACCCCTACGAAACCAAATTCCCTCCCCTGTCCCCCCTTCCCTCTTTCCTTCCCATAAGTCCCCTCTCCCTTCAACCCTTTCGTTCCGTTATTAAAGATCAATAATTTATGTAAATGGCTTCGGAGTTTATGCCCTTCACAACAGCTTGGATAACGGATCTCTCTCTCTCTCTCCCCCTTCCCCTCTCTTTCTCTCACAGCTCCCCTCCTGCCTCCCTTACTCTCCACCCCCTCCTTCGATCCCAAACTCCACCCCGCCTCTCAACCCCAATGCGATCCTTTTGTTTTTCCCTTTTTCTTCTCTTTAGCCTCCTTTCCCCCAATCCATGGCCTCTGTTCCCCTCCCTGCCCGCCCGCGCTCAAGAGTCGCAAACCCCTTTTCCCCCGCCGCCCCCGCCATTAAAAAGGCCGCTCCAACTCACTATCCTCTCGATACCTCTCTAACCGCCATCCTCTCCCTCCCAATCTATCTTCCGTCCACCCTCCCCTCACGTCCCTCCCACTGCTCCCTTCTTCACCACCCTCCCTTCCCCTTTCCCCGTTTCTTCGCTCTCCAAACAATGCTCTCCCCCGCGTCAAGCGATTCCGACTTAACGGTAGCGTGTTTGCTTTTCCCTCTTTATCTTTATCCTTTCCCCAAATGGGGAATGTCGAAGAGAGGTGGTTTATTTTTTTATTCTCTCATGTTTACCGCTCCAGTATTTTTTAAATTTATTTCCGACAGCATCGATTAGGTTACGTGATAATATATTTCTCTTAGGGCTGTGAATTTGATTTCTATGATATGTTAATAGTTGGTGAATGAAATAACTTTATAGTGCCGTAATATTGATTAAATAAGGTCAAACTTATCTTATGACAACTCACTTCTTTGATTTATTCCCTATTAAGTTTTTTACTGCTTGCTATAAAGATCATTGATATTTCCGAAGGTAACTCTAGGCTTGGTTTATTGAAATATATTATCAAACATTTCGAGATATGTATTCTTGCAGTGTGCATGTTTTCTTGAACTTATTATTGGGATCGATGCTTACTAGGGAAGCCAAATTCCTCTAATTCATTAAAAAAAATATTTTATCTTTGCAATTATGTCAATTTTCTTACCAATCTTCCAACCGTTTTTTTTACCAACTATTCCCCGCTTTTTGAATGTTTATTCAGAACAGGGCATATATCATTGGCTGTATCAGCCATCAATAATGATTATTTTATTAATCTATATGTTTTTTTAAATTACTCCTTATCGTATACCGTTTTGTAAAATAGAGATATATACCTTTTGCATTAGTTTCATATGTATCATTGCATTAGTAGCATGATGTACACGGTCAATCCTTTTTAAATGGAGGGATTTAATAAACATAGGCAGAGATGGTCAGAACTTGGATTTTTTCTTTCGTACATTTAGTATATATTTTTAATTAATTTGTTACTTTTTAAATGAAATTTGCTCATACCCAAATTAGAGAGTATATGCAAGCTCATATAGTTAATTTTTAAGTGTATGTCTTAATTTTGTAAAGATTGCCAAATTTTTCTCGGAATTCTATTATTTGATGACTACATATTCTGTACAGTAACAGTGAAGAATTTGCTAATAAATCCCTCTTCCTTAATTTGAAAAGTAACAAAAATGCCGAATTAAACAATTTGAGAAATTTTAATTTTTTGTAGATCACTCTAGTCTTAGTCATAAAAAGAGACGTTTCAGACGTTTTTTTAATTAATAAACTGTCTTAGTCATTACTTGGTGGAAGTCTTTCATATTAGGCGTAAATGAAGGTAGACTAACTTTGCAGATGGCACTGGAAATTATATTTCGCCCATACTTTCGTCGCAAGGCAACGGCATTATCTGATTCAGATTTGCAGATTCCACTAGTTTTTATTTGCCAAATTTTGCGACGCCCTTATGTAGTTGATAAAGAAGTTGGTAAAAATAACATTTATGAATATAAATGCGCACCAAAAACTTATATAAATGATCTATTTTAGCTTACATACCCAAAAGCATTGCTTGTAGGTAATGTGTGCACCCAATTTTGTTATATGATAGTAACATTCAGAAATATGTAAAGGAATGAGGTAATATACATACATACCCAGATATATATATATAAATTCAGTGTAAATGAGGTTTCATTAATAGCTCAATTGGTTGAGCATCCGCCCGGCAAGTGGAAGTCCCGGTTAAGGAAATATTTTTACGCTCGTGATCTGCTCAAATCCGCCTTTCCCACCTCTCCTGTGTTCGTTTCTTATGTGTTTTCCTATCCCATTTTATTATATCTATTCTTATATATATATATATATATATATATATATATATATATATATATATATATATATATATATATATATATTATACATGCATAAGGGTGGTCGGAAAAGTTTCCGACCTAACAAAGATACAAGACATTTTTCCAGGAGTGTGGTCTTCTATTTATGGAGATGGATAGATGCATGTACTTTAATCCGCATCGTAGGAGGTATTGATAGGCAATGATTGAATTGGTATTAAAGTTCATCCAGTTGCCATTTTCACTTTAAGCATTGCATTTTGCATTAACAACTGAAAAACTAGATGCTCGATTAGAAAAATTTACTTCCCTTCGTTGTGCGAATATTCCATTTTTGGTATTAATTCAGGTATTCATCAGCCACAAAATTTGCTTCGGCGGATGACCGACGGTAATATAAATTTTTGTCTTGTTTTAAAAAATCAGATAATTGATACATTGTAGCTCATTAAGTGCAAAGATTGATGGAATTGAAATACAACTACTCATTGATTTTTCCGTTATCAGGTGATTACATTTTTAATCTTATCTAACAGATTTATGAGAACGTAATGGAGATTTCTTAAAAGTGATTATGTTGAGTGATCACAAATACAACAGGCGAGGCTAATTATGTCGTTATGATTCTGCTGAAGATACATTTAATTGTAGTGAGTGATTGTGATTCTTCATCACTCGACTATCACGATACTTCCAGATAAGGTTTGCCGTGAATAATGCCGCAATAAATAAATCATTTTGACGATCCATAAGTGTAAGAAATGAGAAATTTTTTTTTCTCGAACACAAGAGATTTTATCCGTAGTAGAAACAATGGAATCCAAAAATTAATAACGATTCAGATGACGACCGAATAAAATTGGAGCAATGAGTTTCCCCATCCCCACGGTGACCCGCCGACGCAGATTGAATAATGAAGGACCGCACGTTAGGAAACGCTTAGGCTGAAAAGGACGGGCGGTTAGCCGCTTTCATTTTCCACTCTCGAAGGACAATCTTTCAAGTCATCCAGCTTACGAAGTGTTCGCCCTCTTTCAGGGGAACGGCGAAAGCAAAATACGTGACTGTTGAGCAGGCGAGGGACGTGCTTCCAAAGTTTCCAAATGAGTCGAGGGCCATTTTCCCCTAAATTTCTATAACGGCAACCGGTGGCAGCAGAGACTCAAAGTCAGGGGAACCGAAAGGGATTAATACCTAGTAATAAGTCCAGTTTGGATCAAAGTACGGGACCAAAAAACATTTGGTGGTTCGAGACACGAAAAAAAAAGTTGATTTATGTCCTCTTTCGTCTGTATACACAGTTGAAAAGCTGCCCATAAATTTGGCATTGCTTGAAGAATCGCAAAAACTATAGGTTAAAGGATCATATGTCTTTGCTTACCGCTAAAATTTGGCTTTTTGTAGGTTTTTGTGGGGGAAAATATCATCGTGAGAAAAAATTTCGTGTAAGTGATTAAGTATTTCACTTTTCTAAGTATTTTCATGATAGCTCAAAAAATGAATTTCAAGATATGATTTGAGACAACTATAGTCGTAACGTGGACTATTCGCTCAATATAAAATATTCTACAAATATTCTTGTATTGATACAAAGGTAATCGCACAATTTTTTTATCCTGGTAAGGTCAAAAACTTTCTTCCTCGTCTAAATTTATATACTATATTTTATTATAACATGAATGTCTTTAAGGCTTATTCAAGGAAAAGTTACATGCAATATTTGACATCGTTTTCTTAAGTACGTTATCCTTGGAAATAATTGGGCATATCTTATTTCCATTCATTTATCAAATTATGTTCCCTATCAAAGAGACAATTCAAGATGTAGCACGATCCGGAGGGAAGAGAAAAGTTATCACTAAAAAAAATGGAAATTATTCTTTGCTTCTTCTTTTTAGCAAGTCACTCACTCTATTGGGAATTAAGGTCAGTTCATTTTCGCCCGCTCTTTGTACTTGTATTAGCATGACTCTGGTAATTAATACCACTGAGTAGCCTTAAATTGCTGTGTAACGATAACCAAACCTCACAATATAGTGAGGATAAAAAAGAAACTTTACACTCCAAAATGAAGTGTTTTACGCGTATTTATTGTGAAGGTGTCAAATTTATTTTTTACCCTCATCATATTTCACAAAGTTAAACCTGAAACTGTTATGTCTCACAATTTAGCTTTAATTTTGTATGAATATGGTTAATTAAGTATATATCCCCATTTAACATCAATCAAAACTAGATGGAATTAATACGTTTAGATATGTCATTAATGCAATATGTGAGTGATACATATTTCTTTTTTAAACTCTCTCTGTGAGTTTAGACTTACTTCCGCACTATTAATGATTTTCCAATACTCATTTTAACAAAAAACTTCGAAATTTACCCCTTGTAGTAGTCATGAAAAACGTAGTCAAAGAAAACCCATCTTAGTGGCTATCTAGAAACACCAGTTAAAAGATAAATTCATGTACGAGGATGTAGAATTTGATTTGATGATAACGATAAGAGTAAAACAAATGCAGTTTGTTGTGAATACGACTAATGTGTACCAGGAAGATGAGGCCATACATGTACCGTTGTAGTAGCCGTTAATTTGGCATTACTCCTCTATAAAGCCTTAATTTAGCATAATTCTTTCTTAATTCGATGGTTTGAGGGTATTATTTGTGAAAGTTCGTGATCACTGAATTAATTAACTTAGTAGTTATTCACAAAAACTTTATTTTACTACTAATTGTTTCGACGCATATGTGACATAATTGCCTATGCTTATTTATTCGGTTAAAAAATGCTAAGTGTTTTTTATAGTAATGATTCCTGATATTGGCGTGAATGGCTGTAACTATTTGCCAATTATTAAAAAATAAAAATTAAATGTACGTAAGGAAAAGGTTTATGACAAGTGGGCATTGATATGAACAAGTAAGTGTGTTATCATTTTATAGGAATTCGCGCGCGACTTTATATTTAATTCAATTTTATCTGCGGGATCATGGTTTTGAGTATTAAATCTAATGCAAACCTAAAAGAGTGAATCGGTTGAAAACCACAGTAAAAAATGGTATTTTTAAATATTTTTATGGTATCTTTGATAGTATATTTCGTCATATTTGTTCCAATTCTCCAAGAAAACGTTCATAACAATTTGCTTCCATTTTTTTATTTCTCGTGGCCTAGGTTATTTGTAAAGTCATAACTCTTCGGTAAGAATATGAACGTTCTATTTTCACCACAGCATAACGTAGGCCATCCACATGAACTCTTTAGCAATCAGATTTGGCCAGGAGAGAAAAAGACAATCACTAGAATGGATTTGGAAGGGGGGAAATCGTTGGTGCTGGAATTGACGCTATGTCTAAGGAGTGTAGAAAGAATGTGCGTGTGACAGATACGGGACCTCTGTCACTCTCATATGGGAGATTGGGATGGTGAGGGCTTAGGCCATTATTGCCTTTTCTGCCTCACAAGTGCGTGAGTAATCATGGGAATCGGTTCTTACGGGGAGAACTTTATGCACCGTTAGACTCGTCGGGAAAGACAGTACCGGGGTGCAGCAAAAAATGCAACGCACAGAGCTTAGCTTAGAGATTTCTTTCCGAAGGATTGTAAATTAAATAAGGTATTATTTTAAGTAGGTTTTATGAATATATATCTTTCTAATTACCATCGATACTCTTCGTTCGGAAGGAATCATCTCGCAATTGACGCTTGTGTGTCCAGATTGAAGTCCTCTACGTTACGATATCTAACAGGAAATCAGTAATGAACCAAATCACTGTCTCTGCGCTTCCCACTCCATCTGTGGAGATCCGAAAGCGAACTGCGAAAGAGGAAAATCTTAATAACTTAATATTCTCCCCTCGTAAATTCCTTACTCGGGTTGGTAGACGGAGAATTTATCAAATCGTGAAATAGAATCTCTATGCGGCGCAAAAAAATCCTCTGCAGTAATAACCATTCATTAGAGGGTGGGCGCATAAAAATTGGATGGCCTGAGTGGCTAATGCAATGCAATGGATTTTTACTCCATTTTTTTTCCAAAGCGCTAAATGCAGAAATAAAAACGCTCCCAGGGGAAATATATATAAATGTTCCTCCCCAAAAACAGAGAAATCTCCCCGAACTAAAAACCTTATTTAAAAGTATTCTTAACGATTCAAAAAATAAAAAAAATAATAATAATAAGAGAGGACAAAGTCGCGGCGACAGATTTTCCCGTCCAGGATCCTCTCTCTGCCCCCGCATTCCCCAACCCCTTGCAATCCCTTATCTCTCTCCCAATCCCCTCCGTAACCGGAAAAAATTCAACCCCCTGCCCCTCCCCCCACACACACACGTTCCTCCTCCTGTTTCCTCCCTGGCGTCGACCGCGTAGTATATATCATCGTCTTAAATACGGTTGTTAATGAAGAATATCCCCGAATAAATATTCAGCGTTGAAATTTTATAGCGGAATCGGACCCGTGGAGAGAGAGAGAGAGAGAGGGTGGGAGAGAGGAGTACACGTTAAAAAAAAGACGTAGCACCCGGGGAAGTTTTTTGAGAGGGTGGGGGTCGAGTAAAAAAAGGGTGTCTGGTAAGGGAGGGGGGGACACAATGAGGAGTGGGTGGCTGAAGGGAGGCAGGGCCGGTTTGGCGGCGGTCGTATCTACGTTAAGAGAGGAAAGAGCTTAGGTGGTCGGTGGGGAGGAGCAAAAAGAAAAAAATAAAAAAAAAACAAGGGAGGACGGAAACTCGAACGCGCGGAGGGGCGAAATTGGGCGCAGGAGGGTGAGGGATTGGAGAGTGCCTGTTTTTGGAGGAGACGGCAAGGGGAAGGAGAGGAGAGAAAGGAAAAAAAAGCAAAGCGAAATACGACCAAACGGCGTAATGTCGGATTGTCGATGAAATAGTGTTTCTCCCGGCCGCCACCGTTCGCCCTCCGCCTCTTTACCCCACCCCACATTCCCGTCCTCTTAAACTCCTCTCGCTCATCTCTCCCTCTCGACCCCACTACTCTTAAAACCCCTAGCTCCCTTCCTTTCTCCCCCTTCGTCCTTACGTCCTCCCACCCGCCCAAGTCCCATCCAGTCGCTACTCCCCCGCTTCCCTTCTGCCTTGCCCTCCTGATCTGCTGCGACGCCCCCACACCGGACGCCCTCTTCTGCGGTGACTCCGCCGTCTCTTTTTATTTCGTTCCGCCGCCTTCTCCTCCTCCGACTTCACCTCTCCCCTCCCGGCTCCCTCTATCTCGAGTCTCCGTCCCCTTTCCTCATGCCGAAGCTTGCCCTGGCGCTGGACCTTTTGTTTTTTATTATTTTTATTATTATTCCCCCGAGTTCTCTCGCTCGAGTGTCCTGGAGTGGTGGGGCAACCGAACGGGTGGGATATAGAATTGTGGGTGGTAGGTGTGCGCTGGCATATTGGGGAGGATGCCATAAAAGACCGTTCGCAAACGCCGTGGAAATTTTTCCCTGGAATCAATTTAGCCTGCGACCAAAAGTAGCCCTGTGAAGTCCGTTGTCTTCTCCTTTGTTCATGCCCCAATATCGGCGTGGAGGGCGGATCTAATAAGGCGACATTCTATCAAGCGTTCATTATGCGCCAGTCGAATAAGTATTTACATCCCTGATTTTGCAATAACAACCATCACATTTCATGATTAAATTTTTATGTTTTCACCAGAATGAAAATGCTAATTTTCTCTCATAAACTTTACACTTTTCTTTTAATTAACTTCCATTAAATATAATTAATTAATTCATTTAGGAAGATTAATGTTTAACTTGCGATAATGAGCGATGTTTGTTAGTGCCGTGATCTTCACTTTCATGGTTTTTCGAAAGTGACAAGGTGTCTTGATTTGTATTCCTAATCTTAGATCTGTGTTCCAGAGTCTCATGGTAATTCGAGTCCTTAGGTTATCCAGTGACTAAGATCATATTGCACCTCAATTATAAGAAATCTAATTTTTAAAATTTATGATCATTGGAATCTCTGAGCAAATTGCACTCAAAGGAATTTGGATCTGGCAAAATGAAAGAATTACGCTCATAATGTTGGAAGCTATTTATTTCATTGAAATAAGGAGAAACGTGAAGAAATTGCTAGAAGATTTATGTTGAATGGAACAGAATATTATATATCATTTATTCCGAAGGTAATAAAGGGTAGTTTTTGACAACAATAAGGCATTCGGTGGTATTTATAATTCAATATCAACTTGAGAATGGTTACCACATTTGTCGATAATTCGTTGAAATTGAAAAGGAGTACCTGAATATGTTTTATATCCTAATTCAAGATTAATTATAGTTGCTCAACTCTTGTGATGCATATTAATCAAAAAGGTCTTTGTAACTAGTTTTATCATCATGACAGTAAATTTCGTATTGCATGTGTTACAGTATGAAAAATAGTCCATTTATTTGGTAGCAATAATGTTCTATACGATTTTTAAGAAATGAAGTTTTACCATATCCTTGAATTTTGTTTATCTAAAGATTTGGTCATAATTAAGCATAAATAATAAGTAAACAGGCATTATGGTGTTAATATTTCTCGTTGGAAACACCTCGTTGAAACCTTTCAAACTCACTGGAATATTCTTCTCAATTGGTTGAATGTCAAGAAATCAATCAAATTTTTTGTTTTAAGCGGGAGTCAGTTTTACGTGAAATTAATTTGTAGAAAGGTTCACGATAAGTATGGGAATATAAATGTAATCCTAAAATGTCCTCAAGGTGCTGTTTTGCCTTCATTCACTACCCTTGTATGCTGCCAGAAATTAGCTCCTACTTCTATTTCGTAGTAAATTGATAACGAAGTTATTGGAGAAGTTAAAATTAATTAATTCTCTTTCAGTACATTTTTTCGCATAAGGGTGCGATCATTTCACTTTTTAGGGGCCAATGTCTTTTCTCAGATGTCTTCACCTTTCGGCTCCAATACTTCTTTGCGAGAGAATCCACTTATAAAAAGAGCGCATTCAAAATACAAATTATACCCGGCACGAAAGCGCTCACGATTTTTTTTGCCGACCACCGAAAAAAACTTTCATCCATCGCCATGAGAGAGGTTAAGGGGAGGAAGTTGGGGGTGGAATGACGAAACCCCCGCGAGAGAAAGAAAGAGAGAGAGATTGAATTACTGAATCCTGGAATGGGACCGGGTCTCCGCATATTACGTTGAGCACGCAAAAATTCGGATGAAATATCGACGACGTAATGGACGTACGACCCGAAAGCGGGGGCTTAAACATCCCAGGTGAAACGCAATTTTTAGGAGCCGGTAGGCTGAATAAGCATTATTGCCATCGGGAATAAAAGGCTTGCTTGCCTTGGAAGAAAGAGGAGGGAAAATTGCCGGAGGAAAAAAGCAGGGGGATCACCGTGTAAAACAATGGAAGTACGAAAATGGAAGGGGGAGCTTCTGGAGGGGGTCAAAGGGATTAGCGGGTGGCGATTGAAAGGGGAATGAGGCTGCGTCATAGGAGACAGAAATAGAAGGAGTGGGGGTTAGATTTTTTCCTTTCTTCTTTGGTAAAATTTTGGGCAACTTTGGTTCCGTACTAAATTTAGCAACTTAATCGAGATTTTCGTTGCAAGGACAGATTTGTTAAAAAAAAGTTCATATGCTAATGCATCTTCGAGTTCCATTAGTCAAATCCACAGATATGATTGGAGAACTAATAACACTATTGTCATATTCTAAAAGTTTAGATGCACGTATCATCCATAAATACGTCACTAAGTGATACGTGATGACTGAGTTGCCGGATGATACGTCAAAAATAATTACACTTATTTAAAGTACTGATTATATTTGGTAAACCAATTCTTCAATAACTTGCATTTTTCATGTTCACCACTTGCCCTAAGTTGTATGGAATTTCTCTTTTACAGAAAAATAAGAGTATTGGTTTTAGGAAATTGTGAGAAGTTCATTTTAATTTCTGATTACCATGAAATATTTTGAGGGAACTAATAACAAATATATCATTAACGAGAAATATGCAATGTTGTCAATGAAATTTACTCATAAAGTCATCATCATGATCGATAACACGGGCGTACATTAACTTAATAGTTATTGCATTCATAACTACCGGTGTAAATATGCTTCATTTTGGCATTGGAGTTGCAAATTCACAGATTATTGTATTTAGTTGTAGAAAAATAGCCCAAATCAAAATATTTGTATAAAAAATGAAATTTTCTCCGATAAATTTATATAAATCATACATACTAGCTGGGATATGTTGACCAATGTCTGCGAAAATCTTCATTTGCCTCGGCACTTTGTGTCTAGATTAAAATAAACTTGGTCGAGTGAGATGTTTGAATTCGTGAAGGAAATTTTGGATTTTGTGTTGAAGGGGGAAACAACACTGAACCTTGTTGTCCAAAAGAATCAGGCGGCCGAAGTTGGCGATCGGAAAAGTGTTGCACGGAAGAAAATGAAAGGGTGAGTGGAAGGTGTCGGAAAGGTAATGTGGGAAAGAACTTGGAGAGAAAAGGGCGCGATAGGGCTCCATTCCTTGAAAAAAGGGCTGATAATTAAGGGAATGGCGAATTAGAGCGGTCAAATTAGAATACAAAAGTGAGGGGAAACAACGAATGACAGGTGGAAATCATTTACAAAAAAAGGGCAATGAAAATAATGTGATTTATCAACTTTTCCTTTCTCCATCTCTCTCAATTTCTTTCATGATATCCAATTTCACGTTTTGGAAATGACTTCGTGCAACACGTTTCTTTTTCTACCCCGAGATTTAATAATTCCACGTGAGATTTGAATTAAGTGGGTTCGCTTAAGTATGGACTGCTCCATTCTACATTTATGAGAGAAATAATGTAATTTCAAGCGAAGTTTTTGTTTATTGAGAGATTTTTACCGTCAATTACAGTCATTCAATTCTTTATTATTGAAAAAAAGGACTTATTACATTCAAACTTTCTAAATAATTGAAAACTATAATGTGAACTAAATGTGACAGTTGTTTTATGCTCTAATTCCGAATAAGTTATACATAGTGTAAAGATTGGGTACATTTCAATTAAAACTTAAATATTTTAGATTTTATAGATGACAAAATGGCTTTTTAATGGTAGTTATTGATGTAAAAAAAATGTATGTATTTGTGTATAATATAATAATAGAGAAATGCAGTTTCACCAAAACCAGCTACATATTAAATTAGTACTTATTATAAAAATGAAAATTTTCGTCAGGTCCATAGCTAACCTACTTTAGCATATTTTAAGATGAGTAACCTTAGACAAGTGAGGTGAATATGTTCTTTGGTTTTAGGCTCAACTATGTGGACATTCATTTTTAACTAAAGTTTCAAAATGAAATCAAAACCACTCGGTATCTTTCCACGAGTTTTTATTCAAGGGTACAACTAGTTTCACTTCCCACTCCCATTCCACCCCCTCCTCTACTCCCAACCTTCTCCAACTGTATATACCTCATGTTTAAGAAAAATGTTTTTGTACCTGAAGATGACGCCGTTGCGTCGAAACTAGTTGTACCCTTGAATAAAAACTCGTAGAAAGATACCTAGTGGTTTTGATTTCATTTTGAAACTTTAGTTAAAAGTGAGGTGAAGTTAGTCAAGTAATGTGAATCATTAAATTATATGAAAATCTATGACGCTGCACTAATTATCTTTGTGTCCGGCACGAAATTACTGTGTCACGGAGCGCAATAATTTGCAGAGGGATATAGTTCCCTTTTGTACGAAAATGTCTTCAAAATTTAGATTTTCGTAAAGAGTTGGAGAATGGTTTAATACCATGCCTCAATTGAAGGATGGGAGAGATATATTTGCTCGCTTTGACCAACACTTAAACTGTATTTGAAATTTTCTACTTATGCATCATTTCATACGATTTACTCTCAATCTTCTGATAGATTCAAAGTAAATGCGAGGAGAAAAGTGTGATTAATCATTTAAACGTTAGGAAAAGTATCCGCACAACAATAAAGTGTAAAATAGAATTCAAAAAGACAATATTCCTTTTTCTTCTTAAATCGATTTTCCTTTCGTTGTTCCTTCCATTATAAACCAGCCGGGTCCTTCCTCCGCCAGAATAGTCGCCGCCGTTGTAATAACGGAATCAAAGAGGGTAAAGCCGTTTGAGAACAAATTTTGAGAGCAACAAAAAAGAGAGGGGGAAGAAATATAGATGTGGGAACGGTCTAAATTTTAACGGCCGGATCTTGTGGGGTCCGAACACGGGCAGGGGGAGAGGTTGGTGTGAGAGGAGAGGGGGACTGGGGATCTGGAGGAGGGGAAGGGAGGGAATTTCGCCGCACCAAAGGGAGGCGGCCGAGAAAGAAAATCGGAAGGGAGCAGAGGCGAATCGAAAAAGAGGGAAAGGACATGTGCCGTACAATATGGATCGAAAGGAGAAGGAGGGAGCAATGGAAGTTGCGGCGGGAGAGGAGTCGGGGGAGGGTCAGAAGGGAGAGGAGTGTGCCATTCCGACCATGCATATAGATTGTTCCAGGGGCTTAGAGGGAAGAGGAAAAAAGACCCACCCACCCCAGCGTTCCATTCCCGCTCCCCACACCCCAATCCCTCTCTCGGAGAGAGAGAAGGAGGAAAAAAAACCCTAGCCCTTCATCCTCGCCATCCCCCAAAAATGTCCCCCCCGCGCTCCTACGAGCTGGTGGTACTTTCCCTCGAAACGAACGTTTCTATCCCCTTCCTTTCGGACCCCCACTACCTTGCCGGCCATCCTTCCCTCGCCCCGATCCCTTCCTCCCTCTCGCCTGCCCTGGCCGGAGCGCCTGTGTCCGGCAGTGGGAGGCGAACGGGTGTAGGGGCGGGAGGCTTGGAGGGTAGGGTGGGATTGGGTGGGCGGGTTTGCGGCGGTTTTAAATAATCCGCATCCGGGAATTTATTAGCGCTCTCCTACCCTCCGGTAAGACGGCCGATGGAGATATCGATAGGGGTGAGGGAAAAGGCGGTGTGGGGGTAACGGAGAGGGGTTGGTCGGTGATATCGGAGGCAGGTAGTAAGGTTTTTTCGAGGGAAAGGGTGGTATGTGGGCGAACAGAAGGGGGCGGAGTCGTATGGGGTAAAGGTAGGGCAAGGTGGAGTTGCCCGTGGGGGTTGTATCGAGAGGAGGGCGCAAGGGTGGAAAAGGGGTCGGGGACAAGAGGACTACACAATGGTGTAGGTGTTTTTTCTCTCCAAAAGCGGAAGGGGTTTTTCTCAATTTCGAGGTGGTAAAGGATTGCCGGTCGGGGATATCAGTGAGCTCCCCAAAGGTATCGGGGAAAAACGCAGGAGGGATAAAGACGTTATTATTGTCCGAAATTACGGGTTGAATAAAATGATATCGACCCGAATGGGTGAAAAATCACGCATTGGAAAAAGAAAATTATTCCTGTGCTAAATTAGATTGAATTCCTCGTTTAGAATAAGTTATACTAATGCGCTAATATAAGGAAATGGTATGTGTTGACATGATACTATCAGAAATATTTGCCATATCCTTTCACACACAATTTTATAGCCACTGACGCTTGATTATTATGTAGATGGTGGGTGAATTTATTCGGTCGACTAGTTTCACTCTTGATACGCTTCCGCCGCGGTTGCCGTATTACATTAAGATCGCATAAATTCATTTTTCGGGCATAATCGAGTCTTCATATCGTGACACATACTGTTCCATGTTGATGCTTTTTTAAAATGAAATATGTGATTGTTTTATGTTTTCGCGACTAATCCTTCCCAGATTAATAGAGGGATATCTCTTAATCTGTTGCGTGCATTAGAATTTTAAATGGATAAACAAATTTTCTTGGACTCCGGGGTAAGAGTTGTAAGGAAATTGACTCATAAAATTATTTTTTCGTCAACCTCACGTTAATGTTGAGAAGTGAAATTCTATCACGATTTTGGGTATTTTCTATTCGAAAACGTCGTAATACGGTCAAGTCAGATTTTAAAAAAGCAGATTGACCGAGTGGTAAAGGAGTGAAGAAGATAAGAAGTGAAATGGCGAGGACCTGACTTAAAGAGAAAAAGTAACCGGGACATTCTTGTGGTGAAACAATAATATTTAAATCGATGACATCGACATGGTTTTTCCTATTTTGGTATGGAGTGTCAGATAGAAATTGTCAGAAAATCAAGAAGACTAAGAGTTCATATTTTTTATGACACATTTTATGGATCCTTTTATTTGCTTAATTAATACAATATGCTCTACAAATATCCAGGAAAAAGATTCGGGAAAAATAAAAATAACAAAAATCAAAGATTTTTGAAAAAATGAACAGTATAAACGTGAATGAAGTACTTGTGTGAACTGAAATAACAATATATGTTATGTCACAATAAAACTGATGATAGACTGTTGAAGTCAATGTAATATTGCAGAAAAATTTAGCTCTTCCATCACTGTACTCTCCTCTTAATATATCGTACAGCATAAGATAGGTACGTGACAAATATTTATGTATCATCTATTCCAAATTCAAATTTTACTGATATGAATGCTTTGCATTTGAAAATGTTAATTGTTTTTTTATGAGACATTATTTGACTTAATTTGTTAGAAGGGAAAGCCATCGTTGGTAGTTAATTAGTTAATATAAGGTTTGGAATTATAATTTCATTAAAATGATGTCTCGCATTCGTATGTTGTCTTTCGTCGAGAACGTCCTTGTATAACCGTCAATATCTCCTGTTTTACACAAAACGCGTGGCAGTTCTTTTTATCAAGATGCATCGAGGATAGTACCTACTAATTAAATTTGGTTGAATGTAGATTGAGATCCCACGTTATAATCTATATTTTCATATTTGTCCCCTGATTTTAATAAACTCGAAAAAAGCTAATGTTCAGAAAGAACTCAATTGGTCAGTATTGCTAAACTAACTTCAAAAACCTACATGTTACTGTTTCTCTAGGTTATAGTAATAAATAACATCGTACGCAAGAATGCGACCATATTTGACTTATCGGAATTATCAAATCCGGCAATGGACATCATTATAAGTGGAAATAAACACATAATACTTTTCTTTCATTCGAAGGGGACAAAATAAGTTTCCTCATTCGAGGTGAAATGCCGGGTGACAGCGAGGAACTAGGAGGAATCAACGTTGAGGAGGTGTTTTTCCGTGGGAAGGAATTGGGACAAAAGGAGTGAAAGGAAGCGCGCGCTGGCGAGGAAGAGAGGCGGGGATAAAGAAAGATAGAAAGGCGAAGATATTCCGGAGAGGGAAGCCATGCAAAAGTGGATGAAGTCTTCATAAAGAGATTGGAAGTAGGCTGATCCAAGGAGAGGGATTGCTTTTGCACGAGATACGAATCAGGCCATTGGGAGAGAAAGAGAGAGAGATAGAGAGACGTGGAAATCCAGGAGAGGATGGTGAGATTGATGGGGAGGATATTTTTGGATGGACGTTTTTGGAGAAAAA
The DNA here is from genome assembly GCA_037158775.1 of Hetaerina titia. Taxonomy (NCBI): domain Eukaryota; kingdom Metazoa; phylum Arthropoda; class Insecta; order Odonata; family Calopterygidae; genus Hetaerina; species Hetaerina titia. Next base: position 91,666,093 of record CM073772.1, on the reverse strand, counting down.
GGACCGACTCTTCTACCGTTTCGTCCATTTAGTCCAACGTGAGTGGAAAAAGGGTCCAGAACATAAACGATTTTGGAGGACGGGCGAGATAAAGGGACTGGCATGGAGGAGGAAGCTGGGAACAGCTGCGATGAGAGGAAATAGTCGTATGTTGTGCATAAAGGCATATTAACGTGAATAAACTTAGAGCTTATAGTATTGGGACTCTGATTAAGCCAACAACTCAAGTGAGTCTTCACTATATACTTGCGCAATTTATTAAAACAGCAGATCATACTTACGTGTAAATGGAACAAGGGACCATTCGATTCAGCTAATGAAAATATTGCGACTCTTCAATGACTCCACTGGCCGCAGCGGCTAACAATACATATGTTCAACCTGGTACGCACATGCGTTTAGAGGTCACCTCCGTCAACAGATGTTCTAGCATGCTGACTCACGGCTAACTGTGATAAGGTACGAATGACATTTTGGATTGTAAAAAAATTGAATTTCGGAGACTGGATGAAATTACTTGCTTGCCTACTTTCTTTCTGACTGAAATTACTTTTACTTCTGTCTAAATTTTATAATCTTTAGTTTTCTGTTTTACCAGTTGAAAATATAACCTATTTCTACCGTATGTTTCCTTAAAGTTTTATTTTAGCTTTATTAATCACTGTAATTTAAGCTTGGATTTATCGTCTGGGTGTTAGAGTCATACTCTCTCGTTTTGAATTATTTCCAATCGTTTAAAGTTTTAATGTCATCTTCTTGCTTTGAGCGGATCATTTATTTAGTTTTTTCTAAATATTTATACCAATTTTTCTATTTACTCTTATTATTTCAACGAACTGGACAGCTTTTATTTGTATTTGAAAACAAATATATTTCCGTTGGGTCCCAATTAGTATAGGTTTATTCAACATAAGGTGCAATTGATGAGAAAAATTAGGGATAAAACAGTTCGCTGGTAAAGCTTCCACAGAATGTAGCGAATGAAGATTTTAATCTTCCTAGGAAGAAAACATAATTCTTCCTATATCTTATTTTTAATTATTTTATATTTCATTTCTTTTACAAAATGAAAGTCCTCTAATACTTCTACGCACTTACTACAGTCATTTTGAGCTTTTTTTCTCCATGCCCAGTGTGAATGTGAGCCCCTGTGATTATACGCGTCCCTCTGTCAATAGTTACAAAAATGTAGGATTTTCTTTCCGAAGGAACGTCGATCCACGCTTGTAATAAAGTTGGGCGCTCTTTTCGTGTCGGCAAACAATATTGTTTTGAAAGAGTCTAACATTCCGTTTCTGAAGTTCATATCTGAGTGTCCGATTTCTCAACGAATAACCTAATTTTTCAAGTTATTTCAGAACAAATGTAATTTGTTGCAAATTCAGAATTAGTGATGGGCTGTCAAACCCTCTTGAGGGATGGTGATCGGGTGATAATATCATAAAACTGATAGTGCGGAAGATGTAAACTGTCTTTTTTTTTACGCCGATAAATGGAATATAGAATCATTTTTTTTAATTCCTAGTTATTCCAAATGCTGTGCATAATTTTATCGCTTGGGTAATCTTTCAATAAATATTTTTAAATCTAATCGTGCTACGACTGTTTAATTTTTTATTTCATAGATTTGAGGAAGACTCAGGACTCAACATGTCACAGATAAGTAAAACTGGTTTATCTCCGTGACTCTGAAACCTTAGGTGAAATTATCCTAAGCATAATTTGAAGTGAAATTGCGAGGAATAACGTGATATATAAAGAACTAACTTAGCTAGTGATAAACTTGTGCCCTGGGATCGCCGTGATCCATATGGTAGATTCCACAAAGAGATTCCCTGTAACGCGACAGAGAAAAATATAACGTGAATACTACTTAACAAGAACTATTATTTTCTGTAGATTAGTATAATATCTCCCAAAATAATTGTTTATACTCATAATATATATAGCATGAATTATTTTTGGGTCGTTAAGTACATGAGACTCTAATAAATGTCCTGTTTTGTATTTAATTTCCCCAGTAATTAGTGAAATCAAAGTTTTTCTATCGAATTTTAAAAATTTATTATACAGAATGAAGGGCATGGAAGTTTTTATTTTGATTTATTATTTTTCTTAAAATATAATGACAATTTTTTCATTTGATATATGAATCAAGCGACTATCCAATCCACAATTGGTGAAAAACAGTTGCTCAATCAACACTTCAGAGGTAAATTGGTGTTTATAATTTTCTATTGTCAACATTGCACTTATCGTGACTTACTATTGAAGATGTTGTCTCAAATACGGCGAGTACTAGTAGACTTGATGATTATCGACCTTATTTAATTATTCACTTACAATATCAGTGCAGGCTAATTTTGAAAATCTCAGGAATTTCACAGAAAGTGAGAAAGAAAAAACGGAGGAAACGGAATATTTTATAAATTATAGTACACGTACACATAAAAAATGTAACCAGCCACTGTGTGAGAGTAATTTTAACTTGATTGGTTTTTACCTCAAAGTTTGCATTATTCACTTTGTATGTAGATACAAATTATCAGATTAGTAAATTTGGATAAACTTGAAAATATTTGTAAACACCTTGTACTGATTTTTGTGCGTTAATTAGATAAAGGTTTTTTCTTATCTGTTTATAATTTCTATGTGGTATGATCCGAACTCTTGAGTCCACATACAAGTACAAAGAGGGGTGCTATGACTAATAGCATTAGGAATTGGCCGTCCCGAAAGAAGAGAAGGGGATAACGAGTTACATGCATAAGGAAGGATTCACGGACTCTGTTAGTGAGGACGCATGCCTGGTGCGGATTGAGGGAGACGATTCCAGTAGGACGTTCGGAAAAAAGGAGCTCCGGCAATTGCAGAGTTAAAAGAAATAAAAAAACATCTCACTTATATTCCTTTTTCGAGGAGGACGCGTCCACCCGCCACTCACTTCTTCGTAGCCATCGCCCCCGAAAAAAGCAAACCCTTTCCCAACCCCTCATTCTCTTTTTCCATCCTTCCCAATGCCCTCCCCGTACAGCCCGCTAGGCTTTTCCTTATATATATATATATATATATATATATATATATATATATATATATATATATATATATCTAGTTATATAGTTTTGTGCGTAGAATAAGAGGAAAAAGGGATTTGGGGTATTGCGAGGGATGGCCGTAGGATGGAAAGGATGAGACGGGGGAGAGGTTTTGGGGCTGGTTAGATCGCCTACCCCCCCCCATCCCGCATCCACACTCACGCATTTCCAGTTCCCTTCCTCTCCATACTCCCATTTCGATGCTCTCTGATCCTGCGGCCGGCCTCAAACTCCATCCCCTTTTCTCCCCCTTGTCCTTCCTCCCTTCTCCCCGGTCTCGGAACGTTCCTGCCTCATACTCTCCTCCCCTTTTATTCCACGGTTTTCCGACCCTTATATGTAAGGTTGTCTCGTCCCCGCCAAACCCTTCACCGTTTCGAAGGTTTTGGTTCTTCTCCTCTTTCCTAAGGCCCTCACCTTTTTCTTTCCATTCTCCTCTCTTTTCTGATCTTCCTTCCGTCGCCTCTTACTCAGTTTGATTCTTCTCTTTAAATTATTTTTCAATTATCACATATGTTTATCGGGTTAAGAGACCACGGAATAGCGTGAAATATAATGTACACTGTCCTTTCTTTGAAAGAACGATTATTTTTTCTCCAAGTAAAAAACAATAGTTCATTTATTTAGCCATTGCTGTAACATTCTCTAAATGTTTTACTTTTTCCGGACCTTTCACCTCTCTGTTGAAATTCTTACTTTGAACTTATAACTTATCGAGACAAGAGCCAAAAAATGAAAGAAAATGGAAATCTCCTTCTCAAATCTAATTAATTTTTATGAAAACTTACTCTTTGGCGCAGAAAATAGACAGTTCGGTTTGCGTCTCCGATTGATGTCTGAATTCAGATAAAAGCGAATCCTACCGAGCTTCACCCAGAAAGGTAAACATGTGTACCAATCGCTTTCTCTCTCTTTAAGCTTGCTTCTTCCGCGATTGTCGTACTTTACCTGGCAATCGAATTTCCCTTGATGATACTAATTGGGTTTATGGGTGCGTTTTCAAACGTCCGCCTCGATCACTTTTCTTCTCTCCCTTTATCTCTTTTACGCTTTCAAATTCCTCCTCTCCGTTCCATTATCGCCGCCTAACCTTTCCTTCTTGAAGCCTCACTTCTGGAAAGGACCACCGCCCGCCCATCTCTCGACCCCGCTAACCCCTCTCGCTCTCATCCATCGCTTTTTTTTTAGTTAAGGGCGCCGGGCTCCCACTCTTATCCACTTCCCAATGACATCTCCGTCCTGCGCGACCGCCCCCCTTCCACGCCTCTCGGCTATCTTCGGTTGAGAGCGGGGGGTTGGAGTGGGAGGATGAGAGGAGGAGCAAAGGGGAAAGTGGGAATCCGGGGAAACGAACGCTTCTACGTAGCTCCGATCAGAGGGCAAACGGTGTCCTTGTATGGCCCCGGGGGTGCATGGGGGATAGGAAAGAGGGCGGGCGAGAACAAAAGAAGGATGGGTAATGCGGAGGAGAGTGTGGTCGGGCAATCGGGTGTGTGGAGGAGGGGCGGGAGGAGGTGAGGGAAGAATTGGATTGGGGCCGGAGTGAATGGCTTGGAGGAGGAGTGAGTTAAAGTGTAGGATTGGGAGGAGGGGGCTTGGTAAAAGTGTAGTAGGGTTGGAAAAGAGATAATGGGGAGGAACAGTAGGGAAACCAAAAGGGAGGGAGCGGAAGGAAGGGGGTTGAACTTTGATGATGCAGTAATAAGAGAAGAACGTTTTAGAGTGAAAAGAAATACATTTATTTTTGACAGTATATACGTTGTTGCAATTTTTAACTCCATTGAATGTTGCCTGAATTTACTAAGAATCTTTGATCTCATTAAAGTTACAATGATGATTGTACTTAAAATTTCAGAGTAAATAACGTGAGACTGGAATAGGAAGTGCTAAATCATTTTATTTTGAATGACTTGTTTTGAAATGCAATAACCGTAGGCAAGACGTGTTGAAAAGTTTTTTTTCGGTCTTAGGTGGAGTGCTTTAAACGGAAAGCTTAAGAGAGTTTCTGTTTGAATTCTTGAGTATTTTGCTGGAAGTTTTTTCCACCGGTTTAGTGGCCGATTGGCACATCATAGACGAAAGAATGATGAATGTACTTGAACTGCTTTAAGAGAGTGCATTCATGGGTTAGCGGAGTTGGAAATTGTCAAACTCAAGGACCATATATACGTATTTGGAAGGGACCAAGTAAAAATTCTTTGATTCCGGTACTTCATATTCATGTCCCCACTACACGTCTGTGCTACTTCCTGTTGGGATAACATGCAAGTTTCGGTAATAAAAGTACAAATTTTCACTGCAAATTCAAATATAATCATTTTATTTATATAAAGTGCAGCCATATTAAGGGCATCGTAATTTTTAACAGTGAATTAAAATAATTGGTATCGCTAATTTGGTATTTTGATTAAGTATCATATGCAACTTAAATTTCTTTCCACTACTAGAAACTCATTTGATGTTTTTACCATTTGTATGGAAGCAAAGAGAACTTTATTTTAATAATTAGAAATTGAGAGTTTCCGTTTAGTCAGGGAATAAAAAAGTGTATGCGTCAAATGTGCACGTGTTGTACAACGGGAAAGTCAAGTTGGCGTGCGTAAACTCGTTTTCGTTACAATCGCGAATTATACGAAGGACATCGAATATTGGCAGTTCTGAAAGTCTTTTTTGCCTGATTTTATCGAGCTGGTTTAATTTGTTGACGTAATTATATATTTTGTCATTTCCTGACGCCAGAAGAAAACTCGGGTGTTTTCTAGTTTAGATTTAATTTTTCTTAGCATTTTGACACCGGAGGACTATGAAATGAGAAGGAAAATATTATAAGACAACTATTTCATTAATGAAATATAGATACACCGTATAATGGTATGCATTTCTCTAATTTTATGAAATAAAATGGATACTGTTAGAAAGTCTCAACTTTGAGGAAATAATGAATTGAAGTTTGGAAGGAAGGCAATTCACTTATAAAAAATGGAGCTTGATTGTTAATATGGTGATGCTTCCTTTAGTCTCAAGTCCTGAAAATGAAATAGCAAATAATACTGTGGAAATAATAGATCTTTCTGGTATCTGTATAAAAATTACTTGTTAGCGGTAATGAGAGGAAGTATTGCTAGTAAACTATGAAATATAGAATAGAAGTGCCCTGTGGTGTTGACTATAATATTTTAGATTCTTAAATTTTTTCCAAATGCAGATAAAAAACAATTTAAAAGCGAGTAATTTGTTCTAGAGATGAGAATGGCAGAGGAGAAACAAAATGTGACTTGACGGCTAGGGAAGCAATTGAAGATGATGGATGCAATTGATGTTGAATTTGCGTGATGGCGCACAGTGGCACGTGGAAAGAGATAGAATCGGTTCTATTTAGGAGGGATGAAAAAACAAAACTGCATTTAGTGAAAAGCTTGGAGATATAAGAAAATTTTGTTCGTTTCAATTGAATAATTGATTGGAAAAAAAGGAAGGGTTGTAAGGATGGTTATATGTTGAGACATTTCTTTAAAAAAATGTTCTAATTGAACGGATGAGGGATGGAAATATGGACTTTTGTGTTAGGGAAATTAATTTTTTTCGGCGCATGCTCAGTTGATGCGTGGTCGAGCGCACATACTGCTTTTTAAGTCTGCAATGAATAGAGAAGAGAATTTTCTCGTATCCGCGGTTTTAACAGCGGAAATTAACTTCTACAAATTACTTTTTCACTGATAAACTGACAATTAATAGAAAAATTACATAATTAATTTTCAACAACTAATATTTTTATTAAATTTATTAAAATTAAAATTTTAAAATTTCATTGATATGTTTCAACTCATTCCATTATTTAAACTTAGATTTTTATTTTTCACGGTGAATCCAGTGCTTGAAAATTCAGTTATTTTCAAACGAATCAATTCAATTAACTATTCCTTACCTACTCATATTGTTTAAAGGGTCGATAAATTATAGTAGTTTCACATTGTGTCAATGTATAATGGCAATACAGTAACATTTTTTTCCTTCCTGACACTGATTAGAAAATTAAATGCGTGACATATGAAGGTGATAATTAGAAAAAAGCATATCTGAGAACAATGATTCATTGAAAACATTGTCGGTGGATTATGAAATCGAGTTTTGATTATGTTAATAAGTACTTGTCTTGCACCTGAATTGAAGCTATCATTCTGTTGGTGAATAATTTGGAACACATTTGAAACTACAAGCAAATTTGTTTGCCAATGCTAAATGCCAAATTAAATTATTATGCAGAAATATATTTCAAGCTTAAGATATTTGTCGCAAACTTTACGAATAGTTGTTACTCAAGTCCCATAGTAACCCACTTGAGACGCGTTTTATTTTTAACTTGAAGCCGTAGATCCACGCTGTACGTTCCCCTAAGAGCCCTTTGACTTTGTCACACTGATGGGGCTCGTTACGAATTCATGTGCTCCCGGTTAAAGCAGCGGTGATTAATTGTATGGTCCTTGAAGGGTCGGCGATGGACTATCAACGATATGTTGATTAGAGGCCAGGCTCATATCAGAGATTTATAGATATACTTGGTTGGCGTGACTCGCTTTAGACAGCAAGGACAATATTTAGAATCCCTTCCTTTGTGAGTAAAGTGGCCTCCCACAGCAGACATAACCGACCATCTCCTATTAGGACTATCTCATACGTAGCAAAAGGCCAATGACGTGACCTAGGTCTTAAGGTTCATGATGCAAGGTTTGGTGGCCTTTCATTTCGCCGTGATAGTGGTATTTAAACATAATGATGATATTTGGTTTTAAATCCCTGAATGTATTCGTATTTACCACGTAACACCTCAATTTATATTTAATTATGCTCAAACATTTAATTAGTCAGTTGTATAATTTACGGAAGGATGCTTTTCCTAAAATTCACTCTTTCGATGAAATTTATATTTTTATTTGTGGCATGTATACATTTTGGATTTATTATAATTTAAAATAAAGTTATTGTTAGCGTTTAAAAAAATATATTTTATCTAATAGACTTTTCTTTTTTAAAATTACTTGACGCTCTTTCCTTATATGATTATTATAATGATTTTGCACCGAATAAAGGTGCTATAGACACTTTGTACATACTCTTAGTTAGGGATAAGTAACAGAAGAAGTGAGGCACTAAGTGAAAATGATAGTTTCAGTTATCGCTTTAGCGTTTCAAAAATTTTGAACTGTATCAATGCCGAAGATCGAGGATATGCTCGAAGGTGTCCTGCACACGTCATTCGACCGTTATAAAGGATTTAGATTTTCCTCTCTATCCAACATTTTCCATTTCCATTTTTAACCACTCTGTTGTTAAGCATGACTCCGAGAGAGCCAACACAACACCATTGCCCCCTCCACCCATCGACCACTACTCAAAGCGTGTAACGTGAAACGTATTCGAATAGCTGTGCTGCGCAAATGGCGCGATTGACCTGAGAGGGAACCGGTGACGGGGAGTAGAGGGGTATACTTCTACGGTGAGGCGCTGGATATTAAAGGGTCAACCGGCGTATTGCCCGGTGTCACGTGATTTGAGCCCCCACCCCAACCCACTTTAATACTGCCGCTCGATCTGAATCCACTCCCCACCCACCCTCCTCTCCCACTAGCCCAACTACTCTTCCCACCGGATGGGACTCACTACGACACGCGATGCCATGCCCTGTGCCTTTATTTACGACCTCCTATTGTCACTACGTCCGCGGCCGACGGAAATCGCTGCCGAAAGGTCGGTCAAGGGAGTCTCCTTCTGAACGATGGGGGCGGAGGGGTTGGGAGGTAGGTGGTGAGGCGGTGGAGGCGAGAAATGGTTGGCGCGGGGAGGAGGGGGTGGTCGGAACAAGGCCTGGGGGGGCGGGGTTGGGAAGAGGAAGACAACGTAGACGACACCGTTTTGCTCTCCGGACGGGCGGACGGTCACCGCGTTGTCGTACGCTCGCCCGTTCGATCGCTCGGGCATCTCGAGATGCCATCTCTCGAAAAAGTACCTACGTTTCAGAGTATCCCTCCGTGCCGCACTCCACGCTGATTACGTCCCCGATCTCAAGTTTCTCTTCTCCCATTTGTTCTCCCCCGCCAAGCCCTCTTCCCTCCCACGCCGCGTGTTCTCTCTCTCTCTCCCTCGGCGAGACCTCGTTCCCTCTCGATCACGTCACGGAACTTAAGTCTTCGACGTGTAAAACTGATCCGGAGCCATTCAAATCACGATCTCGCAGTGGCCCGGGTTCGCCCTAGTTTACAGTTGCCTTTTAGTTCGTGATTGGATTAATTCCCCTGAGCCCCTGTTGAAGGCGATGAAGTTATGCGGTGACATAGTATAAATATAACTGCGTAAATATGTGAGAAATAACTGTAATGATTTTCGATAGCATACAGTTTTATTGATTGGCTGGGAAGAAAATAAACCGTAATATTAGGAAAAATTTCAAAATTGGGCATACCATACAAATATTTTCCTTACGCAACCGACTTTCAATTGACATTGAGTTGATTTAGTCAAAATATTTTTGACTAAATGAAACGACCCCACGAAACAATTGTCCATCAAGATAGATCGATGTGATAAGACCACCAAAAGAATTGAATCAAAGGGCCATGAATTACACCAAATATGTATTACGATGAAATAGACCGTATGCACGCATTTTGGCAAACTATAAAATGTTTTCCTAGTACTGGAAATCATAAAAATGAAAAATGCGTGAAAAATGATTCTATCAGATTACTGGTTTGAAAAAATGCAGAGAAATCTGTGAGTGGTGGTATTTTTGCATTACCCGAGTATGAAGTACCATCAGGAATTAATATTTGTGGGCTAACTATAAAGCCCGAAACGTCTCCTATGCCCCGAGTGAGCCATTTTTAATGTGCGGTAAGAATGAGAGTGCAATTGAACGGTAATCACCGTAATAAGAGATAATTGAGCGTATTATACTGAGGAGGTGGATCACCGCCGGCGTAGTGAGAACAGAAACGGAAAACAACGTGATTTTTACGCATTGACACGAGTGCATATATCTCGATGCAGTTTTTAGTACCACTCGGAGAGTATGAATCATCGGCGTGAATTATGCTCTCTACATCGCCCATTAAAACCTGTTTCCTCTCCCGCGGATGTCGAGGCCACTCTCCCCGCCCATTTCCCTATCTTCCTTCCCCTCCCACCCCCGCCCCACCCACTCTCTCAAACCCCTCTTACCGGCGTCTCCCAAGAAGATGGCTCCCGGCTCCACGGAATATTCCTCCTCCTCGCAAACCTCACCCATTTCTCCTCCTCCTCCCTCGCCAATCCCCTCCTTCCGTTCCTCATCCTAACTCCCTCCCCTCGCCCTGCATATTACGTCCCCACCCGTCCTCCCCTGTCCCGAAGTTACTTTGCATATTAAACCCGAATAGCGGTGACCATTCAAAGTGTCGCCCGAGAAATGGCGGCGAGGTGGAAGAGGAGGAGAAGGAGTTGAGGGGGAGAGAGGAGAGTGGGTGGAGTGTGTGTGTGTGTGTGGAGGTTAGTCTATGGAGGTGGTGAGGTTTAGGGGGAAAATGGGGAGGAGGTGGCTGTGAAGCGGGGAGAGAGTGAAAGGGTGATTTCTGAGAGGTTCGGTGGAGGATGGCTGGGTGGAGAAGACGGAAGAGGAGAGGAGGAGGTTTCGGTCGGGAGCGGAAGGGATGGAAGGGGTTGAAGGATGGAGGTGTCGTGTCTCTGCGGCCTCGTGGGAGGTTGTTGAGCGAGAGGGGGCGGGAGAGAGAGAGAGAGGAGGGGGGCGAGAGATAGGGGTGAGGGTCGGGATAGAGGTGGCGGACGGGGTGCGGGAACGGTTCGCCAAGGTATAGTGCCAGAGGGGTGAGGAACCGATTCCAGTGAGGGGAGGGGAGTGGGAAGAGGCAGAAAGAGGAGTTTGAGAGGCCTCGGAAGAGACTCCGTACAGTGGTTTATAAACCGTTGTTGGATGCATATTTTATCATTGTCTGTAAAACTTGAAAATGAAATAAACGTTGGATGCTCATAAATATTTTATCAACAGAAGATACAGTGTCGATGAAAATATGAATTAAACAGTGATTCGTGGATATCGGGGTAGAATTGCCTGTAACTCATATTCATATAAGTAATGGTTGTGGTATTATACTTCATAAAAGTAGTAATCATGTTACGGAATAGAGATAATTGTTGACCATGAGGGTTGTGTATTCAATAATGTATCAAATAAACATTAATAAAGATCGATTAGTTAAGCTGTTGCATTCACGGTCGAATAAATGCATATATTTGTATATTTAGTGGAAAGTGACACATTTCGTATTAAGTTCAACTATTATTTACGCTAGAATATTGAAAATTATATTGGGTTGGTGAAATAGCAATATGCCTTCTCTTTCGAATATGAGAAAACCCTAATTTTAAGTTTGATTCAGTGCAGGTTCCAAATAAAATTTCATGTTAACTGATGATGTTTTGAGAAATTTATGGGGTTTGATGATCCTTTAATTAAACTCTGGAAATACCAATTACACATGCTGTTTGATCAATTAACATAATTTTTATCATGTTTTAATGGCGCCATTATTTACATGGAGTAAGAATGAATTACGAAAACATCAGTTAGATTGAAGGTAGAATTAATTGTATATGCGGGTCGCGGTGGTCTAGTGGGTAGAGTGTTGGACAGACCGGAGGGTCCCGGGTTCGATTCCCGGTCAAGGCACTTTGGGCACCTGCAGCTCCACCCAAGCTAGTTGATTTTTCGGGTACCAGATCTTCCTGGGAAACCATAACCGGCACAGGGAAAGGAACTGGTCCCCCTACCCTGATGTGTGAATATTCACACGCCGTCGGGCTTGGTACATGGGTGAGCTCTACCATCATCTACTAAACCGACCTTCGGGTTGATTACTGTGTTTATGGTTTATATATATATATATATATATATATATATATATATATATATATATATATATATATATAATGAATGATATATAACTATTGAAGATAATAGCTTAGAATCCTATTACAATATAGTGATATGTGATGGTGTGTTGGTAAATGTATACAGAAACGCAGGACTATTAAATTTCCTTAGTTTATTTCGTATATTGGAAGGATTTTAGGGTTTACAATTTATTGGTACCTTAAAAATTAGGTTAGGGACAGAGGAAGAAAAATTCCAGGAATTCACATCCCACGTGTTTGGAACGTGTTGGAATGGAGAAAATTTTAAAGTAGAAAGTGATCATGGTAACGCGTTTTATTAAGGACGCTCATAAGGAAATTTTAAACATATTCTCCTAAAAAAGTACTATTAATTTCATGGGATCGAGTAAATACATTAAGAAATAGTAAATCAGCCTATTTCTGTGCAAACATTCGCCAATGTATGATCTGGGAAAAATTCTAATTGTTAAAATTGTCACGGTGCGTTAAGCGTCATTAGAGAAGGGAAGCTATTTCCTTTTGAAATGGAGTGAGGCTCTAAGAAGATTACAGGAAGTAGAAAAATTGAATGAGCTATGGCGATAGATGACGTCCTTTAAAGAGGTTTTTGCTTTATTGAGAATTTGGATAGATCTGGGAAAGAGAGAGAGAGAGAGAAGTATATTCATGGAAATAAAAGTACCATGAGGTGTCGTAATTCAGAAAAGGACTGATAGAGTATTGGGGGAACAGAGTTAGTTAAGTTTCAAAGCATGACAAAGCTTAATAGAAGAATAGAAAAGCATATAAACTGTGGTTAAACAGTTGTTGAGGGAGTGATTCCAAGAAACTCTCGGGTGTGGTGGTTAAAACTACTATTTGATATTCCTCCTAGAAAAATGTCATCTTGAGTTGCTGTATTGCCCGAGGTTTATGTGCAATTCAGCTGAGTCATTAATTTAAATTAATTTTCCCGACATTTGTTTTTCAGCATTACAATGCACTATAGTTATGATTTTTTTCAGGTTATGGTGCAAAACTATTGGCCAAATTGTAATGAGCGTCATTTTTAAAAAGTTCTACGTAAGCTGAAAAAAAACGAATAGAGTCGTCATCTTCTATAAATATGCTATTTAATTTTAATTGATATCACAGGCTCCTTTATATTTTTTCATAAAATATCAACTAGGTTTAGAATTAAAAAGTAAGGATTTTTCCTCTGATGCAACTGAAAAAATTAATGTAAATCGGATCTATTTAAATATTTTTCACTGCTTTTGAGATTAGGTACATTGATCTTGTAATAGGCCATGAAAGGTTTAAAGACAAGCACATTTGAAATTGAGAGAATAATTATTCTCACTCGTTTCAGTTCAAAACAGGACTGGATATCAAAGTTGCCTTGAACTATAATATTTCTTTCAATTCTGTGAATAAAAAAACTTAGTATCTCAAGTAATTTTGAAAGTTCACTCTTCCTAACAGCAGTGAATTTAAATTACTACTAAAAAGTTACCCGGAAGAGGTAGAAGCTACCCGGAAAGGATATTAAATTTTTCTTATAATTCAGATGACTTTAATTTTTACCAGTTCTATATTAAATATAAATGTATGCTAAATTAGAGTATTTGCACCATGAAAAAGAATGAGTAGAGGAAAGGTAGAAAGCATAGGTGAATGACAACGTGCTTTGCGGAGGAGAAATTATATGTGGACTTCAGAGGATACATCTCGTCTCGCATCTTGGGTGTGGAATAGGGAACACTAGTGCCGGCAGTAAGTGGAAGAGGAGAGAGCATACAGAGACGGTAAAGAGGGGGAACGGAAAGGAGGTCCAGGGTAAGACGAGGAGGAAGACGGCGAGGGGGACTGGTCGTGAGGAAGGCAAAAGGCTATGGAGGAGGGTCGGAAGGCTAAGATGGAGAGTTGGTGCAGAGAATCATGACGCGACGGAGCAAATGGAAGGGAAAGAAAGGGTTGTCAACGGAGGGGACGAGGATGAGGGGATCTCGGTGAGAGGGGGAATTATAAGAAAGGAAAACGGAGGGTGGTGGAGGAGGATTCAAGATGCGTAGAAACTATCAGTCGAGTCGGACGGGCGGGAAAGGGTTTAAGCTGAAGGTATGGTTTCGCGTTGACGGATGGAGTTGGCCCCCCAATGAAGGGGGATGGCGGTTGCTCGGCTCTTTGGCTTTTGAGGGGGGGGGACGAGGAGGAGTTCTTAGGGCGGGAAGGGGGAGGGATGACGGGAAGGACGGCGACATTCGGAAGGGAAACTCAAGTCGAATGGAAGACCTGACGCTGCTTAGCATTCCATCTTCGATTCCGCGCCAAAGCGTTCATTAAATTAGGTGGGGTGGCTGCGGGGCGATGGGGAAGGGAGGAGATGTGGCGACGGGTCCCTCTCGCTACTTCCCTCCCCCCTATACCTCTCCAGACCCGCTGTTTTTAGCCAAGGGATCTTGGTGGCTGATGGGAGGGGAAAGTTTGAATATTGAGGATGGGAGGGTTTGGAAGGGACTGCGAGGGTTAGGCTACGGCTGCGAAAGAATATGATAGCGACCGGAGAGTTGAAGGGAGTAGAAGTATCCAAGGGAAGTCAGCGGGTGGTAGGTGTGCCAAGTTGGAAGTTCTTGGTGGGGTCTTCAGAGACTTTAGGTTGATTGACGGCTAATTAATGAGGTAATTGTTGATCGACTTTTAAATGAGGGTCTGAAGCATCCTTGAATATTTGAGTGCTGTATTAGGACTCGATTTTTTAAGAAGATTTGGGCGGGGGCAGTAAAAAAATGTTGAAATTTCTAACCTTCCATTGGTTTTACACAGCTGATCACCCTTAAGTCAATTTTGTCGATAGTAATTAGATTCCATTAAAACCTGTTTAAATATTTATAATGGTGGGGGGAATATTATAATTTTCAATAAATTTGGTGCATATTTTTAGGGAGCAATTTTTTTATTTATTACTCTTTCAGATAAGCTCAGAATTCAATGAAATCAGTACGTATGTTTTAGAAGAAAATCATTTACGTTTCTGGAAATTGTATCTGCGGTTCTTAAATTGTTCAAACAGCTTAAGAAATTTATACATATATGCTTCGTTTAATTTTTGATGGTTTAAGAATCGATCTATTTGAGGAAAAAGTGCCTGATTTTCTTTAAAAAACAACTAAAAATTTGACTTAAATTTGTGCATTTTTTCCTAAAGAATGGTAATTGGTTCATGATATTTCCTCATAGTAATCGTGCGTAGTTGTCATTTTCATTTACTTTAATGACTTCATAAGAAAGTACGTTTTCTATTTGGTACTCATTATTCTTTGTTCTAAATTTTCAGATCACCAAACTTAACCTTTTATGATGCACTCACTCTTCAGCCACTTCATCTTTGGCGGTACGTATTCTTATTAAATATATACTCCCTTCTTTTATTAAGATAATGAAAAATTGATGGCGCTAGTAACAGGTCTTCTTCATTAAAAAACTGTCTGTGAATAATGTATTACAACCAATCCGTCCTTCACATTTTGTTTCGAATGAGACCGTCAGCAGGTTTTATGTCTTGGGATTTTGAAAATTGGACTAAGTTAGATTAGGTATGCAGTTTATCATGAACGTTTTTTGTTGAAAATTTTCGGTTAACCGTATTTTTGTACAGGCAGTTTCCAAGCTACGCAGACAAATTAAATTCTATATCTCCAAAATTACTGATGCCGTGCATGGCTACCATGGCTACCATTTCAGAGGCTACGCCTCGTATAGGAAATATCTAATCAGTTTACATGGATGCTTTCATAATATGAATTTTAAAGTATTATGCGAAAATGCCACTTGAAAATGCAATTTCAATCGAAGGATATGATATTATTTCTTTTTATTTTACTGTTTATTCTACTAACAAAATTTGTGTGTGTCTATGGTATGTATTTAAGCGATATCGTTTGTCAATCCCATTTTTCTAAAGAAGATTTTATGAATATGGGATACTCGAATGTATGAGGCAGATAAGGCGAACATTGTATGTTCCTTTTTATTTTTTAAACTACTAATGGATCGGAATACTCTACGTGATCTCCGTCTTTTCTGAGCAGCCAAACATATAAATCAATAACATTTGGCGAGATACGAAGGAATAAATATCTCATATACAAGTCTACCCTTGTGTAGACAGTGTACACTTGCATAGTATTTAGTTTTAATATGAACGTATAAGGTATGTATAAAAAGTATCGGTAACAATATTTTACTGACGTGTGCGTGAAATGCAGAATTCAGACCGTCGGTTTAGTGTGCGCATAATTGAAGATCATATTGGCAATGATAAGGTGACAGTGGACACCATTATCACAGAATATTTGGCAATGGGAAAGATCTGCGCTAAACTCGTCCCAAAGATTTTGACGGACGACCAAGAGCTGAGTCGAGTGTCTGCTTGCGAAAACCTGCGACGGTATCGCGACGATTCCCCAAACCCCCTTACAGTGCCCCCGACTCGCCCCGCAGACCATTATCTATTCCCAAAAGCGAAATTCTACCGCAAAAGACACCACCATGGGACCCTAAATGCCGTCAAAGCAGCCTGCATGCCTACCCTTAAGGATCTTCCGGAATTCGTATAACAGGGAAACTTTGAGTTGTGGAAAAGCCGCTGGCAAAAGTGTGTCAACGCTCACGGGATCTACTTTGAAGAATTTTTAGGCATTATAACAATATCTGAAATACTCGTAAATCTAGTTTTCAAAAACATTTCTCGATGCTTTTTATACAAAACATGTAGATCATGACTAGATTGATTTCTGCAATTAGTTATCAGGATGTTGGAATATTTATTAGATATATGTTTCATTTCGGTGTAAGGGAAGTTATTAATGTGTGGTTTTTAAAATCTAAGTTTATTTTTTATGATATAATAAATTATTCGTCATTAAACCCCGTTGGTAATAATAATTGTAAAATACCGTAACATACGAGAATATGTGAGAAATACTTATGCTCAATATGCTAATTATAATCGTATCTTTTGGTTTTAATGATAATAGTCGCTCTGTGAATCATATTTTAGATAAACTATTTATGAAAGGCTTTTTTTGGCAATAAAATTAATTTGACTTCTTGACTTATTATATGTTGTTTTGCCGTATTGAGCGAAACAGAAAATAATTGATTGAACTATTGCGTTCTTTTTCTTGCCATATTACAGTTTCTTCTATAATCATTGTAGTTTATTTTAGTAGTGTACTTATTTGAGTTGAGCTCAGTATTTTTCTTTTAATTGTTATTTCTCTCATCCTCATTTCCTCCAAGAAGCCCAATGGAACGGCAACAAGTAAATACCGTTAAGGAAAATTGATAATAACCGCAAATAAAATTCTCAGACGTTTTTTACTTTAAAACACTAGGTTCGCGGGTCCCCTATTTCCATCAAAGTTGGATCTTAATTCATGTTTCTGTTTCCTCGCATTTATACATTTCGACTCACAGGTATGATCGTTTAATTGCATACCTTTACGGCGTAATATTAAGATGGACTCAGCTGCTGGAATGTCTAATATTCTTCTCACTCGCTCGTGCAGCAGTTTCTTTATCGCTGACAAAGTGCAAAGAAGAGTTTTATTTTGCGGATGGATCAAAATAAATGTTATTGTATGGGCGTTTATTTTTCTGTTTCACTTATATTTTCGTAAACGGACGGAATGAAACGCTTTCATAATAAAAATCTCTATGAATGATTTTCAATGCTTACTAGTTCTCTCACTTCTTTCAAGATTGAATATATTTTAATAAGGAAAGAAAAAAGATAAATTAATGAGTACAAAGATTTACATCATGTATAAATAAACCCACTAATTTTAGTTCAAACCGCCACGTCCAGTTTGATGGCGGATTATTTCAACTCACTGTATTCGAGGTTGAATCATCATTCTTCATTTCATTCTTTTGTATTAATGAAAAAATCCCATTGAACTTCGACAATTCCAACATTTTTTCACGTTTATTAAGTTCTTGCGGTTGTTCCTATAAGTGCTGTAAGGAGAAGGGATTTATCACTGTAAGGAACCGTCTAACTTATGAGTGAGGTGGAAGAAGGGAGTATCTACTCTTTATCTCACCCCAATAAAAAAGACGTTTTATTATTACTATTTAAATGGAGACAAAACTCGATGAAACCAATTGTTTAATGTTTAAAAATATAATAGCCTTCATATTTATTTGAGGAATTATTGAGTTTTAACGTTTTAACGAATACTTGAGAATTTTAGGGATGTTTAAATACCACAGTTTCAATTGCCATTAACCCAAGAACCAAATTTCACGGTCTATTGAATACTTAATTAGAGTTTTAATAATCAAACCACTTTTCCACATAAACAGAGTTACCAATTATAACTAAAAACAACTGAGAAAATAAATGAGAGCCTGACTTTTAATAATAAAACCACTTTACTTTTCCACATAGACCTGATGATGTTATGTTATAACGAAACCTAGGTAGTAAAAATTAAAAAGTTTATGTGGAAAAGTAAAGTGATTTGATTATTAAAAGTCAGTATGAAGATTTTCCACCAAGTTACGCCAGAAACTGTTTTATTTACTTAATTAGAGATGACATTTTTAAGTTGTCATAACACTTTTTATTATTTATAATAGGTGTATTAACATATAGTTTTCTATAATTTCCATTCAAATGAACTTTATTGTCCAAAAGCATATTAAAAGAAGTATATACTTTCCGTCCAATTTATTCTTTTTTATTGTGATTTAGCGTTTCATCAAGATAAGTTTTATTTTAATTATGCCTCCCGCGATTATTCAACTCTTTATTGTCTAGTCCTGTCTTCCAATTGCGTTTAGTTTTTCTTATTGAGGTAATATACTAATTAGAATGATTTTTATTTAACTTCAGCTTGTAACAAACAGGTGAAACTATGTGCTAAATGTAAATTTGTCCAATATATTTACCATCAGCTATTTTTAAATAGCTCATGGTCCTTCCCATTTATATTTATTTCGTAATTGCCAGTTTTAAATTGCCGTGATATTGGGAAAATAATCGAGTCGCCACCAATCCGCCGCCGCATGTTTGGCAATAAATACATTTTGTCAATTTTTCTCGAGGTCAATTCAGCAAATGGGGGATGTTTGGCGGGGAATCTATAGTATAGCTCTTCTTGCTGCCGGCGATGCGGTGAAGCGAGCGGTGAGTGAGGGGTCGGGGTGTCGAGAGGGAGAAAAGGCGGGGTGGAGCTCCCATGCGATATTGCGTCTGAGAGTAAACATCCCCGTGACCAACCGACGTGCCTTGAAGAGGGCGGAGGGTCACCATACACGGATTCCGCCAAACCCCCTTCTCCACCCGCATCCTCAGCTTTTTCCTCGCCCCTGCCTTCCCCAATGAAACGGAAGGGTTTGAACAATGAGAGGGACGCGGTGCGGAGAGCTGGAGTTAAAGGAGGAGGGGGAGAGGAGATGGGGTTTGAAAATAAGGGTGGAATACGTGTTCAACCCCTTCAAATTCGCGGACTCTCGAAAAACCAAAATAAAAAATATCCTTGCTCCCGTGGCGACCTCAAGCCGATGAGATAGCCGGAGAATGTCCCAGGGTGCATCGGGGCATTCTCCTCGCCTCGACAGGGCCCAAAACGGCCGTATCCTCTTCGGGTCTTTTACATGGCTCTCAAACTACGCTCGGGCTCTTTTCTTTCCCGCCGCCGCCAGCCATCCCCACACACTTCCCTCAAACACATGGGGCAGACACACACGTCCACGGTAGCGCACAAATGCACACACACACATGCAGAGGTCCCGCTTCTCCGCCCACACATCTCATACAGTCCCCTCAGACGCAGGATGGAGAATGGGCGTGGCGGGAGGGGAACTGTCGGTAGGAGGGGAGGTTGGAGAAAGGGGATGGGAGACGGAGAATTACCACGGGGGCCAAAAAAAAAAGAAACTCCATATGCGAGCTGCACACTCTTCAGCCTACTACCGCTTCTAACCTCATATACCTCCTCCCTTGCCCCCTCTCATCCCACTACCATTCCCTTTCCCTTCCACTCTCGGCCCAATGCTTACGTCTGACGCCCACGCCAGCATACAAGCCCAAGGTCCTCCTGCCCTACGATTGCAGTTCCCCCCCCCCCATTCTCCACCCCGGTCTATTCGCTGGCCATTCGTGTATCAGCACCCACCCTGCGGCAGTCCACCACCTCGAAATCCCATCCCTCTCTCCCTACGTTTTTTCCATCTCTCGCACCTACGTTTCCCATCCGACCTTACGTAATCTCCCGAAATATTTCACGATAACTTCCACGAGGCGGACCCCTTTCTCCCACTAGGCTCAGTAATAACACTCTCCCAAAGAGATGGTTTACTCTAATTTGCCATCTCATCCATTTTATTAGTTCCGCGCCCTATACCCCAAAGTCTTAACCTCGCGATTCGTTCAAAAGGATTTTGTACAGGGATATAGCCGTGCTTTTCTTTCCGGACTAATGCGCTATTTTTTTATGCAATCGAAATCTGTGGAAGACGGAATCTCTGCGAAATTAACATTTCGGTGACGTTAGCGGGAGCGGTTTCATTAAGGGTATGGTGAAAATAGGGAGGACCGGTGTGGAAGCTTGGGGTTGGAGTGGCTGCCGAGAAATATCTACCGATCGTCGCCCGCCCTCAGTCAAATCTGGCCGTGGAAATAAAACGCATCTGCTGTCGGGGCGGCCACCGCTCCCTCGGACGGAGGGACCTTCCTTATTCGCCCGAAATGAGACCGGCCACTTGTGGGGGTTGGATCCGGGTGGTAGTGGCTCGAAGAAATGCGACCGTCGTTGGTGTGAAGGGAGTTTGGGAAATGAATGCGTGGGCCTTGTGGAAGGCATGGATCCCACAGGAATCTGAGTTAAATCGAAACATGTAATAGATCTTATGTTTTATTGTGACGTGCGAAGATATATTTAGCAGTTTTCCTGTCGAGTACAGATGATGCTATTTAGTTACTAATACTTCAAATGATTCTGTATTTGTATTATCACAGTTATTTCATTCAACTCTTGGTCAACTTATTCTTTGGTTTTATGGCTCTGATTTATGGGGAAATATTTCAACTTGGGTTGTGTTTTGCACAGTTGAGACTATTTTTTTCATTAAAATAATCGTTATTCAGATCTTGTTGACATAGGATTGTGGTGGTAGAAATGGTAATTAGAGCGCATAACTGGTTTTAAGATTATTCAGTTCGATTATTTTAATAAGCATTCTGAAGCAAAAAGATTAACTCTCAAGATAAGTAATAATTATCATTAATTATTTTGGTGCAGACAAAAATAATTTGATGCTATTACGATTGCCTAACTAACGATCTATAAATAGCGTTCCAACATTCTTATTATTCTCAATAAGCTGGACGCTTTCCATTAATTCTGAGAATATTTTTGAAAGTAGTACTGCGCACAAAGTGCCTCGGTTTCCTTAATTTTTCGCGTAAATCTCGGGCGCTCTTAGGAAGCGGTTGAAACATACCGGTTAATCTCTGCTCTCTCCAGTTTTATAAATATACAGCGGGAAAATCCGCAAGAAGAAAAATGCTTCAAGTCTTCCCCTTATTAACAACAACTTATTGGAGCGGCACTTAACACGAGTTTAGCGACGGGGGCCGAGATCGAGTATGGGGAGGAGGCTTGGTCGAGGAATGGCTCTTGCTGTCCCTCTAAAGAGCACCGAGGGGAGATTTCGCTTCCCGCTAGTCTTTTGACGACGCGCTCGACGTCGACCCCTTTTCGGCATTGCAATTACGCTGCACGGCGTGAGTTAAGGGGGCGTCGCGGCTTCCGGGAGCACCATCTAAGAGGGGCCACGTATGGCCAGGGGTGCGAGAAGTGAGAGCGCCGAAGGATGGTGAGGGGGGACATCGGAGTGGGAGAGAACGGGTGAGCTCTGCGGGAGAGGGTTAGGGGTGAGATTGCGGCTGCTTCCCTACGAGAAATATTTTTCCGGGGAAAGGAATGAAGTGGATTGGATAAAATTTTGGGAGGGTTGAAAGTGATGGTGGAGGGGAAGTTGTGCGGACGGTGCTGCGTTGGGTGGCGGAATTGGGAAGGAGGCGAAGGGGAAGAACGATTGGTGCCGAGAAAAAAAGATCCCCCGAATGTGGATTTCGGAAGAGAAAGGGTGGCGGGAAAGGGTTGGAAGACGGGGTGAAGGAGATGGTAGGGGCAGAGCTAGTGGGAAGGAGTGTTGGAAGGAGGAGTAGGAGGGTCGAAGCAAAGGGTTGTGGTTTTCGGTTAAGGGAACAGATGGCGCCTGAAGAAGTGGACTGAAAATAGTTGGAGGACGAAAGTGGGGAACGGAGGGTAGGTTTTGGTGGGAGAGGTTGGGGATAAAAGGAGAGCCGAGTGGATATACGCAAGATAGAGGGTCGTATCAAATGCCTGCAATGAGAAAGGGACCCTCACGGCAAAGAAGGCAGTCCGTTTGGCGAGGTATGGGGAAAAGGAGGTTTTGGAGAGAAAACCGAGGGTTGCTAAAGCCCAATAATTGAATTCGAATTGGTGTGTTCATGTTCGACTAAAATGCGAAACAAACGGTTGACGGGTCATTCCGTAATGCTCTGAGGAGAAACCAACTTACCAAAGTATCGTCATCCATTATATGTTAGCTTGTCCTTAAAGATTGATCTTTAGAATCGATTATGTTGAAAACAACGCTGCTACATGCTACTGCTAAATGATATGATGAAATCACTAGCATTAAATTTGAGCGAAAGGAGAAACAAAATGATAATTGGAAAATATTTCTCTTATTTTTCTACTGGCTGTCCAATATTAATCCTGACGATTCAACCGTTTATGAAGTCATATCATGAACCAATCACTTATTCTAAAAAAATAAGGCTTACAGATTTTTTTATAGTAATGATATTATAGCAATGAACACTTTATCATTCTCAAAGAAATTTAACGGAATGAATTATTCTGTACACATTTTTCTACAGGCTTTTTATGTCCCATTACAGCAGCTATTTTAAAAAAATAGTATACTAAATTATTTATTTTAATGATAATTTAATTTAGTGATATCTTTAAATTAAGTATAAAAATAATTAAATGTTAGTAACCTCTTTTATGCTTGCGTTGAACTCATGAATGACGAATTTGACTTTGAAGGAAGGTATCAAGCATGTAATAGTTTAAACCCTACCCAGAAATCACTAAGTAATTGGATCATATCAGTAGCTCTATTATTTTTTCATTTCCATTGAATTATATTAAAAATTTTTGCAATTGTCAAAATAATTAAAATTTTACCATCCTTGAGGATCAGAAATTCAGATCAAAATTTGCAATCCCATGTTTCTATTTTGTATAAAGTTTTATCCATCTCTTTCACTTAATGTAGAGCTGAAAATTCCCGAATTTAAAGTTTAATTAAGACATGGACCTAGGAACGGGCTAACATTGCAAAGTTAGACCTTTCATTTCTCATTAAGCACTGACTTGTCTCAGTTATTTTTAAATCTCAAATGACTCAGACTTCCTTTCTTATTTAGCAAAAGCCAATGTTTGCACTCCTAACAACGCATGAGAACATATTTCTCCTGGCTACGGGACCTTTTTCCAGGAGAAGTAATCGCTTAATCCATGCGCTGTGTCTTTTCCTGCTTTTTGAATATCGGAGCTCTATATGCTTATATTTTGAGATCACGATCGTAAAAATCATAACGCGAATGAATATCCGTGTGAGTTACGGCGTTGGATATTCTTTCCGTATGAATGAAATTTTTATTTTCGCCCGATGAGCACACGGGGGAATGCAAAAGTCCCTTGGTCTCTATGGTGCTTAAAATAATAACATTCTCTGGGATATATTGAAGA
Source organism: Hetaerina titia (assembly GCA_037158775.1). NCBI lineage: Eukaryota > Metazoa > Arthropoda > Insecta > Odonata > Calopterygidae > Hetaerina > Hetaerina titia. The sequence goes on along the minus strand of CM073772.1, from coordinate 91,642,206 downwards.
TGTCTGATATTTGACTGGACTAAACCGACCGTGAGGGAGATTTCCAGGACCGTGTGCGTAGCGGCAAGGAGGGGAGGGCGGAATCAAGAAGGGAGTCTGTACCGCAGGGGTAGGGACAAAGGCAGTTAAGGTCAGGTCTCTGCGGGAGGTCAGCGTTGTGGCTGATGGATTCGCATCCACGGGACCAATGGATGTCTGTAGTGTGGGTTGGACAGGCGGATGATGCAAACTACCGAAAAGAGGGAAACGGGCAAACTTGGAAAAACGGAGAAAAAACCATCACCAGCGGAGAAAGACATGAATAAAGCAATTGTCGTCTGGCAAACGAGAGAAATTCCACGAAAGAGAACTGTCATTTTTTTGGCAATGAATAACCCTTTGTACTTTTAAATTAATAAAGTCACAGTCTCGCTTTATAGACGAAGTTTCATAACAATGGGGTTTTTAAGGATGACGATTATTTTAAGGAAACGGTCCTGTTTTGAGATACTTCTACGATAAATCTACTTGAAAAAAACACCTTTAGACTCTTTATGAATGCATATTTCAAAACCTTTTCCTATAAACGAAAAACTTAAGTTTCTTTTCGCATTAGATTCGAAGACGGGATATATGTGAAGTTGATTATTTAAGATTCGCTGGAAGTACTTTTATGTATGTTGAATGCATTATTTTTTCAAAATTGTTACTTCCAGTTGACAGTTAAGTCCCTTTGAAGTGAATTAAACAGCAGATGTACAACAACTCCTTAGAAAACACTAGTTTTTGTTGCATTTTCTTAAAAGATTTTTCTGATTTTAGTTATATTTTCCGACTTTATTTTACTCAATGAAATACTAAGATTCTCGTAGCAGAATAACTAGTAATATTCTAACTGAAATTGTCTTTGAATGCATTTTAAAAATTTGTTTTGGGCTTTATCTTAAAGAAATCGTAAGTGAGTTATATTTTGTCAGTTTATGTACCAATTATTATCTCTTTTTACGAAGGACAAAGAGAGGCGGTATCTATGAATATCATTAGAATTGTTAAATTCTTGCATTTAAAATTAGTGGCAGAGTAAAACATTTCAAGGAAAATAAGTGCAGTTCAGAAAAAAGTGAGATTTAAATTAGCTTAGATACTATAAATTACTAACTGATTGCAAATTCATGTCAACAATTGAGAAAATACTATTCAAACCGCTCACTGAAATTGCAGCTCTATGATCTCGTACTAAGTCCTTCGCTTTCATTCGCTATTTTTCTACTCACATGTCATGCTTATATGCGACGTACCACGGTCTCAGTCTTCGCAAAGCGTTCACTTTATCCTCCAATTCCCCAATCCGCCATTCACATATTCCCTTCCTTTCCTTGTAAAAAAATATATACATATATCCAAATCCACTCCCATTCCGCCAATTGCTCTTCAAGTTGGCCCCTTGCCCACTCCCTGATGGCGTGTCCACCTGCCCCGCCCACTCGTAAGGGGAATCTCCAATAAAATAATATCAAAGGATCTCTCCCAATACACTCAAAGGATGTGTGCACACGCATCCGTCCATAATACATAGGGTTTTTTTCTTTTTTTCCGGCCTCCTGGCTCTTACGCACCCGCCATCTTATTTACATACATTTACATATCCACATTTGCTTTGTCTCCTCGCGTTTATACGCTCCGATACATTTTATTGCACCCCTAAAACCCACTCGCCCCACTCGTTCCCAGCTCCCCTCCTGTCCTTTTCTTGAGACCAGTACCTTCATCCCCTCCCCTTTCCCAAGACGGAATGGAAAAAATGGATTGTGAGATTTTTATATAAAAATATTTCGGATCTAGATATGAATGTGTGTCTACATATATATATATATATATATATATATATATATATATATATATATATATATATATATATATATATATATATATATATATATATATATATATACACTTTTTGGAAAAACCCACAAACGTGTAATGTAAATTCACTGATAGTCATAACAAACACAGAAACCAAAACACACAAAAGAGGGACTCACTGGTTCTCGAATTTTCGGTGGTCCAACCACCTTTCTCAAGAGGAATTAGGAACAGAACTCACTAGGAGTTCTGTTCCTAATTCCTTGGTGTTTTGGTTTCTGTGTTTGTTATGACTATATATATATATATATATGTTTCTGTGTGTGTAATATTTATTATCTTAGTGTTTGTGTGTTTGTGCGTCGCCGGAGAGCGTCATTTTCAAGATTATATATATATATATACACACACGCACACACAGATACACATCCAAATCCGTAACGCACACAGCATATGAGCTCGTACACTATGTATTACATACTCTGAACATCCCTTAATCCTTCCAGTAGCATGCTCTTAACACATAAACATGCATAGTCTTGCTGATTTTTTTTGCAGCAGGAACAGCATTCATTATTCCATTTCGTTGGAAAACTTCAACAACTAAATTAAGATGCATGGTTCTATGTTTTTAATGGATAAAACCAATGACGGTGGGTTGTTTGCGTCTTTTTTCAAATAAACGGAGGAATGGGGAGAAGTTCTTGCCGACGTTCAATGTTTTACTCCCCAGGTTTTTTGAGTATGTGTTCCAGGCTCCAGGTTTTATTTTATATTTTCGGAAGAGTCAATAGTATGTAAAAAGGCAAAAAAGTAATATCCTGGATGAGAAATGTAACTTAGAATAAAATCGTTGCCTTAGAGGGGAGGTCAGAACTCGGATGATTGCTGTTTTGAGGGAAAATACTTGTGCGTCGTACGATATCAACATAGTGTGGAGGATTACAGGTCACATAAACCCCTAACGCTGAAGGGGAATGGAGAAATTGTTGAAGAAGCTGGAGCTCAAACGAAAAGGAGTGTTTTAGAGAATGAGAAGAGTTAACCAGCAAGTTGTAGTCTTTCATCTATTTTCTTTGGAAATAATGTTTCTAATGTTAGGAATGCATTGTTGAAATTAGATGATTGTTTTTCGTAACCTTTTCACTAAATTTTCAAAATATTGTCTTTCTTTTTTGTTTCAATCGGTCTATAATATGTATGCTAACTTTTTTCAGATATTAGCTTGTCGTATTCTAAGGATTTTCAAATATTAAATCGATAATAATGAAACAGTTATTGATTGTTTCCAGTTTACAGCTAACAATCGAGAAAACATAACATATTGAGTCTTTTCTTCTCTAATGGCCGTGTTACGGATAATGAAATAATATTAACGATTTTTCTTTGAGTAAACCATCTTTTAATATATGATAATAATAATAATAATAATAATAATGAATATAAATTGAAACTGTGCGTTTTGATTTTATCGCTTTAGCTCATGCAAAGACCAGATTATTTCTGTATTATGCATATTTAAATTTTATCTTCGGTTAGGCGGCAGATGTTTCAATCGAGATGTATTTTCTCCTAGAAACGGATATGCACGCAAAGGAGTGGGAATGGAAGGGGACTTGTTACTTGACTCGCGAGGAAGAGTGAGTGGATAAAAGTGGGAAGTGAAACGCATTGGGGATGGGGGCGGAAGAAGGGCCAGTGGGAGTCAGGGAAGTGAGTGGCCAGGAGGTGAAGCGAGTAGGAAGGCATAAATGGGAGGAGAGAAGGGAGGAAGGCGACAGGGATGAAGAGTGTCGCAGCAGGAAGGTTATAAAACTTCCGTAGTTATAAGTTTTGCCCTATCACTCATCTCCATCATCTCTTTTCGGGCTCACACCGTGTTTCCTACTTTTCACCCTTCTGTCTCATTGGACTTCTTCCTTTCGTCCGTTTCCTTCTCTCGTACACTCTCATGTCTCTTTCAATATACCAACTGGATATTTGCTTGTCTCTCTATTATTTCTGTTCTCGTCCCATTGGTGTTCCCTTTTTTACTTTATTTCGTATGTTAAACCTTTATTATCATTTGTATTTTTCTATCTTATATTTTGACTTTGTAACTACGATTGATCTGATCTTTTAAATGAAGTTGGTATGAAGTAGTTCATTTCCATTCTGGAAATACACTACACCACAAAAATACTTGCAACACATTGAAGATATTCTTTAAACGAACATTTAAGAGCTTATTATTTTCATTGAGTTAATAATTGTGAATATATTACCAAATCAATTGCTGAATTGACGTTGACAAAGGTTTTGGCTCTTTTCATCGGAAATTTTCCTCAGAAACTTAAATTTTAAACTTTCCGTCACGCGTAACTTTGAATATACAACGTGCAGTGCAAACAATCAACGTGTCAGTCAAACATTTTGGTTTTGATGACAATTTAGTAAGAGTAAGAAGATTTTTAAAATGAAAATTTCGTTAAAAATTATTAAAATCATTTTTACCTCGCTATTTAATTTTATTTAATTTGACTATTATTCTATTGAACCTTATAGGCATCGCTCGTAATCTAAATTCAAACCTTTCTGGTCTGTATCCGAGCACTGTACCTTCGATATCATATTGCTGTGTTTAATATATGAAAAGGAACTAACTGAATACGGGTAAGGCATGTTTATTGTCTTAATCAGTGTTTTACTTATTTATAGGAGGAAAAGCAAAAACATAAAAAGACCTTAGTTTTATTTTAATTCAATTTTCATCGCTCTTATGAGACCAAAATCAATGAAGCAAGCGAATTTTTTCATGCATTGATACATATTTTGCGCTAAATCATCACGCAGAGATTTCTCGGATCCCAAAATGATCGTTTTTATCGTTCCCTTTTGCCCCCGGGCAAAGTCAGTGTTTGAAATATTTAATCGTTCAGAGCAAAGCCCAGCGGGGGGGATGTATGCTACTCGATATCCTTTCGCATGATTTACGGCCACCCGTCGGGGTAGCCGGCCAAAGTGAGTGGAAGCCGGAGGTTTATTACCCATCGAACGAATCACGCCGGGCGCGGCCGCGAATAAAGAAGAACAGAGGGTTAGAAAAATAAAAAAACTAACCCGAGCGGCCAAAAATCAAATATCGCCCGCTTCTTTATTTTTCCCTTGTTCCATCTCCGACCATTCGGTTTTTTTCCCCGCAAGTGATTTCCCTCGCTCCTCTCCCTTCTACATCCACCCATACGCTCGTCGAAAACTTTCTCCCTCCCCCCTCCCTTACCCTCATTCCGCCCTTTTCTCACCTCTGTTCCCGATCCCTCCCAGGTTCCCCAACTCCCCTTCCCCCTACTTCATCCCAAGCTCCCAAATCCTCTCGCCTCGAGGACGCAATATTTTTCGCGATCAGACACTGCCGCGGATTTTCGTCAGTCAATTCTTTTCTCTTCTCCAAACCTCAACCAATTCCCCCCCTTCCTCCCGTTCGCCCTTTTTTTCTCAATCCCCCTCCTTCCTCCTTTCGCTCTCTCCGCTCGCGATGGATTTTCATTTTTTTATTTCATTTCATCGGGTTTACGCATTTCCTCTCTTCCAAACTCTCCCCATCCTCTCGCTGGGTACTTTAGGCAGGCGTAAAAAAATATACAAGCGGAAGACGGACACTACCGACCCACGTACCACTTTCTCACCTCTCACGCCCCCTCCCAGATCCCCTCGCCAAAACCTCCCGATGCGGTTCACCGCCTCGCTTTTAATTATTGATTCCGTAGGGTTTTATTCCTTTTTCATCTTTTTTTCCCCTCGATTTTTCATTCAAATCCAGATTCGAATTTTTTTCTCTCTTTTTATTTCGTCGATATTCTCTCCCCCCGCCATTTCCACTTTTATTTCTTTGCATTTTTTTGACCGGGAGTGAAGTGATTGAGTGAGGTTTCTCACTCGTTTTCCTCTTGAACAGGGTTTTTTTTCTGCGCCCACCAACACACACACCTTTTATGCCGTGTGGAGTGTGTTGGAGGGAGCGCGGCCAATCGTGTGGGATGAGAACGTGGTTCCAGGGCGTTCGTTCGGAGGGAGAGGGGGTTGGGGTGGGCGCGAGGCGAGAATCCGGCAATTGGGAGAGTTGTGTGAGGTCTGGTAACCACCGCTCCTGCTTCGACTACGGGAGCACATTGACGAATGTTATCGATGTTTTTTCGCCCCATCGTTCGGGCTCTGGGACTTTTGTTTTCCCTTTTGCCCACGACTCTTTTTCCTTTCCTTTTTTTTTACTTTTCTACTGCCGTTATTTCGCCGCGTGGGGGAGAAGTGAGAAGAGAAGGGGGGATGCCATCCTTTTCCCCTCCCACTATAACAGACTCCTCACGATACGCATGCGAACACGGCCGCACTCACACCGATGGACGTTTACTCCAGTGCGAGCGCTGGCACTGGGGACGATGTGGTGGTGGGAATGGGGTGAAAGGATAATAAAAAAGGATGCGCGATCGGTCCGGGCGTGGGGGGGACGAGGGTATCGGGGATTATACGGATCGGAGAGGGGTGATGGTGGGGGGATAGGGCTCGTATCGGCCCCCGAGTTGAGTGGCCAGTCCATTTTTTTCTCTCCCTCGGTGCATGGAGCTGGTCGAAAAAATCGAAGGGTTGGGGTTCATTTCGTTTGGAGAAGGGTCGTGGGGTGGGGTAGGTTGGTGTGAGGTGCGCGTGTATGTCTTTTACCAAACCCGTTCGCATAGCTGTTGATCCCATACGGCCTTCTCAATCAATGATTCGCTCTCACCCTTTCACCCCCTTTCCTTGTATGCATTTTTTAGAACGATTTTGTATTGTTTTTTTCCTGGATCGCGATTCATCACGGGTTTTTGCAGGATATAACAGAAAAAACCAAATGCGTGACGAAATTGGAGGGATGCTTGAGAATCAAGTGCCAGAAACGCATTTCGTATTTTTTTATCTCCTCTCCGCATTACGTTTCCCTTTTCGTTCTTTTCCTCTTCGCTCTTCGTTCTCTTTTTTTCTTTATCTGAGTGCGTTTTCCTCTCCGATCAGATTTCCATCCCCCTTTTCCTCACCCATCCGTCCATTTTATTCCCCGCATGTCCTTAACAACTGAACGCTCCTATACGTCTGATTTTTTGTGTCTGTCATCGTTTCGCTCGAATCTGTCTCGCGCAATCCCCCTCCTCCCTATAGACGTATTTGACACCGATGGGATATCGACATTCGAAAAAAAAGTAGCACGAATGCCCCTCAAGGGGAATTGGGACAAAAGGTCTGCCCCGCGGAGGACTTAATAAAGGGATGAATAATAGAAAAAGCGAATGATTGGATTTTCCGCACCATTGAATTAATTCCGAAGTTTGGGCTTTGGGTTTTTTTTCAATTACCTTTCAGATGTCTTGTCCTCCATAGCAGGATTTATCAACGCCAACACAGTTCGGAACTCCTCTATTTTTTTCAGAGAACACATAGATTATTTGTATCATTTTATTATCGTAATAATTTTTTAACGATAATGTAAATGATTATATACAAGCATATATTGATAAGGTTAAAATTTTCAAAAATGAATATTCGATTTTATTGATTACGCTGATCTTCTGGGAGGTTTCTTGTAAAAATGTATAGTTATATTTTAAGTTATATTATTTTTAATGAGAAAAAGGACATACAACTATTTTTGAGCTCAGATTGCTTTAAGAATTAATTTTTATTATTAAATGAATTCGATAATTTTACTCAGCTACGTCTGGGAAATTTTAATGTTCCAGTTGATTTATTCATGACAAGCCACTTTTACTGTCCGTCCAGGTTAACGTCGTCTCTTAGTATTGCCGCCTTATAGTGAGAATTTCGGAAGCCATTTGAGTAATGCTGCGGCTTGAATGCGTCAGCGCTTAAATCTTAAATTGCGTTGCGCATTCTCGCCCCCTCCCCGACTACCCTTCTCGTGTCATGCACCGTCACTCCTTAGAAGAAATTGGACTACCCTTACAATATATATCCCCCTTCAGTGGCTAAAATTTCTTAACGTTGTTTACGCCATAAAGCACCTCACAACATTTCGAGCTAAGGAGGCGGCTTGGGAGCGAAATGGTAGTTTTTGGGGGGAAGGGGGAGAGGAGGAGGAGGAAGTGTGAGGGGAATTTGCGAGGGACCAAGATGGAACTCAACACTTAAGACTCGAAAATTTTTAATGGGAACCACTTCAGCGATTGTAGCACTAGAGGAAGCGGGTGAGAGGAAACTGGAGGATGGGATGGTGGAAAGATTCCTTTCTGTGGCCGCGTCCAAGATACGTATTACACCTCGACAATTGTTGACTGGGAAGGGAACGATGGGAGGGAGCTGTGTCTCCGAGAGAGTCACCGTAAGACATAGTGTGGTAGTAATTCAGCAACGCCTCGACCGAGGGGAGGACAGTGGTGGCGTGTGGAAAGCATACAGGGGGTGAATAAAAATTAACGAATGCGTGGTTTTGGAACAGAGGACTGGATATTGAAGCCAAAGAGGCAGGTCGGAAAAATCACCCGCAGGTAGAAAGAACCATATATATAGTATTTAGGGGAGGATGTGAGAGAGGGAGGAAAAGAGCAGAGGAGGAGCGGAGATGGAAACTGGTAGAGGGAGTAAACAATGGAGCAATGAAGTAGAAAGAAATTAATGACAAGTGCGGTGTGCGAATAAGACTGACGTTTAAAAGTTAAAATGGAGTTCTGGGATATATTATTTAGACGTAATTATAAATAATGTGGAAATAAATTTTTAAATTTTCATCAGCATGGGCTATCAATATGTTATTTGGTTTGTAGCAACTCTTCAATTTATCCTGCTCCCTGACAATCACTCCATCTACTTATAGCTCCTTGTGCTTACATTGTCCATCATCTGCTCCAAAAATATAAGTCAGTTGAAATTTAACAAAAAATCAATACTGTTATTTGCTTTTAAGCGTTGAATATTGCTCAAGAAAATTGTGACTCGATTAATTGAATGTTATGAGCTTTATCATGGTGATATGGGTTGAGGATTTATTTAATAAAATATAATTTTTAAAAGTTTTTTAAGTTTAAAAAAAAGAAGAACTAAGTTTACATTAAACTTAGTTCTTCATTCAAATGTCTAATGTAGACGTTAATTCGTTACATTTATATTTTTATCGGTCGAATAATTTTCAAATGAGTCCATTCGTTCAGTTGGCTCATAGGTGCCCATTAAGACCGAAAAGGATAAGGAAATGATATTTTAGTTAAATATAACGGGAAGGATAAATAATGAGGATAATAAGAAGAAAAGATCCAGAAATTAATATGAGATATGTGTGCAGGTTGGGAGAAAAACTTGACAGAAGAAATAATAGGCATAGGCAAAGATGAGCAAGATAGAAAAAGAGCGGAGGAGGAGGACGGTTGTAAATGGAGGGGTGATATTCTACAAGGGGCAAAGTGGGGAAGAGGGACGGGAGGTTGAAGTTTCACGTTGGAGGAGGACGAGGCGTTGGAAGTTTCAGCTCAGCCAATGGGTATGGCGTGGAGAGAGAAGGGGGCGGCGAGGAAAAAGGGGAAGGAGAGAGGGAGAGGAAGACTGGAAGACTTCGGCAAGAAGGTCAGATTGGGATGCCGGAGAAGACACAAATGGACAATGTTGGGAAGATGGGTTGGGCGGTGGCCGCCTTGGGTGGGACAAAATTCTGCGCAAGGGGGATGAAATTCAGCTGGAGGTCCCCAAGTGGGGATGGGCCATGGGCGAGGGTGTGAAGGGAGAGGTGTGTGTGTATATATATATGTATATATATAGTATGTTTGTGTGTGTGTGTGTGTATGTCTGCTTGCGTGTGTGTATGTGCGCGCGCGCAGGAAGGCCATCTTGGCACGCCAGTCCCTTCTAACGTCTTGGCGAGAGAGTGGTAGTGAGATATAGAGAAAGGGCGGAAGAGAACTTGTACCCATCCCCTTGGCGACGCAACTTATAATGATGGACCCCGCACCGTGCATTACCGGAGAGCTTTCGAATTCTCCCACTCCAGTGCGTCTAGCCCACCCGACCACTCGGGTCCTCGTGCCCTTCCTCACTTCCCCTGTCTTCGGCCTCACTCTCCTCTCTATTATGTCTCCTCCTCATCTCCCTCCCACTCTCCCGATAGTAGCCCAACATTTGACCTTCCACAAAGCTAGTTATAAGCTGATGCTCTCTCTTCGCTTCGCTCCCACACGCCTGCCATTTCCACCTAGGGGATTTCCGCCACCGTTCTTTTCCCGACCCACCTTGGTCTCTTTCCTCCCTTTTCATTTAGACATGGTACACTCTTGTTATCTGCGACAACTTTCACTGTTCTTTTGCGGAATTCGTTCCTTGCCAGATAGGTCTCTTTTCTGCGGGATAAGTGAAAGAATAGCCCCCCATAACACTGGAATTCACGTGTACACGACAAATATTACCTTCCCCGAGGAACTTTCCGCCCCCTTTACTTCTCTAACTTCGTCCTAAGACCAAGTTGAGCATTTCTTTTCCTGAGAAACCGGTTAAAATGGCGTGTGTTTCTGATACATGCTGCAATGAAGAAGATCATCAGTTAGTCAAGTTAATTAAATAACCCCAGTGTGTCCCTGGGTTTTAAGACAATTATGGATTTTAAACTCCTCTGATCACCTGCTAAATATTTGCTCATTAGTACTGACCAATTATCATTTAGTATAATATGCAATAAGGTTAGACAAAATGCCTTGTATTACAATTCTTTCCCTTGCATGATGAATTTTTCCTGAAATTTATTTTTTTTATGTGAAGTGACCTGGAATGATCTTCTTATAGCAAAATGTTATTCCACAGTAGTTTTCTAACGATACACAGGCACCTTTTTTCGTTTAGGTTACTCTTGAATTCGAAGTGAATACAAGCACGAAATAGTTCAAATCATAATTTATCAAACTGTGTGATAATTTATATTATTGTTTCCATGAGGCTTTTCATTTTGGCATATTTTCCGTTTAGAGCTGGAACAAAAATTGTAAAATTGTTATTTCGTTTCACAAGGATTTCTGAGCTAGTTATGATGTCCGTTTCTTCATTTTTTTATTATATTTTAAGCATGTATTTCAATTATCTAAAGCATATAACATCATTGTTTAGCGTTATTATAACATGACTACTAGTGAGAACGCAAATACGAGGCGTATTCTTAAAGTAAGTACCGTTTGCTTATATTTAAATAGTGGCGCTTTAGATCACAGTTTTGCTCCTGCAGCGCCATCTACTGATTCATTGAGAAGCTATAGCAGCATTTGTTTTGTTTCAGAAGTTGTTTGCTTGTCCGTGCATGCAAACAACAATGTCCGCGACAATCGTTGATCCCGCCAGCTGTGAAGTGCGTTCTGTCATACGTTTCTTGTATGCAAAAGGATTGTCGGCTGCTGAAATTCGACGGAAATTATGCCTAGTTTATAAACCTACAGTTATGAGTGAAGAAAAGGTTAGACAATGGTGCTGTAATTTTAAAAATTGACGAACAAATGTCCATGACGAAGAGCGAAGTGGTAGGCCCAGTATTCTGACCGATGAAATTGATTCGCAAGTAGAACAAAAACTAAGATGTGATCGTCGATTGACAATTAATGGCCTGGCTGAACAATTTCCTCAACTTGGACAATATTGTTACGGAAAACCTCGGATACCACACATTGCGTGCAAGGTGGGTACCGAAAATGCTCACCGACCACCACAAAGAGCAAAGAATGTCCAGCGGACGAGAGTTTTTGGGTCGTTGGGAACTCTTTAAACCACCCACCGTACAGTCCTGACCTTACACACAGCAACTACTTCCACTTCTTGCACTTGAAACAGTGTTTCGGTGGACAACGTTTGGAAACCGAAGAGGAACTCAAGAATGGCGTTGTCGATTGGTTCAACCCTCAGGCGGCGAGTTTCTATGCAGAGGGGTTAAAGAAGCTGGTGCAGTGGTACGAAAAATGCTTAAAAGTGAACGGCAATTATGTAGATAAGTGAAGTAGGTTTGTAGCTAACTAAAAGTGCCAATAAAATGTGTTTCATATAAGTATATTTTTTCCTGTGACCAAAAGGGGCCTTACTTTATGAACGCACCTCGTATGTATTCTTAATTTTATCACTCATTTACGTTTGGAGAAATATAGACGTATTGTTCTGTGCTTTTGGGGATGTTTTTCGTAGAATTTGAATGTAGGATAATAAGATAATCATCGCTAATCAAATGAATATCTAATGGAATGGATATAGATATCTTCGAAGGAAATTATGCCATGGAGATGACATGCTTAATTACGAACTCCTTATGCTTTTACATGGTAATGAATATGATCGTTAGCAGATTAAAATTTTTATTTCTCTCAAAGATGAGAAGAGGTAGGACCAGCATTCAAATGTCCTCGAATTTTTCAATGTAACTTTTAGTCCTAGTTATACACTCGATTTGGATGCCACACCAAGTTCTCGAAGCAATGTTGAAGCAAGCAAGTTCTTGAAGCAGAATAATCTTAAAGTCAATAGCATAGTACTCAGTACCGGCGAGTGTCACTAATTTAAATTCTGGCAAGGAACTCTTTACGGTTTTTTGACCACTATCTAGACGTAGGACACTGTCTCAGGTCTAATTTTGTGGAATTTCTCCATATTATAAAGAATGGTAAAAGACTCTGCAATTCCGCATTTCACAATTTGTTATCTCACAACCATGGTTCCGCAGGTCATAATGATGCTACTTGGCAGCAAACTCAAGGTCGTGTGTTATTAAATTGTGGAATTGCAGAGTTTTTGGACCATTTATTGCAGTATCATGTAGAATATTGAGCTTGTCATTCTCATATCCCGAATCCATAGCAATTATTTTTCATTCATATTTATGCCCTCCTCACTTCCATTTTTAATGCTTCAGTCAATCCTAAAAACGACATGCCATTACGAATTTCCTATCTTGTAGAACGCATTGGCACATTGGTCAAATTTTAACAATCGTGCAAGACACCATTCCTTGTAAACACTAGTTCGGTCACTTATCTAAATTTAAAGGAATCAGATTTCACCACCAATTTTGTCTATTCCACTCTCTAATTTGGTATCAAATTAAAAATCATTTCATGAAGGAAGTCGTCTTTTTTGTGTCGATAATTTGTGAAGGAAATATTTGGGTAAAAATCATTACTTCAAAAGTTTTTGTTTTGCCTTCTGGTGTTTTCAGATTGTTGGTGAAATATAAATGAGCATCTTTATGATTTTTAGCTAATTAAATTCCAACACTGCCTTATTACAGTGGCAAATAAATTTTCCTGTCTTTACAATTCGTCGAAAACAAACGACTTCACAAAACGTCGAATTAATTTTTTTAATGAAGCCCACATTATAACATATGAAATGAAAAGGCTTCTTAAAAAATAATCTCTTTCCTTATTTGGGGGAAACGAATTGATATCTTTATGTACTCAGCTTTTGCTGGGTGAAAATTATTTCAGTAAATTCATATTTGGATTCTCCTTTTTTGTTTAGCTGATAAGCTAGTGGTTTATGATTTTTCGCGGCTATTACCTCAATCATTGGGATCGAATTAATGATTTTATCACAATAAATTGTAATGCGTGACGTTTTTTTGAAGTGGAAAGGAACTGAATCATTTTATTATATATTACTTTTTTCTAAATATTTTGCTTCAATGCGTGCAATTGCCGTCCGTCATTCAGTTTCAATATTTCCACTACAGCGCAGTGAATTTTCCTTGATAACTGGTTATGTCAACATAAAACGTAACGATTGTGTGTTGAGTATCAATTAATTGATTTATCCCAATATTCCCTTTTCCTGAATCAAGATTTAATTGCGCAATTTTTTTATGTTTGACAAACTTTATTTATAAATTACCTCCGACTCGTAAATATATATTTTATATTGATTTGATCCGTTATTCGAGATTATAAAATAAATTCTGTTTTTATTGTTTGGAAGTTTTATGCATGCTTGTTTTGCATTGAATTTTCCTCTAAATATTAAATATGATCAACAAAAATACTGATTCGATTTAATTGCTTATGTTCAAGTTATTATTTATCACTTAGTGTCTATTGAATTCAATGATAACTTGAAATAGCTATTTGTATGAAGTTGTCGAAGTGGAGTGTTAAATCTTTTACTACAGTGAAAAGAAACGCCTGTCAAAAAGGATATCATTTTAAGTGCAGGAACCGTATGGTGACCGCATTACGAAGTAGGAAGATGTGATGAAAAGGATGTAAATACAAAGAAAATAATAGATACCGAAAAATATATATGAGTGGATATGGATTTAAATAGATATCACTAGGAAGATAGAAGATATGTGAAGAATTAGAAGAAAGTTAAAAAAAGGTGGAAATGTCAGCGTGAGGATGAATAGAAATTATACCGACAAGTAGAAATTGGCTCATTTTTGATTTGATGATGCCATGCTGTGGCGAACCTATGACCGTTAATAAATATTAATTGTACAATTTGTGTTTCTACCTTCTGTACGACGGAGAAATTCCACTCAATGACGGTGAACAGAGTGTTAGAAGATACTGAAGGTTCAGTAATATTAGACAGCGAGGTGAATTGCTAAGGTAAATTAATGGTGGGAACGTAAGTGGATTCTGTAAAATTCCTCCAAGCTGGAGGAAATGTTGAAGACATATTTTTATTTGACTCATTAGAAGTATTTTTTGGGAATGCACCTGATGAGAAGACTTTATTTTCCAACAAAATAATAGAAATAACTCAGGGTGGATTATTTACTTTCACGCCAGGTTAATCATTTCTGGGTATCATCAATGAAAGGGTGGAGAAATGGGTGTATGATTGCTTGAGAGAATGAGTTTCGGTATAGATTGCCGAAATGGTTTTGTGTGTCCTATACCGGTAATGAGAACGTCCATTCAAAAGAATACGAAATATAGTGAGTATAGTTTTGCCTGCTTCTTGAATTTCGTGAATGAGTTTTGCAGAGTAGAGTATACGATGTTAATGATCATATTGCAGAAGAAGCTGGCAGGAGGAATAGAATATTACTCATAACTTTCAGTTGACTCAAATTACACAAGTAAGGATGTTGAACATTAAGAATTAGGCTGATTAGGCTGGGAATTGATAGATGTTAGACACAATGCTCCTTTATAATCCGTGCCTGTTAACGTAATAGAGGAAATAATTGGAGGTAGGAATGAAAGTAATTTGTTAGAAGATTAAATCAAATGCTTCGGAAATGAAGCTTTAGGTAATCATTCAGTCATAAAATTTCTCATCTTTACCCTGTGTCTTTAAGAATTAAGGCTAGAAATGCGAAAGATAAATCTTAGCAAAGTGAATAGAAGTTGATTCCAGAAAATTGTTGCTAAGAATAAAATCTAGGAGGCCATGCATTAGAGTGGATAAAACACTTAATTATGTGGAAATAAGTTTAAGCAAATATTGGAGCCGATAAATGCGATTTTAGGAGGACGATGTTGATCACAGGGACCTAGGCTTAAAAGAGATAAGAGGAAACTTTGATATGAATATAGCTTTTTTTAGTCTCTATATTTGGTATAAGGAAAGAAAATAATTATAGATTGGAGATTTTTTGAGAATTTGGTAACATGGTGATTAGGAATTCTAATACGGACGGTAAGGAAAACAAACGAACAAGTCCTAGCGGTAGGTAGAATTTTTGAATACTTCGTGGAATTGTTTGATATCCATATCAAAAGAACTTGTCATTTTCCACAGATTTTATTTCACAGTACAACGCGTTTTAAGTCTTGGTGTTTCAGTGGGTGAAACACGTTGTACTGTGAAATAAGTTTGAGTTTGAGTTTGAATGAGTTTGTGGAAAATCACAAACTCTTTAAATGTAAAGAATTACTAAGTATAATGCAAATAGTTGAACAGTGTTTAGAAATGAGAAGTTCCTTACCAAAAGTTAAGACAACGGCATTATGTACTGGTTTTCTGGTCGTGTCGAAAATCTTTCTTAGGCGAGTACTTCTACTGAAAATAATACGTGTAAATAGGTCAAAGGAATGGGCAACTGCGAAAAGTATATTAATCAATAAGATATTGGCATTGTCAATAGAAATAAAGGTTAACGGTTAAAAGCTTTCTGAGGATTTTGTTGATGAAATATCGTCAACTAGTGTCATATTCGTGTGTTCCTGAATTAGCTACTGATTGCCGCAAGTTATCTTGCAAAATTTATCCTGTCAGAAAACTTTATAGTGATGTTCCTCCCACCATTATACGTTTAAGGACGCTGCTGTTGATTTTTCACGGGGAAATACATCTTACTGCTCGGAAGGAATGACCGAAGCGGGACACGCAAAAGACCGAGGATGGACGGAGCGGAGTTGTCAGGCAAAAGGTCGAAGGAAGTCGAGTGTGGAAGCGGAATACGGAAGGTGGCGGCGCCAGAAATGATGATTTTAATTTTCGAATCTCTTAACCCTCCCCAACTCTGACTACCCTCCATTTCCTAGCCATGCTGAGAAATAGGGAGGACCGGCTTCTTGCACCCACCCCTCTGTTTCCAGCTCCACCCCCTCCCTCCTATCCCCCCTATGGTCCACGACATCGTCTCCTACCCATAATCTTGGTTCATTCCGTACGCGGCAAGCAGACAACTCCGCTGTCCTCCCGGCCTAACTTTCTCTCCTTGCAAGCACGAGCCCTTTCTAGCCTCCCAACCGCCCATTCCCCTTTCATCTCCATCCCCCTTCCTCCACCGAAATCCACCGCTCCCAAACCACTCGCAGAGCGTCTTGAGAGGTCTCCTTTGCCCACTCCGTCCTCCTTATTACTTCACTCAGATGAAATTCTGAGAGGGCATATACATATGGCGGGCGTCGTTGTTTCGGCCCTCCTCACCCGCCTCCCGTTTTCCCTTCCCCCTCCCGACTCCTTCCCACCCCCTATGCCCCTTCTCGCAAGTGTGGAACACGGTCATCCGTTTGCTTGCGTCCCCTTACCGGGAATTCCAACCAACAGCAAAGGCCCCATATTTCTCCTCTCCCTCTCACATTATAGATCTAAAGCCTCTCCCACCCACCACTCTCGGCTACCAGGCACCAGGCAGCCACCGTTTATGGCTTCTTCCTGCCCCGTTTTAGAAATCTCCCCGAGCGTACACCCACCCTCCTTCTACCGCCCAGGCTATATCCAACGGCTCCCCGTTTTCCCACGGCCACCCATCGTCCTCCGGCTCCTCAACCTCATCACCTCTGGTAGATTCCCTTTTCCCCGCCAAATATAACAGTCCTTCCCTCCGCATCTGTCACCTGTCTGAAGAAAACCAACTCTCCCCGCTCTGTCCCTCACGACTCTTAGCCGAAACCGCGTTTGACTTCTCCTTCGCTCCCCCACCATCCCCAGTGTAAGAGTCTTAAGATGTTACCCTCGCATCCAGGAGTCCTTGTATTTCTCCCATACCTTTAGCGAGCTAACTTTCAGGAATCTTAACGGTCGCCAGGCCAAACCCCCATTGCTTATTTCCTCACGGCTAAACTTATGCATCCTGTTATATTCCTCAAACCATCTCTTTCCCTCGCACCATTCTGGCGATTCCACTGCTCCGCTCCTCATTTTCCCTTCCCCATCCCCCAATTCTCCGTCCCCATTCGCGCATTCCCTGCCTCGGTCTCCTTATATGACCTCACCGCTCCTCTCTTCTCCCCCGCCGCCCCTTCCCGTCTCTCACGCCTCCGGCCACCTCATCATTCCCTAATATTCGCCCATCGCTAAGATTCAGCCCCTCATCTGTCCACGCCTCTCCTCTCATCTTATACTCATCTCCATGGTACTCGCATTATACAAGCCACGCCCTCCCATCCCCCATCCTCTTTTCTCCTTGTTCAGCACGCTACCGGCATGTAATTCACACATTAAACAGTCCCACTTGTCATGAATGGTTTTTCCTATTTGTCTTGTTAGTTAGAGCTGCCAGGGCTCCGACTAATGCTTAGGTGCTTGTAAATATGAGAATCCTCCCAGCGCATCGGGATATGATGTGGTCGACTGGCTATAATTCATGGGAAGGCGTAGAGGACACATTGTAATTTGTGCCAGCTCTAAATAACACTAAATACAATGGATACAATGGCTATAGATCATGGTGTGTGACCAAGATAAACCTATTTGTTCCTTGATAAGTAATGCTTAAAATATTATAGGTGTACAGTATCTTCAGGAAAATCTCTCTAATTAGCAGTAAATAACTTTAAGCTTAGCTATTCAAGGAACGGTATTCCATCCATCCCTTAATAAATCTAGAACTTCTCTTTCCTCCTAAATTAATACCCCTGCAAGATTCCCACCTCTTTAAACATACTATATACTAAGCGTCTGAACTTTAATACTCATCGCCTTAGGGGATCGCATCTTTCAAGAGAAAACATTAGAAAAGCGAAGCGTAAATTTTAGGCGCCAAAATTAGTGCGTAAAATAATTCGTGGGTAGATGATTTCAAATATAGAGTTTTAGATTCATTTGATATTGAACTATTTCGTTGATTACGGTGCCTTATTCCTCAGCCTTTATCAGCAAATATGTACGCGATCCGACCTTTCATGGCGGACGGCCGGCAGTGGAATATCAACCTTGATCCTGATCGCTAATTAGCGTGATGATTATAATCATCACGCGGTGGTATTTCTTCGCATACCCCTCCCCAAGTGAAATCCTCTTTTCCCGATACAAAGTACCCATTTGCTGATCGGAAAACACGCACTTTCCACCTTACTTTAACCCTCGGAAACCGCCTTTACACCGACAGACTGCCCTGACTTTTGTTCTCTCGTATTTTTGTTAATTCGTTTTGGGAGGCAGTTCATAATTTTTTAATATGCCGCCTTCTCTTCCCTGGGTGAAGCAAAATAAAGGGAAAACGAATGAATACCCTTCATTCTACTTGGAGGGAAGAGAAGTGATTCATTTCGTTAGAGAGCTATCAACTATTTTATCTTCTTATTCTAAGGAGCTAACTAGGAATAGTAATCACTTTTACACCGTATCGTTATTTGCGATCTTGTTCAACGTATGTACATCAACATAAAACTTAAAATTATTGCTGGAAAAGCAGAAAGAAAAATTATTAATGAGTACTGCTTTAGGTTAAGTCTCAAATGTTACAACACTTAAGGTGGGAACACAGTTTGTCGCACGATTTCACTGGCGTGAAGCATTTATTTGAAAAGTCTTACGTCATGAGGGTAAAAAATAAAGAAAACTTTACACTTCCACACACTTTTTATACAATACGACCATGGTTTTGATGCTGCGCATCATCATTACCTGATGATGATGCGCATCATTGAAACGATGGTCGTATTGTATTAAAAGTGTGTGGAAGTGTAAAGTTTTCCTTATTTTTCACCCTCGTCTTGAAGGAATTCCACAAAAATAAGCCTGAAACTGTTAGTCTTACGTCAGTAAAGTCTTGCTTTTCCGTTCGCAGATCGTTTCCATTTCAGTCACCTTTCACTTCTCGAGGCTTCATTAGAAAAATTCATCTCACCATCTCCATTTTTTACCCGCCTTTTATACTCTTCTCTCTTTTATACCCCCTTGCTCTTTGCCGTTCCACCTGACCTCCTTTCCCGATGGGGAACAAGTCATGCACATCGATAATGGATCATGAGCCGAATGATGCGCGCATGCAAGAGAAAACGAAATTACGCGGGGGACAATGTCGACGAGGTTAAACAAGGAAAAAATAATACCTTGAGCGTAGCTAAATCAGAGCAGCAGCCATCATAAATCCACGCCCTTTTCTCACCCCTTCCTCTGGATCCTGACGAAAAAACCGCGTTCCCCTTTTCCCTGCGTAGCTCCCGTCTATCGAAAACTCGTTTTTTCACTGCTCCCACCCATTTGCTTCTCTCCTCCCCCGTTCACCTTTTGATCATTTGAACTCCGAATGACTCGATGACGAAGCCATACCGACATCTGCCTCTGATCGATCAAGAAACCCTTAGAATTTGCTAATCTCTCTGCCCTTTTCACTTTATTTTAAATATTCACGCCCATATTTGCCCATTCCACGTTCTCTGGTGAATTTATGTCCTTTTTCTTCGTCAGTTTTCTCATCGCCGTTCTCTTCCAGTTTTTTTGTTTTTCCGTTGGTGGTTGAGCGTTTTGATATTATTAAATTACAATTTGATTAATGTTCAGGTGTAAAAGTGACTGTCGGTGACCTTTGTGGAGTAATGACATTGAATTCCATATGGATCTCCTAATTTGCAAAAATTACGCTTGTTGGCTGAGGACAACTTAGTAACTCAAACCTGTGTGCTTCTCCGACGGATGTCATTATATGTAAAGGCTTTATGCGTACTAGAGACTAAAGGCGCATTATCAAGACAGGTTATTTCATCAGAAGTAGCATTACTCCCGAAAAATAAACTCGCTTATTATGCAGTTTTATATAAAAATTCAGTCGACAAATTAATGAAAAACTTTGCGATTAACGTTGGTTAGATATTTTCATAAAAAGCACTTCAGTAGAGTACTCGCTATCAATAGCATGCTTCATAACAATTTTCGAAGTCTAGCTTGCTCTATTGCATTAATTAAATGTGGCAATTTTCCACAAAATAAAATTTTAATATGACCGGTTTCAATGTAACTACATCATCTTTAGTCCAACTGAAGATGATGTAGTTACATCGAAACCGGTCGTATTAAAATTTTATTTTGTGGAAATTTTCCAATTTCAATTTATCATGATATTCCACCATATCACGCCTGAAACGTCTCTTTTTGCTCTATTGCAGATGAATGAATGTTGTTGTTCTACGCCTCCCTGCCAGTTGTTTGCGTAGTACTTACAGAAGATGTCCCTGGCTAATCCATCAGTGTGTATGCTATTATTTACTTTTCTAAAATTTAACATAATAAATCTATAGAATTTTATTTTTTAATATATTAAGAAAAACTCATTAATTTGATGATTTTATGGGGTGCATGACATCTCTCTAGGAATATATATATGCCAGAATGTCTTGTAATATTTACATAAAAACTTAATCAACATTCGAAATCAATGTCTATCAATAGGATTTTTATTATTATTACGTAATGTTACATTATATGCAATAAAGGGGCTTAGTTGCAGGATTATGTGGTTCCGTCTTGCGTCCCTATGCAAGTTGACTACGTACTAAGCTTTCATTTAAAATCATGATTTCATTGCCCTGGAAAGATGGGGTATTTCGCTTATAAGCTAATGCTTGCATAAAAAATGATACTAACAAACTTTATTTTTAAGGACTACGCGAAGATAGGACATTAGAGAAATCTGTCGCATGGTTTCATGTAGTCTTAAAATGCACATACTTTAACAAATTTTATCTTACACTTTTTATTGGTGATGCGCGTCGATTTATTCAAGTTATCCCAACGATATGGCATTTTGATATAAGTTCTGTGAAGTGCATACCGATTAAATCTTTTACCTTAATCTTCTGTTTTTATAACGTCCCGGCACTCTCATCCAGTAGTCTTATTTTAATTATTTCTTGGAAACGAATCTGTTTGAAACCCTGAGATTCGTCCTTAGCGCCACCACCGGAATCAATCTATCTTCTTCTTTATATTAACAATTCACCAAAGTCCAGAACTATGTATATATTTCCTTTTAAATATTTACTATTTTTTTGACGGACGTAAAAAATAAACATTATGTTGGCAATGATATTTTGTAGGAAGAAGCCGTTTCTAATGAATTGATTTTTGCGTGGGATATAATTTCCAATCTCTGTTTTCTTCGGGCTTCCAAGAGTTATTGTTGGGTCCAAAATGAGTTTCCTCTGACCATTTCCAGAGATAATGCATTTCAATACATTTTTATTATGTTTTATTCCGTTTTGATATGCTATCTAAAAATTTAAATTTTAGTTTGCAATGCACGCTTTAAAAATTGGAGCCATCCAGAATATTTAATTAGAACATCATAAGAATTCTTTTATATGAATTAATATTATTTCATTTGCACAACCGTACTGCACTAATTCTATTGTATATTAGATAGTATTTGATGATATTTGACTCTCTAGGACCAGAAATATATATAAGCAGCAGAGGACTGTAAATGTTTACGATATATTATGCATGCTGCATGAAATATATAATGCAAATAGGTTTGATTTACAAAATAATATTTTCGGGCTTTATACTGGAGAAAGATTTAAATATCAATGATTGAGGAGAAACTAGTTATTTAATATGTTTGGTGGTTTGCCTGGCAATATTAAGAAAAGTATGGCAATGACTTAAAGTGATCATCAATTGGTTGATGTGCTATTGTTTTTCAAATTTACCTAAAAGAGAGTTTTTTTTGCAAAAGTATTCATATGGATAGTATAAAGCATTATTATTGGCAAAATATGTAAATTATAAATATTGAAAAACGTAAAAAGTTTTACTTTATACACATATATATTATATATTTATTAAACCTATGCGTAATTATGGAGGCGTTAATTTCTCTTAATATCGGTCCTTAAGTCAGAAATTATTTAGCACTATTCATTTATTATCTTAGCCGTATTCAGAAACTTGGATTATGCAGTATTTTCTTTAAAGGACTATGTACATCTTAATGTACATCTTAATAGATGTACATAGTCTTAATTATATCGTCTTTGAGCAACTCAATTTAATAATGCACCGATTTTAAATTCTATTTTATAGCTAAAGAAAAGATTTATTGACGCACTGTACACTCGGGCTGCTCATAAATAAATCATGTGAAATTGTCGAGTTTTACCATTTTAATCACAAACCCCTTTCACAACCGCAAGTCACTCTCCGTTTCATTTTTTTCTTTCCGCAGGTCACGCATAGGGACTCCTCAAGCATACCTCCCCATTTTCCACCCTTCTTTTTCTCCCTCCCATCCTCCATTTTCAAACTCTTATAAGGTCACTCTTTGATTTTTACTTGATTTCTCACTCAAATCTCATTTCGAATTTTCTGAATATTAACTGTGCTACGCCGTCCTTTTTTTCTTGCTTAGCTGGAGTTATACTTTTTTTCGGAGCGTTTTTTGCGTTAAACGTTGAAAGTTGCTCATTAATAGGACTTTGCTATTTGCGTCACCTAGAATTAGTAGAAAAGTTGTAGAGGAAAATAATATAAGGTACCTTTGTATAATAGGAAAACGAAAGAAAAGTCATGTACGATGGATTTTATTTTATTTTATGCGTATGCATTGTATGAGATCATAATCGTAAGATGAGGGGTTAAATAACTGTGTATTGGCGACAGTTAACCTGCAGCTCAAACAGTCGTTTCATAATCTGCTGAAAATAATGGTGGCCTATTTTGTTCATTTGCGAAAAATATTTACGCTGATCAACGAATTTAAATGCTGACTTCATTCTCGACGAACTCTGTGGTGACACTCTCGCTTTTAAACATGCTCGGTTCTTTGCTATTTTCTCCTCAATGGTGTTTCAAACCACCACCAGAATTACGCACCTCAATTATAACCTGAATTTTTTTATGGTGGATTTCATGAGAATTTAATCTATCTAAGAATTTGAAAAGTTGTTTTCTAATTCCCACCGGTGTTGCTCACCTTTCTTTTTCGCAAATGCGATATTACTTTTTTAGTGCCTCCTTTAAACCCTTGAATTCATAATCTTTTTTTCTAGTTCCTCTCTCTCTTTTCCCACAATACACTATGCGTTTCATTCGTCAGTGACCTCACCACCTCGTTCAATCAGATCACAAAAACCCCATTCCAAACCCTTTCAATCCCACGCGGCGAGGCCACCCGTCGTTCCTCGCGCTTTTTGGTCACCGCGCTATCAGCAGTTGTCATCAGTTCGGGGAAATAATCAATAAAAACCGGTTCCATTATTTCCCAGCATTTCCACCTTGCTTCCGTTTGCCGATGGCTAATGCGGGTTTCTCCCGAAAGTCATTGACTATTCAAAAGGCTTTTTTTTCCTCGCTGGTGAGTAAGGGTAGCTTACTTTTCAACGTAAAAGGGTTTTGAAAAGTTGTCAGAATGACACATTTGATAAATATATTTTTTATGACAGAAGGTGGGGAAGTGGTGGTTTTAACTATCATGGCCTACGGACAAATAATACGGCAGGCAATTCATACTTGGAGGACTGAAGAATCAAACATTTTTCTTCAAAGTGCGATTTGAAGTTTGATAATTAGGAAATGATTTTAATATGAAAAATATATTCCCAGGGAGTTGGCAAACAATGGCATTGTCTATACTAATATTTACGTATGCATGACTTATATTTGATTTTAAACGTAAATCTTTTTGTTTCTTATCCGCACCGCCGATTATCCGCGATTTTAAAATAGGGTCCGTTAGTCCATTATACCTTACACGACATCGATGAATTGTACAC
Organism: Hetaerina titia; assembly: GCA_037158775.1. Taxonomy (NCBI): domain Eukaryota; kingdom Metazoa; phylum Arthropoda; class Insecta; order Odonata; family Calopterygidae; genus Hetaerina; species Hetaerina titia. The sequence goes on along the minus strand of CM073772.1, from coordinate 91,618,006 downwards.
GGATAAGGTAGCTAGGTTAACTTATATTATATAAGGCATTTCAGTATTATGCGTCCCTATTCTAATAATCGCCAATTTAATGTAACTAATCTCTCCAGAATGAGAAATTTCAAATACCAGACGGTACATGCATCTTAAATTGATGCCAATGCATTATTTTCAATCGCATCGTCAGTGTACTTGATTTTTAAGAAAAGTCCAATCTAATATTACTTTTTATATTTTGAAGACAAAAAGGAGAGCTAAGAATTGAGACATCTATTAATATTAAGTATGCATGTTTTTAAAATGAAATCTTTGTCAACCATTTAATTTATATGGTTATTTATATGTGTAATACGACAAAAGTGTTTCTATGCTGATAGCGGTTTGAAACTTTAATCTGAGTATAATAATATTAGATTTTCACTTAATAACCTCTACATTTCTCAAGTCCGGATGAATTTCAAGCCTTTTGTTCCACAAATGAAAGCAAGAAAAGAAATTAATGCTTAGAAGTTTACCACGTTGTAATGTCCTCATGGTACTACTTCCAATTGTTATTTTTTGCATCTTTATGATGTTCATCATTTATTCAAGTGTTTACCTACTATGGTACCTTTTCTCCGAGAAGTTTTAATATGGATTTCATTTTAACAGGCATTAATTTTTATTCAGATGTGTATTTATTATGTCTAAATATACTTCAGTTTACTTGAGGTTCATATTTTTCTCGGGAAATTACGTCGTACCAAGAGGTTGCGTTGGTATACATTGGATTTAATTTTTTATGTATTAAGTTTATTTTCGTGTCAGAAAACCTTATTAACGTTTGATGATAATATTTACGAATAAATAAAAAAAGAGGTAGTGAATGGAATGGGCGAAGGATTATCTAATGTTTAATAATTCATATTGCTTGTCATGTTGAAATTACGTTTGATATTCAACCCCAAAATTAAATTTATAAGAACCTACTGCTAGAATGGCTTAATGAAAAAATGCTTGCTTACCGAGTTGAAAGATCAGTAGTTTCAATCGTAAATAAAGGCATCGTGAATTGAGGCAGTCATTCGTTATCGTTTTCAGGAAAAATGGTTAAAAACTGGCACTTTGCATGCCACCATAATTCCCGTCTTGAGGAAAAAGTTAACGGGGGCTTATATTCCTTCTAATTCACCCAATATATATTGGTTCATTATAAGTGAATTGATAATACAAGTAAGTGAACATTGAGGATTCGGTAGACTAGTTTAATCGTAAAAATGACACGAAATAATTGAAAAAATACGTGACTTGTAGAGGAGCCATAAATATACTTTTAAAATCCAAAAACCACCCAATTCAACTCATTCCGACCCTTCTACTTGTGACGAAACATACGTTTACCAGTTGTTATAAAATTAAAACCACTATATGTCGATTTCAAATGACGATGGCAAATGAGGATTTCAAATTACTCCCATGGTTTCTACTATTAATTAAAATTGGTCTATAAACTCATGGTGAACTATGTAATGAATGAATGAGCCGACTCTGTCCTCCTACTTAATCTTTCAAAGACGCTCTCTAATCGAAAGAATATACGAAGTCATTTTTAATAGCAAAACTTATTTTCTTTTGATCAAATAGCTTCGTAAGCATACATCTTCCTTAGATTTGTTTTTTAGTAAAACTTAGGTGAAAAATATTGTTCTAAATTTATTTTTTGTGCAAAAGTAATAATCATTGATCAATGTCTCATTTCGTTGTATCGGAATTTCTACCGGTTAGGTGCTTTGTCGTAACAGAAGGTTGTCAAACTCAACATTCATGTCCCCTCAACTCTATGATTTTTCTATCGCTTATCGGAAAATTGCTAAAAAATAATTGAAGCCGTAGCCTCCACTTTTCTTTTAAAATTATTCACATTGACTCTTTCTCACTTCCTTCCATCACCGGCCCCAATCGCAGAGCCGCGTCTTGACCTTTCCGCCCACGTTGAAACTTCATTCAATCCGTAATCTTTTCTCAACCTCATTTCACTTTATTTCCTTATATATCTGGCCCACTCCACCTCGTGACTTTGTACAAGATTTCCCTTCCCCACTCCCTTCTCACTTCACACCCCCTTCCGTATCTCCTTCCCGGGTCCTCACTCCCCTGCTCACTTATCCCGTTTCTCTCTCTCCCACTCTCCGTCATTCTTCCCCTTTCCCTCTCAGCCTTCTTTCGTTCCTTCCTTCCGCATCTTTTAGATTTCTTTACCTCCATTATACACTCCCTTCCGTCCCTCCCGTCAAATCCTCTTTCCCTTACTCCTACTCCTCCCACACTCACCCTCCTCCGTGCCCCTCTCCTCCCATTTCCCACCCCTTCCCACCCCTTCTCAAACTCCCTCTTTATGAAACCCTCCGTGCCACCGGCCTCTTCCTCCCTTTCCGCAGTCCTCCTCCCCTCTCCTCAACCCTCTTTATTCCTTCCCCACTCCCACCCTTTCCGTCCCGCCTGACTCTCCCTCTTTCTCTGTTGCTCGCTCACGCCACCCCGTATTGGCAATGAGATGAATAAAATCATTAGCGGAGGGAACATGCAACATGATGCATGGTTCAGTCCTCCTTTCCCTTGTCCTCGTTCCTCGCTTCCGCCCTTTCCATCACTCCCCTTCCTCCGAAGCGCTCCATCCCTTCTCCGAAACCTACCTCCTTCCCCCTCTCTCTCACTCATACCCTGGCTCAATCCACCTCCATCGCACTCCCTCCCACTGCTCAAATCCCCCCACTCCGTCACTCTTCTCCCCTTCCCACGCTCCTTGCCCTATCCCATTTTCTGTTTGTTGGTCTTTGTTTTATTTATTTTTTCTTTTAAACTTCAGTCCAATAATTCAACTCCCTCTTTAAGAATCACGAACTGATTTCCATTCGACCCAAGCGTTTTCCAGCATTTAAAAAAATCTAGGATTCATTTCGTGATAATTGGAAGTTATTGTTTCTCTGGCAAAGGAGAACACTTAAGCGGAAGGTGAAGTATTTATTTTAGTTAATATTTTTTTAAATCCTCAAATCTGGCTATTAATATGTCTACCCCTTTCTGTCGAAATTTATTAAAAAACTATGCTATGTGATGATTCCTTAGTAAGAATATACTCATAATTTATAATATATATTATAAAGGCACACATTTTTTTAATGATTGAATTAAAAAAAATAATATCTTGCGTATAATTTCTGTTATATTTGTATTTCTGCAAATAGTCGCGACGAAGAAAGTTTTTCGTTTAACAGGGCTATTCAGAATTCTTATATGAACCATGTTTTTCAAGGGATACCAGTACAATTTTGATTAATTTCATGAAGAATTCCTTTTTTAGAATAGTATCGTATTTCTTATACCTAAGACCTTATACTAGTAAAATATTCATCGAATTAAATCATATATTGAAAATAATTAGTAGGCTTAAGGCCATTAGCACCACAGATACTAGTAGTTTGATAAGAATATAGGTCCTTTGTCGTTCGAGACGTTAATCTCTCCGGCAACTAGAACTCCGCATTTCTCGGAGTTCCAAGGACCACTCTGAAGTGGAAAAGTCTCGGGTTTTTTAGGTTTATGTTCCCTAATATATTTTGTTTATTATACGTATTAGCAATTTATCTCTTGTCTCTTAATGCGTGGATCAGATGGTGTGTAAATAAAATTATAACGATTTTTCGTTGCTCTGCTCAATGCTCGCGATAAGGCTTTCGGGTCTCATGTTTTTTTGCTGTGAAAAGCTACCAATGTCTATGTAAAGATGAATGGAGGAACTAAAAGTAGATCCTGTTCACTGAAGGTTACGGCCTATCTTATTATGCGACCCTTATCTGAATCGTATTTTATTTTGGGTGAGCCTGCCACAGGTAGACACACGTTTTTCGAGAACCATTCATCTTGAAAGAACTTTTAGCATGTCAGATAGCTAATCTAAGCGTAAAATACTTCCTCGAAAGGGGCAAGAACGAGTTAAAATTAAACGCGCTGTAGGTGTTTGGAGTAAAAAAAACGCCAAAGATGCATCTGGATCTATAGGCGTATCTTATTGTAAAGAAAACTGTGACACTCTTGAATGAGTGCTTTTTTCTTTGATAAAATATTTTGCTCCATAATCGGTCCCCTAAAATTGTAAATCATAGAATAATTAGAAATTCAATAATCAATTTTCATTAACATTAGTTTTACGAACTTCATTTAGTGTCTCGTATCTCAGGACTTTCCTTTTAATCACTTTTTCAAATATTCGATACCTTTTTACTGTCCCCTTGATTATATTTATAATATATATACATATATATATATATATATATATATATAGCTGGAATTTTATATAGCAGTTCCTTTGAAGATTTTTATGACTGAACACTTTCTCTAATACTTTCAAAATCTAAAGGTACAATCAACTAATGTTTGTATCGTACCCAGGGTGATGTATTTCCATGCGTAAAATGATTTTATAATTCTTGATAGATATCCGTATATTTGACATGTAATGCATTTAAGTATCAACTCTGACCAAAATTACCCTCACCGTAATCATAAATCTTTCAATCTTCTAACTGCTTTCTCAAGAGTGTCCATTATGCTCCTTTTCTCAGTATAAAAGATTTATCCATGATCTGAAGACTTTATGGGAGAGATTGAAACCATGTTACCCCGTTATTTAAGGATTAACTCATGATCGGATTTTTGCATTTAAGTTTTTATAGTTAACTATCGTACAGTTCTGCTACTACTAACTAGCTTTCTTCCATTTTTAAATGGGCTTTATATGGTGACCACTATTATCTACTAACCCACGTTCCATAATTCCCCAAAAAAAGAGCCACTAACTGAAAAAGTTATTTTAGCTACTTAGGAATAATTTTCTTAATCTTAAATGAGTTAATGGGTACCGAAAGTACATCATAGGGTATTTTCTGTATTGAGTTACCTGAGATCATCCGTTAAAACTCAAATATGCTGAAATTAAACCTCGTGATGAAGAGAGCGCATTTTAATGCAGTTGATTAATTTTATGATGATATGATATTTATATAACCTCCATATTTGCTTTATATATTTTACTATTTAATAATATTGCTTATTAATGCTCGCGTCTCGTATACAATTATTAGTATGCATACTATATACAATATCTGAGTAAGAATATGTTATCAATGCTTATACATTAATCAATATGTATTATGGTACTTCCCATACGATCGAGTAGACAAATGTTGTGTGTGTCTTTAGTACATGTATAACCGAAATATTTACCTGCAAAAGAAAGTCATCATAATAAACATTTTCTCCGGCACTTAGTTTCAAATATTTCATAACTAGTGAGCCGAATCATCGTTGCAAATTTCAAGAACTAATAGAGAAGAGGTTCATGATCAAAAACGACAATTTGTCTCTGTAGTTAAGTGGATTGGGAATTTCCCGAGTGTTATTCCATTCATTGCGCCCCCAAAATAATTCCAAAATTGAAACGTACCATTTGAGTTTATGCACCCACCGGGCATCCTTTGTCGCCTACCTGCAAAAGGGGACTATCCCGTTATAAAACATTCCTTTGCATTTCGGTGAGCTCCTTTTTTCCCCGTGCCAAGTATTCGAGAGTGTCACTTACCTCACGCGATTATATCTCCGCCATTCAGTCCGACGAGAGATTGTTGAATACGCGGCTGTGGGTATGTGGAGCACACCGCCACAGCGTTATGGGTACCCCTCCACGACGGCATCGGATAAACTCTCACCCACGCGAGCCTCCAACTATTGAATGGATAGCTGCGATACGAGGAGGGGGAGGAGAGTAGTTAAGGGGCGGGGTAGGTACCATTAATGTGCGACGGGAGGGTGTACATTGAGGTGGAGGAGTAAGCGGGAAGGGTTTATAGGGAGTAGGTAGGGAGAGCGTGTGAGTAGGGGAGCGGGGAGAAGGGAGGGATGGGAGTTCTCGAACACTACCGATTTCGGAGTTGCCGCTCGAGCGAGCAGAGGCGCGGCACAGTTGCGGAGCAGAGGGATGTGGATATATAAACAAACGTACCCACAAGAGCACAAACGTATATGGAAAGACTCCGGTGAACTTAACAGTGGGAAATGAAGTGTGGCTATGGGGTTCGAAAGGGCTACATGAGACTGAGGGGGTTATCATTGCCGAAAAGGAGGAAGGTATGCAAGGGTAAGGGATTATGGATAACGGCAGAATCGAGTGGGGATGGGAGTGTATGTATGAGGAGTGGGGAAAGCGGTGCCATGTAGCCATCCAGTATCTATGTAGACCATTTCCCTTTCAACTTATCTGAGCAGTATTTGTGATTCAAGCGGAAAGAATATCTTATAGCATGATTATATTTTACTTCGATAACTTCACCAAATATCAGGTGTAACTCGAGATCGCATGTGGTAACTAATGTCTTCATCGTACCGTATTGATAAAGGTGTAATAAATCCTGTTATTCGTTTTTTTGTGAAATTTTGAAAGGAGGAATTATCTGTACACTTTCTTAAGAATATTTATGCAAGATAAATTCAAATTGGGCCTGAATTTTCCAAAAATAATCGCATAATGGGCAATGAATGACTGACTACAGTCCAAGTGTCTGGGAAATAAGAAGCTTTGCTTATCAAAAACCATAGGTGTGACCTAATCTATGCATTTTTAGTTTTTTTACACCTAAGTATTTTGGTTTTTAATTCGGTATTAAAATTAAACAATCCAGGTATTCATGAAATTTTTTTTTCTACATTTATCAACTCTAAGGTTTGTTTGATAGGTGAGGGTAAGCTTAATCTAGTATTAAAGCCAACATTGCTTGAAATTCACAAATTAGGCTACGGAGTGGAGGGAGCGGAGTACTTTTTACAGTGCTCCGATGGTTTCCCAACTAGGTCTGATGCCCGAAAAATGGTAGAGCTTTACAAAATTGGTATATCAGAAAAAATATAAATTATCGTGGTGAATGACGTTACAAAGGCCAATAATATAATGCGTTATTGATGCCATAAATGCTTATCAGGTAATGATCCCGTGGAATTTCTGCCTCATTGGTATTCAAGTGTGCAGATTATTGCAAATTCGGCCATCATTTTCTTCTGCAGCCGGCGAATAAAAGGAAGCGGTAAATATGACTTCAATTTTCTTGCATGGAATGTTTTCCCGAAGAAGCGATGTTTATGTAAGGCGTTTATAGCTTCTATTCCCGACCAATCCCACTCCACCCCTCCCCACGTCGCTTGGGCGACTATTAAATTCCACGCCCTCACTTGCACACCCTTGACTTCCCTTATCTGCTTTCCATTTTCCTCCACTTTCTCCTCGACTCCGAGACCTTTGACCTGTTCTCTCCGAAACGCGCCGGCAACTCCGGCAGCGCGACCCCACCTCCATCCCATCCGGAGGCAAAAGCGCCCTTCTTCTTTCTTCTGCTTCCTCCCTCACTTTCCCTCTCTCTCTCCTCCCATTCCAAGGGCCATCGTCAAGGGCCCCGTCTTTCCCACCGCCCGCACCCTCTCTCCCTCGCTCCCTCCGTTCGTTCCGCGGTCATGGGGATCCCGAGAGGCGGGTGGGTGCGTTCGATTAGGTCGTTGGGGATTCAATGTAGCGAACTTAATAGAGCGCAGCTGCGAGGAAGGCGTAGAGCCGCGGAGAGAAGCACTCGGGAAGTGGCGAAGAGAGCTGTTGGGTTTGAGGGGGGCGGAGAGGAGTTGAGGGTTGGCCCTGAGGGAGAAGCGAGTGTGTGATGTCGGTAGGATAGTAGCGCTGAGGGGAAGGCTTGCTGAGATGAGGAGGAGGGGGCCATTAGTGGAGTAATGGGAGGGGACAGGAGTGATTGAAGAAAAGAATGGAGGCGGTATGGGGGTGGCTCGAGGTCCGAGCGGGCGAATGGAGAACGTGGACAGGGTAATTGGGAATGCGGGAAAAGAAGGAACTGCGGAATGATTGGAAGCAAGAGCGTACTAATAGTGGTGTTGGTTAAAAAAATCTCGTTGAAGGAAATCTTAGAGGAAGGGGCTTAAGCGTTATTCTGATTCTCAGGAAAACAATGTCACGTGCAGAAAAAAGCTGAATAAGAGTCGATTCTCAAAATAGAAACGATACTCTCTATTAATATTTGCCTCAGAATTGGGGAATTAAATTAAATCATGGGATATTTAGAGGGAAAGAGGCCTTATGGCATACGATTGTCAAGGTGCTCTGCTTAATGTTCCCACATCACCTCCCCTACTGACATTACGAATCGTTCAATGGATGTGGCTCTCGATGATAAAATCGAAGAGTGTGTACTCGCTCCCTCTTTAGGTTATGGTAGTCAATAAATCGTGTCCACTGAATGAAGTAATTTCAATGCAGTCGTTAATTTATTTTTAAATTTTAATTTATGTTTCATTGATATTTTAATGGCAGTATTCTGAATATCATTGTATTTTTGCGGATCTAAGTTGTCATTTGGACGGTATTACGGCTGAGCGGGTACTGAGTTGGGGTTCTGGATGGAAGGGCCAGGGTTCGAATCTGAATGATTCGTCCAGTCGCCTTCAACTTCACATATTTTGACATGTTATTTTCTCTGTACCAGAAAATTCCTGAGTACCGTAAGCCACATAGAAAAATATATCAACTCACACTCTGGCGTTTGAATTCCATCCGCATGACGAAAAGAAGTAAGTTTTACTCTCATACGTTTATCCAAACAACAAGTTGATGGTGTTTTTGGACAGTAGTAACGAGGCTTAACCCTAGAAATTGCAGTAGGACAAAGTGGTTATTCACTTCTTCGGTACTTTATTCACTTATGCTCTTAATATGATGAGTTACTTTGATAAAATATGATCCTGGTCTGTAAGAACATGTTCTGATTGAGGTGGAAACAGGTTGGAGATGGAGAAAATTAAGGGGGATGAGAGACAGGTGGCAGGTTTCACTTTGAAAGCCTTATGATACGGTTATTGAAGTGAGCTCATAACGTTCTCCCATTGATTACCTTTGTGATGAGCAACCTTCTATGCTCACTTGGTCGTTCCATTGGTCTCCCTTTGCGGAAATAACTCTCGTCTACTTCTAATTTGGCATCAACATCTTTGCTGGAATTTGAATAGTAGTAAACTTTTGCTCTTCATTTATGGAAGAATCCTACCATTGGTAGAGGTAATTTTTTTCTAAAAATCTTTAAAACACTGTAAAACATACGTAGTAGCTTGAGTATAAGTAATGATTTATGAATATAAAGGAAAAAGTAATATTTCAACTCCTCAGCTGGAAAAAATCAACACCACACGCAGGAACTCACTGGAATTATTCACGATCAGAGCCAATGATATATTAAAAAAGACATTACATTACTTTAGTACTGCATTATTTATCCAATTATCTTATCAAAAGAATTTGATGTATAAAGCGTGAAGCGAAACAAAAAAAATAATGCATACTCGTAAATGGAGACAATATCATAAAGTCCATTAACTTACTTTCTAAAACAATTCAACTGAGAAGCTCCATAATACACCGGCTTAAGTTCAACCTCTTTCTGTCTCTCTCTTTCTAGATTTTCCTCTCCAGTTTGGGCATGTTTAATAAAATGCATTAAACATTCTTTTTATCACTATTACAAAGTTCCCTCCGATTTTTTGGTTAATATATATCTGAGTAAAAGGGCTTACATAATAGAGTATGGATGAATTTATAAAAATGGGTGGATATTTAATACTGTTTGATATCTAGAGTTATATTCTGAGTGAATTTAACCGAATGAATAAAGGTGAACGAAGATTTAAAAGTCCACTTAGGGTATCAACGCATAGATACTTCGTAATAGAGCTTCAAAATTTTGAGCAGGAATGACGTGAAAATCCGAACTTTCCCACCACCCCCAATGAAGCACAAATAACATCCCCAAGTCTTCACCCCAGCAATCTCCACTCGTCGTCACCCTACCTTTTCCTCTCGCTTCCTCTACCATTCACCCCAATTCCTTCCATCGCCCCGTCCTTATCTCCCACACACGTCGATTCAAAGCGACCGATGGCCCTATCACTGGAATGGAACTCGGCCCGTCATCGCCCCCTCCCCACTAACCAGCCACCTTGTAGACATCCTTTAACATCCCTTTCTTCGTCCACAATCCCCGACACCCCCCTCTTCCCACTCCCCCCTCAACCTCCAGCAACCCCAAGTGAAACAATGACACCACAGCAGTCAGCCAGTCCCTTGAGGAGGAAGGCCGGAAACAAAGACTCCCGGACAATAGAGGGGTGTTAGAGGATAAGGGAGGGGGTCCGTTAGTGGGAAAGAAGGATGCGTGGGTGGGCGGGTGTGTGTAAGATGGGGAGAACGGAGCAGGCGGGACGCCGGGTGAGGCGTGTGTCCGCGAGGTGTGCGAATGTGTAGTGTGAGAATGGCCGGGGGATGTCTGAGATGGAAGGAGTCGATCGGGGCGAGAGGGGGAGAGAAAAGGGTCGGTTGGTAGTGGAGATGAGAGCAAGGGATTTTGATGAGCACAGAGAAGAAGGAAGTGAACTCAATGTTGGGTCGAAAGGGTTCGGAGGAGATAGGAGACTGTCCCTGCCGATGCGAGGAAACTTTCCCCCTCTTTTGTGGTGGACCAGCGGATGGACATGGCGTATGGTAACGTCTATCAATTGTTTAGTTCACTCCGAAGCCATTGCAGAGTACAGAAGAATCAGTTAGTGTCCGCTTGGGTACTAACCCGCCGCCAGAGATCACCATGATGATTATTGTTAAGTGATCGAAAACTGTGATCAGAGCATAAATAACCGTCTCTAATCTGAATTCTCTTTAGCTGGTTTGTCTTTGCGAATTGAATTTGAGATTTTTAAAAACTACACTAATACAGGTTTATTTTATTTCTACATTTTGTTAATTATTATGCTTCAGTTCTGGATATACTTGGCTAATGGCTGGCAATTTGCGTAAAAAGCAAAGTTATAAAAAGTCGATTCACCGAGGTTCATTTTGACATATTTTGGTAAAGTACACGAAAATACCATACCCCAAAGCGTGTGAACCCAAATATCATGGTAGGAGGGCCTGGTCCTTTCCCTATCCCAGGAAGTTTTGGAACTCAGAAAGTCACACAGCTGAGCTTGCCGAGGTGGAGCTGAGATTGCCGAGGAATGTGCACCGGGAGTCGAACCCGGTCAGTCGCTCAACTTCCCACCCCAAGGCTACCGCGTCCCTCAACTTACGTTGCGTATGTAAAAAAATAAATATTCCAGAATTACTATATAATGGTTTCACTTAATCATTCTGCTGAATACTAGAAATTTATAAAACATATTAATCCTAATACTCCCTTTGACTTAACAGGTTATTTTCTTCAATAAAATTCCCATGTATGAGGCACCTGAATAGTATTACACCCATTGAACACTTCAGTGACTTCCAAATATAAAGGTGACGCCGTCCTAAATCCCTAAAATTGTTTGTCTGAATGTGCAAGACGTAAAAATCATGATTTGGATAAATGTTCGTTTCTGGCATAAAATTCAGGAATTTGCGACTGCTTTAATAGAGCATGCACCACCATAAAACCCATAGACAGTGAAAGAAGTACCTACTTTAAATTCTTTGATTGATTGGCAGAGGTGAGGCAAGTACATCGAGTTCTCCCGGGGATTTGTAGTCTTAGAAGGGAGGGCGTGTATTTGTACGGGCTACGTGAGCGAGGCGTTGTGTGATGATCGAAAGAGGACATAGAAAGGCCGGGCGGATGGTGAGGGCTGCGAGAGGGGAGAGGGAGTTCTGAAATTGCGTGGAAGTGCATTAACGAAGAGGCTTTCTCCGGAAGTAAGGACCGCAATTAGAGAGGAGAGGCCCGGAAGAGACCAGAGAGCGCGTGAGAGAAGAGCGAGTGTAAATACCAAAGATTTATAGATGTTCTCACCCTGTTACTCTCTCATCCCCACACCCTCTCCCTTTCATTCGCTACACTCCCTTTCCTCTCTATCTACCAATATCTCATACCTACCCTCTCCTCATAATATTATGCGTTATTGTTAGAACCAGGAACAAATAACTGCATCGTTTTCACGAATCGAATAGAATTCCCCCCTCTTTCCATGTTAACATACCATATAAATGCATGGGGAAAAAAATTGTGAGTTGGTTTTGGAAATCAGAAAAACATACGTATCCCACAATTAATTATGTTTGCTTAAACGGTGAGTTTTCGCAAGGTTTGGTTTAGTTTGAAATTGATTTTACAGAATGTTGCAGATTACGGATTAATTAAAATAAAATATATAGTATTCGACTAATGCGGTTTATTTTACCAATGAATACCCATTGACACTTTTTAGCCCACATTTAAGTGCCCATCAGGTATACTTTCGGATACGAAACTACCATCCTGACGGGTAGTATGTGTATCTGTGATCCCATGTTCTTGATAATGATCCCAGTTGAATTGATGAATATTCTTAGTCCTCGGGGATAACGTTGTCAAATTAGCTGACTATTTCCAAAGTAAAAAATCTCACGCTGAGCCTTTATAATTTTTTGTCAATAATTCCTGGTTAATTGAAGGATTACAACGTACTATTAAAGCGTGAATTAAAAACCTTGGCCGGTTAATACACACAATTAAAGGGATATACAAATACAAAGTACGGAAATATAACTTCCTTTTTTCTATGCAAATTGAATTGAAAGATGGAAATTATGTTGCCGCATCCTGGATATTGTTGAATTAATACGTTGTAGGCATTAAGGAATAGGTATTGACTTGTAAATAATGATATACGGCCTATTTTAATGCCATGACTATTGACTTACGTTTGTTAGGATTTCTTATTATGTGGCAGCATACATTGGTTTAGTTTTCTTTTATTTCGCTTGTTTCTCTCAAAACGGATACAAGTATACGCAGTTCTTTTCGTAATCGATATTCATTGTTTTGGGTTGTATTGCTTAGTCGACATGGCGCAAAAAGAATGCTACTCATTTGTATCCCGATGCATTTCTAGTTGCATCTTTCCGCAATTACTCTTTCCGATTAAACTGAACAGTTTGGTTAATTCATTAAAAATTCTATTTGAGACATTGAAACAACAAAGGTGGTTAGTAGACATTCACATAATTAATAAATTCGCGCTCTCAAGTAAGGAGCCCTTGGTGCTGAAACATGACCCGATCGAGAATGCAAATTTATTCGTATGAATCCCATCGCATCTTCCTGCTGCAGCAAAAAGCATGGTAACTCGGAGGGAAAAAAATGAGAGTTGGCCAGAGCGTGACAAAAAATTACGATCGACTCCGCCATTAGCGTACGGAAGGAGTGCGTAATTATGATGGAGCTCATCGTGGCATTGCACTGCTGCCTTGGCGCACGCATTTATATAAATATATTAGGCGTGAGTTCCTGGGGAATTCTTCGGAAAGGGAAGGAACAATGGATGGGGAGTGGTGGGGGAGGGAATGGCGGTATGAGCAAGGGATTAAAAGAGCGAAGATCGGAAGATGGAGGATCCGGCGAGGGTAATAAAACCGCGTTCCCTAACCCCCTAATAACCCGCAATTCATTCTAATAATTATCGCATCCCCGGACCACCTCTCTCATCCTTCCCGTAGACCTCCCATCCTTCGCTCTCTTCCCGCAACGCCGGAGAAGAGCTCCATGACTCACTATCCGGCGAAAATGCAGACATTAGCCATAGTTCCCACTCAGTCTTCCTTCCGCCCGCCTCCTTGAGGACTCTCCCCACCCTCACTCTTTCACCCTACCTCCTCTCCTTATCCCACCAAAAAGCCTCCCCTCCCCCAAACACACGCTCACCCCTCCTCTCTTGTCTTTCTTTGCGGACCAGCCAACAAGCGGCTTATTAGACACGGACCCAAAAAGTGTCCCAGGGGGTCCATCCATGTTTATCTCTGCATCCCGGACACATCTTCTGCGCGCCCAGCCGTCTTTGGTCCCCTCCCACCATACTTGACTCCAGCTCGTCCCCGATCTCCTTTCCGTTTTCTCATCATTTCTACAGAGTTTATCAGTGGGATATTCCTCACCGTTCCGTCCCCCCAAAAACTTCCTCCTCCAAAAAAAAAATGAGTGACTCTCTGCTTAAAAATTCTCACGTCGTCTCTAACCCCTCTGTGAGAGCCACCACTACTCTACCCATTGTTTCTCATCCACCAACTCCATTCCTCCTCCCACTTTTATTCTTCCTATGACTTCCCCTCTCCCGTATCCGGGTTCCGACCAACCGTTCTTTCTTTTAATCTCTCTCTCTCGAGGATATTTCAATTAATCAATTGGACCGACCTTGGTTTATCTTCAGTTTCCATCATTCATCCCTCCTCTTTTAATGTATTTCTTAATTTTAATATTTACATGTTCTTACATATTCTCTGGAGATCACTTTTTTGTCTTTCTTCATTGCTCAGCTTAGGATCAAATAATTGAGAACTTCGTCTTGTCTCGTGTCTTTCGTTGACACTTCATGTAAGACTTTAAATAACCAGTGAAACGGGTGGATCTCATACGAGGACCACTGTTATATTTGTTCTTTATTTAGTTCTTTATTTAGACCACTATTTTATTCGTATTTCCATTAGAAATAATGTTCTATAAGAGTTTATGGTTCTTGTTGCCAACATTATGCCTAATTACTTGCCCTATGCTGATAACCCTGGCATCCGCTGCTGTGATGGTCTATCTTATATCTTGATAAAATTTATTTCAACGTATACTCATTGGGATGCGTGTTCATCGATTAAAAAGTAAGCCATTTTTAAGGGTATCATATTCATTAGCTAACTTTCCAACAATACGTATTTAATTTTAGTTCATAATGCAGGAATACGAAGATTTGCGAATGAAAACGAAATAATAAGCTGCCAGGGAATAATAGGCTCTCATTTAAATAAAACAGTTTCTGGCGTAACTTGGTGGAAAATCTTCATACTGACTTTTAATAATAAAACCACTTTACTTTTCCACATAAACTTTTTAATTTTTACTACCTAGGTTTCGTTATAACATAACATCATCAGGTCTATGTGGAAAAGTAAAGTGGTTTTATTATTAAAAGTCAGGCTCTCATTTATTTTCTCAGTTGTTTTTAGTTATAATTGGTCATTTTAACCCATAAAATATGGTATAAATATAATATTAATAATTACTTTTTGTCAATGAAGTCAATATGACGTCCTTCACGCCCTTAGTGGATTCTAATCTGCTTCCATTATATTCATGTAAAACACTGTTTTGCGGTGTTCCCCGCAATTAATTGTCTCTTTTCATTATAATATCCAGCTGAATCCTCATCATACATTGTAAGAAAGCTATAATTTCTCTTATAAACTAAAGCGAGAAACTATAGCAAGAAATTGCATTGAACACTATAACTATTATTTACTTTATTTTTTATTGTTATATTTTGACCTCCATTCTTTTGCTTATTTGGTCTGTTCGGCAGATATGGAAATAGTTTAGAACGTTTTATTTTGGTGAAGAAGTACGATTTAAGAGGCGGACTTATTTAGGCCATGGCGAAAGTTCCATTATTTCGTTCAAATATGTTTTTCACTTGAGTATTTTATTCATTTTCTACGTTTCCATAGACATTCGCTCATATGCAGCTGTTTAATTCCTTGGTCTCACCATTAACACGCCCCGCCATTACCCTTCCACTATTTTTTTCCCCGCTTCCATTCTCTCATCCCTCCCCCTCTCGCTCTAAATCTTCCCCCACCCTACTTCACATCCGCTTTCTCAGTCGGACTACCGTTTCCTTAAGCTCGTTTCGGTGTTTCGTTTTCAAGTCGTTATTGCTGCGAGTCTTGAGTGTATCCCGGTAGACTCGAACTTCCCTGCCACCCTCCCTCCCCAAACTCCGCCATCCACTCCCCCCCCCTCTGACCTCTTCCCCTTTTCCCCTTCCTGTCCCGATCCCACACCACGCCCCGCTTCCTTCATCGCGCGAACTACACGAACACTTTTTTGAAAATTCCCCTTTCATCCTCCTCTCTTGAGATAATCGCCATTAACGACGAGAGAGGGGTGGCGAGTGAGCGGATTGGGGATGCGTTATGGGTGGGATTTAGGACTCAACTTCTGGTTTTCTGATCGCGAGTTATTCATTCGCGCACGTTTGGAGTGCTGCTTTTTGCGCTGTAACTGCACGACTGCGGTCCAGCGATGGGGAAATGAAAATAGTTTGTAAGAAATTTCTCCAGCATTTGAAATTGTGGTAGATGGTCTGACCTATTTGGGGCACACATAATTTCCATAAGTCAACCCAGGTTAACAGCATATATGAATATGTACATTTTAGATATTTCAAGTATTGCAAATCCTAAAATGAGTTTTGTCAACTTATTTCAAATATGTTAAGGCGTTCTAATGATAACGGTTCAACTAGAATTCCATGGTTAGGTAACTCATTGCAGATACAAGACACAATTGCATAGATCCGATTGGGGAGGTAAGCGGGAAAATAGGACAAACATACATATTATTTCTCATTTTTTGTTTTATACTTTGGATTTAGCTCAATGATTTTGAGCTCATGGCAAAGTAATCATTAATTAAAAAGTGGAGATACGAGTACAGCTTATGAAAAATGGTTGCAAATATATTATGGATAATTATATTGACAAGAATATAATAAATTTTGCCATTGGGACAAAAATAGTCGGATCTGCGTATTTAAAAAATCTATCACTCGACCTTAATCTAAGCAATTAGGTTGCAAATGAGACTTAAATGTGTCATTAGGCTTAAGCTCGCTGAATAAATTAAGAAAATAAACGTCTTCGAGTCAACGTTTTGCGGGTAAACAATAAAACTCTACGTTATCTTTATGAAGAGTTAAACTCTTCTTAGTATATTAGACTAAATTAGACTGTACATTCACTCTATAATATTTCATGTTTTTCCCACACTTATTATTGATGATTTTCTTGTAGAGCTCGTACGATTAATATTTCTCCAGCTGTTAAAGTTCCTTTACTTTCATACTTTTAACTGATGTATCATAAGGATATGCTAATTCATGATACTGCATTAATAGCATGCCTAATCTGCAAAATGATCATTTCATTTTAGATTCTATGTGAATGGAGATCTGCAAAAGTAACCTGCTCTTGGTACCTCCGAAGAAATTTGTTTCTCATGGTGGAAGGAATCGTCTTTCTATGTTCAAGCGAAAAGACAAAGCATGGCTGTGCGACTCGACAGTTTACATTCTCCCTAGAAGACGTCATTTGATTAGAGTGCTGAGAGAATGCTGCCGTTTCCGATGACAGAACTTTCCTGTTTGCTGACTGGAATTAAAAGTACGTATTTAATTATTATTTAGTAAATCATAAGTACTTTATGAGGAGACTTGTGAACATTAAAAACCTTGCAATCATCTGATAAGTTTAAAGTAGTGTTACTGTGCATTCGTTTCTGCCCCCAATATCCTATAGCAAAACAGGCTATATTCTTTCTATGGCTACTTTTGTCGAATATTCATTATCATGTTTTGATAGATCTCATTTGCACATTTTTTAGAGAAACGAGACTTTGGTTTTCACTCTTACTTGGAGTGAAATGCAATGATTGATTTACTTCTTGTGATTTTTCAATTTTGGTTATGACAATGCCTGTTATTCATTGTTCGCTGCTGCTCGCGTCATATGATTACGTTATCATTGTTGATTATTATTTGTTTCGTGAAATACTCGTTTAAATGTACGAAGTGCATACAAAGCACGATCCTGGTTTTTTTTTGGAGATTTGGATGTGCCAATTCACCTAGTCCGCGACTCTATCGTTAGGGAATACGATAGAGGAGCACGGCTGGAGTTTACTTATTTTTTTTAAGCAATCAGACATTGGTTGAGGGAAATGAGAATTCGAGTACTTTATAATGTTGATCATCGTAGCACCCATTCTCATCCTTATTCTTCCGCAAATTGCTTTTTCGATGACGTTTCGCTCAGCCATATTGCGGTCACTTCCAGATTCCCCCGCTAGGGTGACTATTCCTTTCCGCACTTGTCGCGCACTTATCCCGCGATTGTTTTTCCCCTCCTATCTTCTTCCTCCTCATTTCCCCTTCCATTTATTTCTCGTCTAAATATCGCTTTTTTTCGCCTTAACGTGTCCACTGGTCGTCCCTTTCAGCTTGAAACAAAAGCTCTAATCGCCGTGACGATGAAGCAATTTGTGATTCCTTTTACTAAATAGATTCACGTTATGTTACTCATCCACTTGTTGTTCGTGTCTGAAAGTGTACGGTGCGTGCTTTGTGTGTGTGTGAGTGCGTGTGTGTGTGCGCATGCGGTAGGAAAAAAAATTGTGGCCATGCGGTGATGATTCCACATAGTAGGAGGTAGGGGACGGAGTTTATTTTCTGCAGGATTGGTAAGCTGCTCGCAGTTCGAAACGGAAGCTTGAGCTCACCATTTCTCGGTGTGGGTGGGAGAGTTTTTGGTGGTGGAACTTTTGTACTTCCTTTCAGGGTGAGAAGAGTGGGGTTGGGCGAGATTTGAGCGGGGAAAGAGGGCCGGTGGGAGAGTGAATGGCGTGCTGGAGAGTGTTGCGTATGGAGAGGAGGTGGGTTGGGGCGGCTTACTTGGACGGGGGTGCGACGGCTGAGCGACAGTTGAGCCATGGGAGGTGAGTGAGAGGACAGGATCAGTTGGAGGTAACGCATTTTTAGTCGAGTTGGGGATGAGAGAGAGAGAGAGAATACTTGATGCCCTTGGTCGAATGAAAAACGGGTAATCGGAGCAGTGAGCGATGAGAAGTAATTAAATGACAAATAAAATGGTCGACACGTACGCTCCACTCAGTTGAGATGGATGATTCGGAGCTTTGGCTTTTTGCATACAAAAGGTTTTTCTTTTTTTCTTGCCTCAATGCAAGTTTGCATAAGTTTATGCGAATTCCGAAGGTGATTGAGTGAAGTGGATAACTAAATTTTTTATCCCAGCAGTTTTCCAATACTCTAGACATATTTCGATTTAATTGTGAATACTTTATGCATAAATGAAAAACCTTAGCTTGATTACACATTTATACCACAGAACTTGTATTTACATGAGCAAATTTGATATTATAATGTGCCCTTTTGGAAAAAAATAATTTCGAATACATACATTCTGTATACCCGATATAGAGCGAAGTACAAACATTTTCCTACGCCAAGAAAGACTCGGTAAGGATCATCTTCAAAATGAAACTCTTTCTCCTTTACTGATTTTTTCGTATTATCCTCCATATAGGGACTAGAAAAGATGTACCAACACTTTCAGACTACTCGAAAAAGTATAAAGTAAGTTCATATTTAAGTTTTGCATTACTTCGTACTGAAACTATGGAGCATGACGGGAATATTTGTTCTTGCTCAATTCACACGCGTAATGCGAGCTTTGAACAATCCAAGCCTTCCGGAAATATGGGAAGGGATATCGGAACAACTTCGAATGCTTAAGGTATAAAATGGGGGGTTGGAGTGGAGACAAAATAGAGCGATGAGAGAGAGGGAGACAGAGGGGGAGACTGGGGGGAGGGCAGGGATTTAACAGCCCGCGTGGAGCAAGGTTTTGAGTGGTTTTAGCTGGCACGTGGTGAGAGAGGAGAAGTTGGCAAGTGGCGGGAGTCGAACGGAAATGAGTGCAATACAACACTCAGACACTTCTATTTATTGGGAAAGAGAAGGGGATTGGGAGAGTGGAGGGAGAGAAGCGATGGCGTAAATGCAAGTCCGTCGCACCCCAACTCCCTCGCCCTTCTCATGCGTGGTAGGACGTACACACCCCGAAAGCGTTATGCACATACCTTAACATTAGTAAGATACGTGGTATTCAAGATTCATACACGGAAAAAATAGGAAATGAGAAAGAATTTTACAAATGAATTGACGGGCTCATTTATATGGAGGCTTGTTATGTTTCTCATTTTTTGCAGGCCCATATTAAATAGGCTGCTGGTAGCATGTCCAGCTATTGAAGAAAAACTATGCTTTCCAAATCATCTGTGAAAGATATAACACATAATTATGGCAGTATACTGAATTTTAGTAATAATGGTTGACGAATGAATAGTAGTTATAAAAACAACGAATGTAACGTATAATACACACTAGTTCCCCTTAGCAAATTCTTTGATAATTTATCTTCACAAGTAACAATGTAACCTACCTCCATTTTTTTAGTAATGCTCCGTATTTATAAACAATTATGTTTCAATAAATAGGTAAAGCAAAAAGGAAATAAAATAACATCGGCGTAAATGAAGCGTTCATACATAGATATCATTAATTCAATATACCATGGTTAACATAGAAGAAGAGCTCAGTGAAGTAAATAATTTGGCAGTATATGACTCCATAAGACTGCAAATATCCTATAAATGTTATTATTTTGTTAAATAGAGAGCAACAACTCGTAGAATATATATCAAACTGAGTTATAGATTCGAAGAAAGAACAGCGATATTGTTATAATTTGGAGTTACTTAAAATTTGGACCAGGGAACTCATGATCTCATTTCTTTTCCCGAACTTGTAACATTTTTCTTAAATGTAGCCATTCAGCAAATATTTAATGTAAATTTATTGATTCATCTTTATTTTACGCATAGATTTAAGAATGGCTTTTAACACATGTTCGTATTGTAGAAAAAGTCAAATTGGTGGAATGTAAACGTAATCCGAGAACTTGGGACGAATGATAACGAAGCCTAAGAGTATTTACCTATTACATGATGGTAGTGCGGTTTTCTTACGATATTATGTAGCCAGAGACTAGTGGCTTATTAATGTTAAACGACCTGATGTTTCATTTGATCAGTGTATTGTTTTAGAAAAACGAAAATTAATTTTTTTGACTAAATAATGCTCGCAAGTATAAGGGTACGTATGAAAAATCTTTGAGGAACTCATACTGAAAATTGAAATCGTTTAATAAAAAAATCGAAATATCACGTGTAGATAATCTCCCAATTATAAATAAATCTTTTCCGAGTAACTTCACAGGTTTACAATAATAAAAAAAACACAAGACGGCAGTCGATTTGACAAATACCATCCATTACATTTTGTTCCCAAAAAACAGCTGTCAAAATAAAAGAATGCGGAAGGCTTATAGAAGAGAGACAGTAACTTTAGTGAATAACTCGTTATTCGTTATTAGAAATTCCTTTTGCGATCAATACGGATGCAAAATTGTGGTTACAATTCTAAGGAAGACTTAATTTTCCGGCATTGAGTTGACTATTAAATAGAATGAGTTGAGTTAACATTATTTCTACTCTTACAGCATTATCCTCTGCAAAAAACTATCAGCGCCGTGTGTCTAAAAATTAAACCATAACTATTTTACAGCGAGGTCCGGAATTCATCGTTTACTGGACGGCACTGACTTTTTTGCCTCATTATATTTCCTTTGTCATAATTGCGTGCATTCGTAAATGTTTTTTGACAAATTCGCGTTGAATGACTTGACCGGTGGTATATTTGATGCAATTAAGCCTGAGTAAACGGATGTCATGAACGATTTGCTGAACAAGCGGTACATGCGAAATGATACTAATACAAAAAGTTGATGGTAAATAGTCAGACCCGTGGTTGAAAACCGGCGCCTGATTAATTGCATTGTTTTCTAACCAAAGGAATTCCCCCACGTTAAATAATTACATTTTTAAAAGAGTTGTAATGTAAAGTGTGGCGTTATTTGGAATGGTTCCTACAATATAATTTCTCATGAATTCACTCCCTCAATGTTTAAAAATGTATCCTTTCTTATGGGCAACAACGAAAGAGAAATATTGATTTGAAAATATGAATGAATGGAAATCAGAATATAAAACGGATGTTTTTATTTTTCGTGGCTAGATATAAAGTATCACAGGGGAAAATATCCTTTTAAATTAAAGTGTTAGCCGCATAATTACTTTATTTATAAAGTAATTCCTAGTGTCTTTTTAAATTACATTCTTATTAAAACATTTATTTGCCAGAATGCCTGTGATCATTGAAATTTTAGCGTATAATCACTTGGCAAACAAAATGCGTAATGACGCTCATTGGCAGAGCGCGTTGTCAGGGTGTATCAATTTGCCGTAGTCTTTTAGGTATGGTGAAATACAAACACATTCTTCGGTAGATGTCAATATTGTTTTATCCTTATAGGGTCAAAATGTGATAAAAAATTCGAAATGTCGTCCCAGCGAGAAATACCACACGAAGTTGGAGGCAAATCGCATGCGGAGCCGTGAGCTTCTTCATTCAAACAATCCCCGGAGAAGGAAGCGTCGAAATGGCGTTCGTATTTGCTCGAATGAGAGCTGATTGATCGCCGTGTGTCGTCGGATGGGTTTCGGGTTATGGAAGCATGAAGCGAGGGAAAGGTTGATAGCAACGTCGGTGGAGGAGGTGGGAGAGAAGCGATAATGGGGTTCAGGATGATTGAGGGAGTAGGACGCCACAACCGAAATCCCAAGGAGTCCTCTGGAGGAGGAGAGGAGGCGGAAAGGGGGCGGGGCGGACGCTCATTTGACGGGCTTGAGTGTGCTTGTGGGGGGGGTTTTTGGGGTGCGAGGGAGTGTGTAGAGGGTTCGGGGATAGGGCGAGGGAAGAAAGGGGTGGCGGTAAGAGGGAGGGGGCCGATCTCCGGGTTTCCACGGATGATGTATCGGAGCTCTCTCTCTCTCTCACTCCCTGCCCTGCATTTCCGATCTCGCGGCGGAAAAGGGTGAGCTGTCAAGGTAGTACGCGAGGAGGATGTGGGAGGAGTTGGTTTCTGGGGTGGAACGGGGTTTGTAGAGTATGAGAGTGCCATGGGGAATGTGTGGGAAGGGTTTCGTGGCGAAATATGCTATTACTCGCTTAATAGGAGGAGTTGTTGGCGGCGCAAGCATACAAGGAGGAATACTTTCCTCGATAAAAGCTTAAAGGAAGGCAGTATGTATAAACAGTGTGTATACATGTATTGATTGGATTCATACTATTTGAACCTATAACTAATAATTAATCATCCCATTTTGATGGTTGGGGTATTCCATTCTCCATTCTCTAATTACGTTAATCAGCTATTCAGGCAATTATTACAAGTAAAATCATTACTTGTACAATTTAGCCACATAATAATATCGCAGAAATCTGCTCTCTTAAAATAGTGTTTGAAATCTATGCTGGGTAATAATACTTTAATGGAATATTTTTGACCTATTTCTTTGAAGTGATTAAAAAGATTTATTTCGCTTCTAAAGGTACTGATCTTTACTATGAGTATACTTGCATATGGGCACTGTATTAGTCTGATTTAATACTTTAACTCTATGTGAATCAATATTCTCATTGGTAAATAATACCAGCACTGTGCATAATTGATGTTTTAGACACCAGTTTAAAAAATTGTGGCCAAAGGGAAATTTTTGCTTTCGTTATCGCTACAGATTTGTCATTCATCATTAAAATCATCACAGAATTACATAATTATTTTTAAAGATAAATTGTGGCAAGTATTTTCAGTGTCATTATGACGTCACTGATCATTTGCAAATATTTAGTGATAATTGCCTGATTTGTGAATAATGCATTTGCCACGCCATAAAGTATTTGCCATAGAGAAATATAGTATGTATGCAAAAAGAAAAAGGAATTATCTTTTCATTCTTTTTAAAAAAAATGTTGTCTACGGCAAATAGAACAACTGTTATAAAATGTTGAACTCAGATCCTTGAGTAAAGATAACAAATGATTTCATGTTCTTATAATATATAGTTCTCAACACGACCGGATTTGGTCCAAAAATCCACAATGTTAATTAGACCTCATTTTCCAAAGCACTATGTACCTAGCAATTATCTCTAGCAAGTAATTTATCACCCAATTGACGGATTCAGAGTTTGCACGATTGTTTTACCTTCGGCTTAGTTCCACCGGTGGAATAGTTTGAAAAGAAACATGAAGCCCTAATGGCACATCACGAGTGACAGCGGAGAAAAAAGCAGGAAATATTTCTTCCAACAAAAGCCGTTTTGTAATCCCCACTCAAATCATTAATGCCTCCATCATCCCATACCATTAAAACAAACATCCATTAATTACCCCGGGCGATTTTATTTTTCTCAAAGTCACAGAACCCCTCGCCTCTCTCATCTTTCCCCGCCCCAGGGGTAGGTGGGTGGCGGTGGTGTGATGCACGGCCCCCGGGGCCGTGGCGCCGCCGCACCCATGCAACAACAATACATTATTCGACCACGCCTTCGCTGATTGACAAGCCAATGTGCAAATGCGCGCCATTTTCCGAGGCGAGCCGCGGCGTGCTCTGCCTCGCTCTCGCCACCACTGCCACTCCGTCCCGTTCCTCCCTCCCTCCCTCTCCGTCCACGTCCTTTTTCATCGCTTCATAATCTGTCGTGTCCTTTCATTTCCTGTCCTCCCACCGCTAATTCCCCTCTCCCACGCCCACGGCCCCCCCGCCTCTCGGCAGGCACACTCCCACGCCCAGCCTGTGTTCTCCCCATCACTCCAAAGTCCGTTCTGCCCCAACGGTGCCTTTTATCCGAACGATTCCTGCTTCTTTCGTTCGGTTTCTCCCGCTGCGCATACATATACGTATGTATGTGTGTATATATTTTTTTATAACTATTTTTTTATCCCTGTCGACCACGCCCTCAACACTTCTTCGTGTCAATCTCGTTCCAACCCTTTAACACTATTCCAAGACAAACTAAAACTCACATTAGCCCGTTTAAGTTCCGAATGGGGGAAAAGGAATCAAAAGCGAGAGTCTAAAGTTTTTTTCTTTTATTAGCCCGTACTTTCCGTCTCTCTCGCTATATCCGTCCATCTTTTCCCTCCCTCTCTCCCTCCTCTACGTTGAGGCCACCCAGGAAGACCTCGCGGCGTGCGAGACCCCTGGTTCACAGGACTTCCTCTCTCTCGAGCAACCCGTGCCTCTCCTCAACCCCTCATCCATCCCGAAGCGTATTGCATGCGACCCCTCCCTCCGTCGGTCCCTACGCTATACCCTCCCCCTGCCAGCCAGGCTCGCTCCTCACCCAGAGGCGTGCTAGCACGCCCACACTCCCGTCGGCGCCACGCCACGACCGATACATCTCGTTTCCGGCCGTCACTGACTCATTTACCCGTTCACTTCGGTCACATTGGTTTCATTCGATCCCCCTTCCGTTCCTCTCTTCCTCCGGCGAACTCTCACCCCTCTCCACCCTCCTCATTCCAACCCAACCCAAACCGAACCACCTCCCCCTCCCCACCAGGTCGCTTTCACCGCCCTTAAGCCTCGCCCCGCCCTCCCTCGCGAGCTTGGATGGTTCGGAAATGATTACACAAACAAAATGAGCGAGAAACAAATATGGTGGTGGTCGTAGCAGAGGGTTGTTGATTTTTTCAATTCTTTACCTCCACACCGATGACGAAGTATGATTTCACGAATCGATTAGCGGACCCCCCTCCCCCATCCCACCTGGAGCCACGGGATAGGGGAGAGTGTAACTTAACTCTCATCCCTTTCGATTAATTTTTTTGGCTTGATGAGGCAATGGGCGTGTGTACCGATTAAACCGAAATAATATCATGTCTGAAATAATGGATTATACTCATTGGGACTACGGAGTGCACCGCCGTAATTCAATTTACCCCGTAATTATATTTGCGAATCGTTTACGGTTTTTTTAGGAAGACGCACACGTGAGTGAAGGACGCTTCTCTCTGCGAGCCGTCCGTCTGGAATCCCAATATGAATTTTATTTCGAATATCCAAGCGTCGAAATCAAATCGTCAAGCCGCGGATGATAATAGCTGATCAAACTCGCCTCATGATGCGGGAGTGATGGAAAAGGGCATTCGATAGCGCGACGCCGAGACGTTTTGTTGTTTGCTCTTGTTGTTGTAAATTGACCGCGACGATATCACACTCTGTCTCATCTCCATCATTAAAAAGGTAGACGCGTGTGGGTTGTTTAGAGCATCACTTTGGGACCGAGGAAAACTGTCGCTCTCCCCGGGCCTCATTCCGTCGCGATGCACACGACGTCTCTGTGGCAAATGCTCCCTCCTCGCGCATCGGCACACGCCCAGAGCACTCCGCCCGGGACGACGACGACAACGGTGATGTGATTCATACGATTTTAAGTGCTTTTTTCGTCCGATTGCTGGGCATTTTTCGAGGGAACCGTGGGAAGAGAAAGACAGATAGAGAGAGAGAGGGAAAGAAAAAAAGTGTCTCTTAAAAACGAGTATTTCTTAAGTGCTTTGGTTATCGAGGGGAAACATCCAACGCGCTTGCTCCCCACGTCTCATTTCCTCCCCTCCCCCCTCATCGCACTGCCCTCGCTCCTTTCTGCCTCGTCTCTCTCTCGTCCAATTCATCAATCTCTCTTTTTTCTTTCCCTTCTTAGGCTCCTCCCCTAAACTCGACGAACAACGCCCTTAACGTCCGTGAACACTTCATCCACAGCCAAAAAGATTGGAAGAGGAAATTCGCATTCATTGTGAAAATGTAAGTGCACTTTTCGATGCAACCGTCAAGTTTTGCTTAGGAATAATTAATTTATTACATTGATTTGATGCCGATGGTAAAAATATCTCTTAGGTAAAATTTTGTGTGTTAGTTTGTTTTGTTAGCTTAATAGAGGGTTTTTCAATGGTTTTCACATTTGAATGTCCGACTTGTGATTCTCAACCCCTTTGTGAAGGCGTTACAGTGCTCAGGTGAGTTGTTGGTGAGTTATTTCTGTTATTTGTGGAAGCAAGCTGAAAGATTACCTAGCGAAATCCCATATATAAGGTTTGATTTTCATGAGTTAGATTTTGAAACATACATACGGCTAGCACAGCATGCTATTGATACGTCTTCCCATTCATAGCACCAAAGGATTCCTTGGTGCTTTCCAATGGTACGAGGTCATATGTTTATCATAAGCATATTCGTGTCTGATCTTTTAATCTTATTTTTTGTTGCATAGTTCATCTTTGTGAGGGACTGTAGACACTTTGGAAAAGATATTTAAATACTTTTTTGATCATGGTTTACCATGATTAGGCGATAGAAGAACGAGAAAAATCAACTTGTTATTCAAAAAT
The DNA here is from genome assembly GCA_037158775.1 of Hetaerina titia. Classification (NCBI taxonomy): domain Eukaryota; kingdom Metazoa; phylum Arthropoda; class Insecta; order Odonata; family Calopterygidae; genus Hetaerina; species Hetaerina titia. The sequence continues at coordinate 91,590,964 of CM073772.1, read as the reverse complement.
TATATTTAAAAGGCATTCCCGTATAATATATTTACTTCAGTTAACATAAGTTTTTCCATTTATATAAATAATAGATAGCATTTCACAGCGCTTTGGCTTACGGCCGGCCCCGGTGGCGGCGGGGTAACGTCCTCGTCTACCAACTGAGAGGTCACGGGTTCGATTCCCGTCTGGGTGGATTATTCTCCATCCAGGGCTTGGCTGTATGTAATTGTCTTCAATGTAATGTATGTAATGTAAGGGTTAGGTGGAAGAAGGGACTATTTAGTCTCAACCTCGCCAAATTAAGTCGATAATAAATAAATAAGAGGCGCCGTAATCCATAATACCCTATTCTAGAATAAGTCTAAGTCTCTTGAGAGTTGGCGTTATAGCATTTAATAGTACTCCTAACAGGCCATTGTATGATCAACAATAAAAAAAATAATTTTTCGCAACGTGATAAATGAGTCAAGAAATATTAAAAAAAAAATCGACAAGCTCTTCTCAGTGTATACCTTTTCAAGACATGCATATAGGTTTAATTCCGATTCTATGTTTTAACAGGCCTTTCATGGGAACATCATTTCTATCATTTAACCATTTTATTTCTTTGTTAAGGATTACCTTAATTATTCCTCTTAATACGCTCCGTAATACGTTTTTTCTTAAGTTCTTTGTAATCTCTCCAAATTTTCCCCTCAAATCTTTAGAGTGCTCTATAGAATTATGTGAGTTTCGTTTTGCTTGAGCTTTTTCAATACTATGTTTCTAAAAATGGCATTCTTTAGGCTTCTAAATTATCAATGTGCTCCTGATTCTGAATGCACTGAATTTTAATGGAATAGATTATATTATTTCATTTTGCACTGTCTCGACATTATGAGTTTCTCCTCGAAATGTTAGCTTGAATGATGTAATTCTAATCTCCACTTAAGCCACATTTGAAGTCTTTATACTAGTAGTGAGCTTTTCAATATTATTTTAATCACATGATTCATGCTTTCCTTTTGATGTTAACGGTTCCTAAAAGACTGTTCATTTTCCTACTACTTATTTATTACTATATATATTTGCTAAATTATACTTGACATCAAAACAATTTATTAGCACTCATGTGAAAAGTAACTTTAAATAAATAACAAAACTTATTCTACTATCAATGGAAATATGTTGTTATTTTACTTACAGGAATGAGTAACTGATAATACCGTTATGGTTTAATTTTAGATCACCATGTGTTAGCTAAAAATTACATTATTTTAACGAGATTTCAACCAGAATATGAGATATCTACGATGAATTAAGGGGTATTGACATTTTACGGTACAACATTACTGCTGTGAATACTTACTGCTATATTAATTTTAGACATTCTCTTGAAATAAATCATTAATATGAAGTACTGGTGAAAGGACGGCGAAATTAGGACACACGTCCTAATATGTATGATACGTTATATATACTTCATAATCTTGTGTTTTTCTGTTTTGGTATACTATTTAAATGGAGCTAACAGTTTCAGGCTTAACTTTGTGGATTACCTTCATGATGAGGGTAAAAAATAAGGAAAACTTTACACATCCAGACACTTTTAATGCAATACGACCATGGTTTCGATGCTGCGCATCATCATAAGATACAATACAACGAAATTTTTCAACTTCGCCTGACTATATAAGTTGAAAAATTTCGTTGTATTCGCAAATGCAATACGACCATGGTTTCGATGCTGCGCATCGACATCAGGTACAATACAACGAAATTTTCAACTTATATAGTCAGGCGAAGTTGAAAAATTTCGTTGTATTGTACCTGATGACGATGCGCAGCATCGAAACCATGGTCTTATTGCATTAAAAGTGTGTGGAAGTGTAAAGTTTTCCTTATTTTTTACCCTCATTTAAATGAATACCAACTGAATTATTTAACATTTATGCTCAATGAATGATGTCCTTGGTGGCGCAAAAACAATTGGAAAAGTTAATTCTATTTTGACAACTCTCTTGAGACTTAGCTTACTAAGCAAATGTTCCGAGTAAGAAAACGATTCTTCGCTTATTGAAATTTCATATTCCGATAATTAAGTTGGAAGCAGCAGAATTTTAAATTTTGTTCTCTCTCAGAAATTCTTTTTGGATGTGAAACATGACAGTTATAATGTGATTTCTGTTTGACTGAAGTGAACTTAACAATATATTAGCAGACACTTTGGAAAGGCTGAAAACAGTTATTAAATTTCATATTCATTCATTCAAAAAGTTGTATATATTAAAGGTAGATTTTGGACGGTTATAAAAGACTGTTATTATCTACATATTGCGTGAATTTCTTCTTCTTTGCCCCACATTATTTCTTTTTTTCAGCTGTTCGTAACTTCTGCGTCCTTTCATGCTCTCCGTCAAGTCAATTCTCTTCCTTCCTGTACCTCTGTAATCGTACAATCCTCTCCCTTCTTTCACTACTTTTAACATCTCACTACCTTTCAGTATTTTCTAAACCCTCGTGTGTATAACTCTGTAGCAGTATTCTATTATATCAGTTTAGGAACACGTTTTTAACACTTAACACCTGTGTATACACAATTCATGTGTACCCTCTTCCACTCATTTGTATTTACAAATACTATTGTCGGCACACTCACTCGGCATCTCTATTTCAATTACCACTGTGGCAAATGAAGAACAAAGAAGTGCACAAATCTGTCATCATTTTTGTGTAGTAGGAGGATAGGCTTTTCTTTCCTCATTTTTTCACTCTTTTTACCGAAACTCCTCCATTCGTCACTCGATGAACGACCAATCGCGAAACGCTGTCTCGTTGATGGCTTCATCTTATTTTATTTTCAGGCTCCCGACGCTCCACTTGTCTGCAACCCCCCCACTTTCTCATAAACTCTGCTCTCTCCTCGACGGAAGAATTTTGGTGCAATCACTTTTAGGAGTGCTTCCATTTTCATTTGAATCAAGAAGACATTTTTAATGATATTTAATTTGTTTATATATGTGTACATATTTGTTATTGAATGGAATCCTTTATAGCGCGTTGCATCCAAACAATTAAAAACTGGGCACCAGTAGGTGATGCACTCCATTTAATTGGTTTGATAAAGGTGCAACCGAAAATCAGTTTAGGATTCAGATTTTTATTTTCTAAAGCACACCTATGATATATTTGACGTTTGACATAGTACTTGCCTACAATTAAATCCACTCATCCCTAAGATGGATAGATCTAAGAATCAATAACAAATTTAAATACGCACATGTTTAGTAACGAGTTTACTTTCAAAAGAGTCCAAATTATTATATAAGAACTTACATAGACTTTATTTAGAAGGATATTCATCACTTCAATGCAAGGTTGGGACATGAGGGAGAAAACGTTAATGATAAAATAAATATTTACGTTGGACTCGTTTGGAAGATTACTCCAGAGTTGTTTTTCGTGCGTTATTTCCGAGGTTCCGTGAACATATCTCGCGGTAGCTGCCGAGTCGACTCCGCCCCTCAACGTCTTCATCTCTAACAATGTACAGTCACATCAATCACTCAAGTCCCGATGTAATGATCTCCGTGAATATAGCGTGCGCTCATTTGCATTATCGCCGTACGCCCATCACGAGACCTTTTTCCAAGTTCTCCAATTATTCTGTATCGCTCGTGACTGATTAAAATGTTCGTAGTCCTGATCCCAACATTATATTTTCACGAAGCCTTTTCCATAGGTATTTGTGCTACGGGAATGATATTAAGAACAGTTTTTCATATTTAAACAAACTACTCAAATATCGTTTAAAGTGTATCATCATGTTATGACCATTGACTTTCAAATAATTTGAACGCATTTGTCAATTAGTTATCATTTAGGATATATGCTTACTAACCAAATCAATTTAACGCTGCAAGAGCAGGGGAAAGTAATTTTTATTGAAACTAGAATTTACTAAGAAATGAGCAAAAGGCTGTCCAAGTAAAAATACATTTCTGTACGTATGTTTTAGAGTCAACAAAAAACCTTTATGGAAGTGGAAGTATTTTAATAATAATTATATTTTCTTTACATACATACAGTAGTACACTCCCCTTCATTTAATTTTGTAATAATTTTTTTGCATATTTTGGAAAAAATTCGAGTAATTCTCCAAATATTACTAATTATTTTCAGGTGTAGTTTGTTAACAAAAAGGAAAAATGTGATAATTTGCAAATTATGCCGATTTAAAAGCATAACTGCACAATATACCTTTGCTTTATATTATTTTCCAATTGTTGCCATTCGTTTTGTAATTAGAAGCCTAGGCTTGACCTCTTGTTTCTTTTTAAAAGTTGTCGTTGCGTTGCCATGCATAGAGTGCCTTTATGCCCCTGTATGCCTTTCTCCTACTTTCTATCTGAAGGAGTATGTTTTTGTCATTGCTTACCCGTGATATTTCCTCAGTAAATATCTCAGATATGTATCGTTAAATAAATGCTTGAGAGAAGTGTTACTATTTGATTTTTGTCTGCTAAGAGCTAAAATCCAGTTAAATTTTTACGTAGGGAATAAAAATAGAGATTAGAATGCTTCTAAATATTCGTGAATAGATATTCTAAAATATTCGTATTCCGTTGGGCATAAGTACGCTTTACCTGAGTTAATTATTAAGATTTTTCACTTATTCATTTTATTAATTTGAATAACTGAATACATTGAAATAATGTTTCCACTTCACTTGGTACAGTGACTGGATTTCCTCCTCGATGCTCTTGACCCGGCCAACATCCTCAATTGATCCTCTAAAATGCCGCCGCCTCAATTCTTGTCTTCTGCGCTCACGCGCAACTTATACGCTCAGAAAAAGAACAACGATGGAGGTCACGGAAACGAAAGAAAGACGCCGGAATCCCCTTCATTTCCTTTCAAGTCTGTATTTCCCGATTTCACGTACACTAGCCGTTTGACTCTCTTGTTAAAGGCCTCCGGTTCGAGGAAGCTTAATCCCTCTTTCTCTGTCGCCCCGGATTGAGAGACGGAACTCGTCTCTCTACGGCCGTGTATACACATACGTGTTTATTTTTTTCGTTAAATATCTTTCGCCTCATTGTTTCGTTTTCTCCGTGCCATATCGATCACTCTTTGCCGCCCGTACGTTGGGTAGTCGATCAATGAAGCCGAATGCCTTTCGGCGGAACCCGATTGGCGTGCTCGCGTTCGTGTGCGTGAGGGACTGTAGTGGCGTGATAATGAGACCCTCCCGAAAAAAAATTGACATTCGCTAACGCCTCCCTTTGTTTGCGTGTGCGTGTGTGGTCGTGAGAGAGAAGTTCACGCACGCCCCCTTGGCAATAAGCGGCGAAAATCTCTCCTGGTGCGTGTAAAGTGATCAGAGAAATAACCAATCCGCTCGTTTCGTATTTTCGAATTTCGGTATTTTTTTATTAATCCTTTAGCATCGCCCTGGCGTCGTCTCTCTCTCTTTTTTTTCTTTTCATCCCCTTTCCTCTCCCTTCCCCCCTCCCTCGTTCGTCCGCCCGTTCGCTTCCGTCCCCATCCTCCATTGCCTTTGCCCTCCACCCGTTTCCACATATTTTCGCGAGCCCTCGAGGCGATACGTACTTGTTCTCTCATTAATGCTCTTTTCACTTCATCGCACTCTTTCTCCTTCCTCCGACTCACCCTCCCACGCCGCCCGCTCCACTCCTCTCGATTCCAAACGCGAGAGAAATAAAGAACTTTTGTGCTCTCATTAAATTTATCGTGTTTCGCCCCCTTTCTCCGTCCGTCCCATCAGATTGTCCTTTGGCTCAATTCCAAAAGGATTTCCTTCTCGCAGCGCGTTCGAAAATAATATGGTGGCGCTTACAAATTATTTCTGCAGAAGTGAAAAATCACGTCCCGGACGCGAGGAAAAACGGGAAAAGGTTACGTCTCCGCTCGTGTTTCTCCTTTATCCATCGCTTCCTTGAATCAGTGTGTTTTCGTGTCGTTGCGACAGCAATAGCGGTCATTGTAGTCTTTTAATTGAGAATTCATTTAACTGATGTAATATTATTGGATTTTTTAGTACTTATCGCAAAAAATAGTTATGGTTTTCTATTCTGATGAGGTTTTGTGTGTTTTATACCAGTATGTTTAGCTTATCTAGAAGGTAGAAACATTGCTTTACCTATATATCTTGTAGACATAAACTCGTTGGCTCATTTTCGCACCTAATACTATAAATATTCTGTGTCTGTACACGCTTCAATGGAAACTGGTGAACTCTTGTAAATGCTTGTTTCTTATGTAAGGGGTTGAATAGTAGCATTTTTTAAAGTTGACATTACGATGAATATTTGATTAATTGCTATATCCATTGGTAATCCATAGCATTGTCATTGAGAATACAATTCATCATCAGAATACTCAATCCGTATAGTTGTTCGTTGACAAGATATAAACGTTTGTGGCTGAATATTGTTTTTTATTCTTTGGTGATTTTGTAAAACAGGTTACTGCGAGAAAAAATATAAAAAACTATAATCGTTACTGAAACCACTTTATTGTTTTAGCAATGAATGAGTTCACTAAGTTAGCGCAAACGTGACGCATATATGAATCGTTTTAATAAATTACCATTCTTAGAAACATATTTTAAATTAACTTTATATAACAGTTTATCATAATTAGCATTTTTCTGAATTTCATGCGGGGCAGTTAGTTCATCCGCCATTGACATTCATGGAGTAATATAACATTCAGTTTAAAGAACAAAATATAGACTGGGAAGGACTTAAGTTACTTCATCGGGAAACGATTGCAACCTCTATTTGCAAACATTAATTATAAGGTGAAAAAACCTGAAAACTCATTATCCTTGGTATCCTCTTCCTAAGGGTCTTTTAAATTTGGAATTAAATTCTTTTCATTTTTCATCTGAATCCTTTCTTTAAAACGCTAGTGCATCCGAGGGTGTAGCACTTAAAATGCTAAAACTCACCCAAGTGCGCCTTCCGAAAACGGATCTCATTTAAGGATCGTGTAGAAATTCTTGGGTATTTTGAGTACGATAGGTATTCGATCATTATTTTTCCCTTTTCCTCTGTTCACCTTTTACCAGCAAATTCACTTAAACTTAGTAGGAAAAGATTTATTAATATTTATCTCTAAATATAATAATAGGTAAGCTCTCATCATGTTATTCATTTGACAACAAGGCTGTTTTAAATCTAAATATTTGATGACCGTGGCTTTGTCTTTCTCAAATGTTTAACGAAAGTTACTTTTTCATGTCATTTTCCCAATATTACTAAATACTGGCACTTATAATGGTGCAAATGTGCTCTAATTGTGCATATTAGTTTTATCTGTTCTTTTATTAGCACATTTTCATATATTGCATTGTAGAAAGTTTTCTGAACATTTCCCGATGAAAAAGAAGATTAGAATGGATAATAACTCCCACATCATACAACGTTTGTACTGAAGGCCGACCCTCGATTTCGCATTGATAGGGTCAATAGAAAAAATAATGTTTTCGGCACCTTGATGGACTCAACCATAAGGGGGTCACTATATTTATGAAGCCAAAGTATTTTTAAAAAGCCTTACCTTTCGTTTTGACTAACACCTACGATATTATACATTTTATGAGGCCGTCACGTAAGGTGCAGGATTCTTTCATTTGGTAATCAGAAGTCGCTTTTATATCTGATACATTTTTGCGAGCCTTTTCCTTGAAATATTCGTTGACATGCATTATTAAATTTTGTCTTAAACCATGGGTAATGCACTAGTTCATGCTTATGAAATATGGGATTATTACAATGTCTGCTCTCAAATTCCTTTATCATCTTTGGTGCAAAGAATAAAATACTTGGGGTTTCTTAAAAGTTATAGAAGGTAATCTTATCTCCGAAAGGTAATATGTGTGTGAAAAAAATGGTTTCTAACTACTATTAAGCACTACGTATCGCGTGATCGTCCTTTTGTTTACCCTATATTATTTCCTTCTCGAGTTCTACTTGGGCACATTCCACTTTGTTTTCAGTCCTTAAAAGGCTATTCTCTTTCCTCCTCTTCCCCTTTTTCTAATATTCTCCCTTCTATTGTGGGTAGAGGATATATTGAGAGGTGCCTTTAAGGACACTCCCGATATTTTCTCCACCCACTTTTCCCGACTCCTTCGGATTTCCTTCTCCCAACGTATTAAAAACTTTTTTATAGGTATTCCTCTCTGTACGGCTTACTTTTCAAATTCTCACCCATTCCTATATATCAACTATCTCTTATCTATGTGTACTTTAATTTTCTTTCCTCAAAGTCCGTCCAGTTTTTGGATTCATACTATGCTCACTAATATTTTCTTTGCGACTTCGCTTTGATGCTATTTTAAAATTTGTTTTTCATTGTGCATAGTGGGTCTTTAGAATTAATTCTGTGTTCTAGAGAGTTTTTCTACTTATAAGCATGTATAGCATGCAAGCTTGTATAGCATCCACAAATACAGCAGCAAAATTACTAACAGTTGCACGTTTATAACGTTTTAAGATCACAGCTTTTGGATTTTCTTGTTAGGATTTAGCGTATTCGTAATATTTCATTGAATAATAAATGACAGAAATGTGTTTTCAATCAATGAGTTGTAGTGGGCTTGGGAATATTTGCATTTGATTAGGGTGATACTGTCATTTCTCAAGATCCTCTTTTTATAATCTGCAGTGATGCAAAGTTCTACTTTGTTAATTGCGTGGTGAACTATGATTGCATACTGACAAAATTAAATCAGCCATCTCCGTCTCATATAACAGTGATAATCAGTGACTTTGTAAATTTGTAGTGGCTACTTATGATCTCCTCCCAGCACAGTTGCTCGGGTTTGAGCGCATATTGAAAAATTATTCAGTATCATATTACTTGGCAAGTACAAGACAACTGGGATTTCTCTCAGCAATAACAAATTAGTGTTATTAATATTCTCTAATATTTATAGCTTGAAACTCTGTTGTGTTAAATATAGTGAGCATGCTTGAAGGAAATACTTAATTGATGTACTTCACAATCATAGTCTTTCTCACCCAAAAATATAGTTTGTTTTCATTGCTAATATTTTTTCGAAGTTAACCGCCATATAAGCGATGGATAACCATTTACTGTGATATTTTGATAATAATATGCTCGAAAAAAGGTAAACTAAACTCCTTGCGCGATACTTCTTAATGGCAAATGTTTTCTTGAGTACATACGATATTTTTACTGCAACACTTAATGGTGGTGTCACTCGTGGGCGTATCGTTGATGGTGAGATCAAATTTTCCTCTAGTTAGCCTAGATACGCATCGGTCATAGACGATACACCAATATCTGATCTATTAAATTTCCAATGCGTCGCCGAGAAATGACTCACCGACGCCGCTTATTCTCCTCGCCCTGCGACTCCTATCTGCTGAAGCCTCGTTTTATTTTCCGTGGCTCCACCACCGAGCCCTCCCCTCCCTTATTCCCCTGACCTCATCGCCTTCTCTCAGCAACATCCCCCTCCGTCGCGTCGCGTACCTTCCCCCTACCCTGTCTTGGCAAGCCTCCCCCCCGCACCCCTCATCCACCGCCGCCCTTCGCGTCTCGAATCTTTCCCTTTCACCCCTTTCGCCATTATTTTTACCCCTTTCCCTCTCCCCACTTCCACGCCATCCTCCCATCGCACGCCCAACCCCTTCCTCTCCCCGCTCCTTCCCTCGCCCGTTTCTTTAACACCCTCCGCTCTCCCCGATTCCTCCACCCCCGTCCCCCTTAGCCAACCCCTCCGCCGATATCCTCCATCCCCGGAATGGCGTGCGTGGATCTACTAATTCCACATGCAAATGAGAGACTCTCTGGAAGGACGAGGAGGGATTGAGAGTTAAGGGGTGGTGGCTATGTGGGGAGGGAGGGAGGAAGAGGGTTGGTGTTTCGGGGTGTGAGTGGGTCCCACGGGATAAGCGTGGTGGCTGCTCTCGAAGAAGGGGTGAAGGGTGGTTTGGTGTGTTGCCACCCCCTCCAACCCACGATCCTCGTTCGTCGGGCCGGGATGTTTTGCGTTATAGGCGAGAGAACGGAAAAGGTTAGGAAAAGAAGGGATGGGGAGAGGGGAAGTGTTTGATGGTCGGGAATGGCGGGAAGGGACTTCAAGGGTGAGGTATACCGATCGCGTAGGCTACCTACGTCATCATTGGCCACCGTGCTGTCGGCCAGCGAGAGAGCCTTCCAACGTGAGCTACTCCATCCTGTCTCGTAAGTTTGGAGCCAGTTCCCATCCCCCCACCCTCCTACAGTTTAACGTCAAATCTCTATCCTGAATCACTGTCGATGTTGTAGCCCAATGTAATATGGAGAATACTCCACGCAAGGATAGTAAATCATTATCAATACTACTAGAAAATATAAATAATTCGATTTTTATCATTTAGGGAATATTTCAAACCATATAAGAGTCATAAGAAAGTACGATTAGATAAATACCGTTTACTGAAGCGGACCCCTTTGGTATTTGGCAAGTAGTTGCGTAAAAAATATTGTAAACAGTTCTGAAAACAGTATTGAAATTCCTGGTACACCAGGAGAATATATCCAAATTCACAACCCTTCATTTTGTTCCCTTTCGAGAGAGGAGTGCTCACAAAAATCCTCCTAAAGTGTCATGTCCTTTATCAATCATGTGCATATACCTCTTAATTGTAGGCTGCCCGTATAGTTGCGCTGGCTATCAAAGTACTGTCTTCTTCAGAGGTGTTCATAGGCTGTTAAGAATAGTGAATGAGAGTCTGAGGTATTACTTAGCTTGTGTTGCGTGTAGTATACGAGCAGTGTCGTGTCGAGCAGTCGCGTGCTCGTAATAGCAATGATATTCCAAAACTGACGGATTAAGTTGCGTTACAGCTAGAAGATAGTTCTGTATTTGGTAGAGGTATTACAAGCGCTGGATGATTTGCATGACCTATCATTTATTGCTGTAGGAAGTCAACAAGTATCTAGCTGTAGTCTTAATAACATGATAATAATGCAAGTTTCCCTTAATAGCTGGTGTCTTTGCACCTCTGCTATTCGTTCAGTTGGCGGTTTACGGGGTAATTTGTAGACGTTCTCATAAACACACAGACAGTATTATTTAACGTCAGTGATACATAAAATCAATTATATATCTTCTGTTTGACATAGTAGTTTTATATATTAAATATGTTTTGTCCTGGTTTTGACTCGTGACTTTCTTGTTGTCCAGACGATTGCATATATCCGAACCGGAAAGACTTCTTTTTCTAAATCAATGTGATTTCGGTTTTAAACAGTTGCGATGAATAGGCACTCACTGTATCAGTGTCAATGAGTTTCAAATCTCAACTGAGTAACGATTTTATTATTAAAGCAATTCCACATAAACACGCCTTAATAGTTTCATTAGGGAAGCATAATAAACCGATCCCTTTTATATTCCGTTACGGCTCTTATATGGATGCATTACCCTGATGTGCTGATGTAACAAGTGCATAATGGCGGATTTTACGAAAAGTACCTCACTTGTTCTCCATTTTTATCACTTTAAGATAAAGTCAAATTTCATTTCATAAAAAACGAACTGGTCAAATAATTTGTAACAGCGGTTACTTTTCCAATGGTACATTTCCTAGGTTGATGTCGACGTATTGTATTTTAATAAAATTTTTATAAATATAGCTAATTGAGTAATAATAATAGAACATGAATTGTATGAATATAAGATATCATTTACTATTTTGACGAATTAATTTTTGCTTGGAGAACGGGAATCAAAAAAAGAGCTCCTAGATTACAGTCGAGTGGCCGAAATGAAATCCCATACAGGAATATATGCTCCTTAAAATTGATGAAGGATGCGAAAATCACATGTGAAAAGAATACCACATTGTTTATTTGCAATAATTTCTTAAGGGCGTGCATAAATTTCATTTGGGAAGCGTAACTCCGTGCCTTGCCAAATTAATTCAACTTTCGTTTACTCTGCCATTCTTCATCTCTCTCACATTCTCTCATCCTCTCCTCCCCCAACCCCACATCCTTCAATCCCCACCGTCGACATTTGATCCCTTCCCTTTCGCCCGCCAACCTCACATCCCTTCCCAGCCTACTCATTTCCTTCCGTCCTCTACTTTCCGTATTCCTCCACCGCCTCCTCCTCCTCCTCCGCCGCTCACACCTCTCTCTCCGACCGGCCCCCAAAACTCTCAACATCCCTCCTGAAAACCCTCATTCCCTTATCCCATCCCATCTCTCAATATATATTCCTTCCAGACCCCTCGTTTCCCTCTCCCCCTCTTCTTCTCCTTCCCCAAACCACCTCCCCTTTGCTCCATCTTTTCCATTGGGAACCCCTTGTCGATGCTTTACCCTTCGGTGCCAAAATATTAACCCATAGCTCACTTGGGCTTTCCACCCTTTCCATCCTGCTGTCTTTCTTCCCCTTTCGCTTAAAAAAAATTCCCCCACCCCTTCACTGCGCTCCTCCCCTCCCCCCCGCTCCACTCCACCGCCCCTTCCCCAGATTCCTTACCTCCTCCCAAGCTCTCGGAAGTGCCCCGCGAAATTCGGTAGCCAGTGCGAACAATTTTTTTGAAAAACTCCCCTCACGTTTCCCGCCAGCTGAGCACGTTTCGGAAGCTGAAATAATCCTAACGGCCACACTGGCGTGGCTAATTTGTTTGTTCCCTCGTCCTCGAGTAAAGCCTGATTTTCGGCAAAAAAATTTATACACACACATATTCTGTCGAGGGTTAAATCTTTTATCGAATTATTCCCTTTACACGCACTTTTTTTTAAATATATAATTTTTCGACAATCCACTCTTCGTCCTCTCCCCCTCTTCCCACTCATCCTTTGCGCCTCAGGAAGCAACCTCTCCAACTATATATTTTTTTCCTGAAGCCATCGCTTGGCTGCTTGGAGGGCTGCCGCCTCTTCCTCCTCCCTCGACCGCCAGTAACCCCATCAACAACACCTTACCGTCCTCCCTCACCCCTTCCGGAGCCTTACATCACACCCACACACGGCGGCAACAGCCCTACCCACCTCCCTTACCCTTATTCCCTCTCGTCCGGCCAACCCATTCCGTCCAATTCCGTCCCCCGTCCCTTTATCCTCTTCAATATTCTTCTACCGAATTCCCTCAAACCCCCTGTGGGACTATTTTTCTCTCTCCTACTCCAAACCCTTTATTCAACTCCTTTTTTCCGGCCCCTTCACAGTCCCTCTTCCCATCAACCCTCTCTCTCTCTCTCCTCTTTCTGCCCACCCGCCTGAATATTTCCAGGCCGAGTCCTTCCGGGGTCAGCTACGATGCGACCCGGTATATTATGCGCCCACATCCACTTTTATCTACTATAGTTTGAAAGGGGGTGACCGCGTAAGGATGCTGGTGGACGCATTTTGAGGGTCGCATTCCACATCCGTGATAGATGTCGTCGTTTTATCACTCATTACTGCGGCGAAGGACTCAAATAATTGTTGTAATGGTGGTGATAGACGTGAGTATAAATATTAATAGAGCTATGATGTCATCGTCTACGTTTTCACTCGAAGTTCATCTCAAAGCTTTATTGTCCATATTTTCGCCGAATTTCCTTTAATCTCTAACCTCTCAATGAATTAAACCGCTTTACTTTAATCACCACTTTATAATGCGCCCGGTGATTAGAAATGTCGTGAAATCGAATAAAAATATGCTAAAATAAATGAACGTACATTATAATTTGTGGTGGTGAGTTTCTTTGCATTTATGTGTGTTAAATAGATGTGAGTATAAAATATAAATCGGTGTTATTCCAAATTAGTAGCTCCCATCCGAGGAGCCATTTTTTAAGAAATCCTTCAACAGGCCTGCCCTTTTCCCGACTGATCAAGGTCAAAGGTTTTAGTCGGCGTTACTCTTTCATTTATCCAATGTTTTTTCGTATTTTCATAAGATTATCGACAATTACCTAATGCGCTCAGGGAGATCCCCCAAAGGTTTTCTCTGTCTGCCAGGACTCATGACCTCCCCTTAGTAGATGTTAGTATCCAGAGCTTCTATTTCACTTATATATAATATTTTATTTAACTCGTACTATTTAATAATTTTGGCAGATTACTTAAGTTAAAAGAGAATTAACCTATTCTGAATTTTTATTCATTTGCTATCATTATCACACTATGCGTCTATCTCAATTAAATTGAAAATAAAATCTTTAAGAAATTTTTACATTAAATAGACTAGATTCTAAACATTTTACCGCATAATAAAGTTATATATTTTTATAGGTAATTCTCATGCATATATAAACACTAATATTGAAAATATTGACGTAGTATGCAATTTTATCAGTAAAGACCTAGATGAAGAAGCAAATTTAACATGTTTCTTATTAATTCAATGCTTAAAAAGCATTTAATGAAAAGCTAGAGGATGTTCATAATACCGGCAATAGATAATTATTAACTAAGATATAGGGGAAGATAATAAAACGATAAAGTTTTAGGAATGGCGGAGAAAGAGAGATGGCAGGCCATCAGGAGAAATTCGATGGCAGGAGAAATGAATGCATGGGATATTGAGAGCCAATGGAGTGTTGAAAACGGTAATGGGGGGGGGAAACGCTGGCAAAAAGAGGCAGAAAGAGGAAAAAATAGGCATTTTGGATGGAATCAAGGAAGGTTGAAAGTATGAAGAGCTAAATGATTTATTTTAATCTGTGTTACGGTGTCTAAGGATACTTTGTGTATGTTTTTCAGGGTTTAGGACTACAGGACTCTATAGTGTCAGTATTCCTCAAAAACCAACCTTAAACTATTAGGTTATATGCTAATGACTGTAAGGATATTTTCCACTGCTCAATGTTCTATTGATACTTGTCAAAAGGAGGTCATTCAAAAGTTATAAACTGATGAAACCATCTCCACGCCTTTTTACTTCCCCAAACATGTTCCTAATTCCATATAGGCGTCAAACAGTATTCTTCACCAGCATATGGAGGTAGTTTACATCTTACCAAATTCTTCTATGCTTTCTCTCACCCCTTACTTAAACCCCCCCTGTTCCCTTCCATTGCGCCATTTTATCTCCCAATGACCGCCTCCACCACCCTCGAAGGAGATATTCCCTTATTATGTTTATACGTTTTTTTCACTTATCTCTTTTTTTCCAACGCCCCCGCAACCCCTTCCTTTCAATATATTTTCCCACTTTTAAACGCCCTTCCTCGCGCTACCCGCCCTTTTCCTTACTTCCTTCCCCTCAACTGCACCCCTTATTCCGAATCCATTAATCTTTCTCAAGAAGTATTTATGTAAATTAAGGTAAGAGAGCCAATATTATGGGCACTCTTTTTATTATTTTTTATCCGTTCAATCGCCAAAGTTTTTTTTATTCCTCGCTGGTCCTCATCTACCCCCTCCGAGATGGCGAAAAAAGTTTTCTTTGCGCATAAAATACCGCAATTTATTTGGTTCATTGACTTTTTAAATCGTTATATTATCCCCGAAGGCAGAATTGAAATCTTATACTAAATTACGCTTACCCGAAGGCGACACCTGCTCATTGTCGAGATCCATATATCTGATATCGCGTTCTCCTCCCCGGCTCTTCCCTAATGGGAGTCTGAAGAGTTTTTAAACTGGCTTTTCCAAGGAGTGAAATTGAGTTTTATTGAAAGTGCAATAAATTTCTTAGTATATTACTCTTGTAGCTTCATCTCATTTTGAACCAATATTGTTGATTGCGCTTTATTTTTTGGTTTCCGTTGCGTTAAATGCAGGATAAGAGAAAATCTTAGGAAAGAGTTGCACAGTGTAATATACCTCTCACGTTTCGTTTTATGTGCTATAATATTCTGGATAGAAAGGCTTGTGTTCTAAAGGCAAATTGTATTGTTTTACTAAATGAGAAATTATGAAGCTGGATTCTCCTTTTATTTTCATTCAGTTAGATAGTAAGTATTCCTTATTTTACGTGTTTCACTATGAAATAAATTACTTTATTCTCAGCTAATAATAACCAGAAATCTATTATTAAAATCATTAAATTTGAACCCTGTAACCATGAATTCTTGATTCTGTTACTTTCCAAGAAAATCTAGAAAACTCATATAAATTCTGCGATGACAACTTTCCAATCTAGGCCGGATACCAAAGTTAGAGCTGAAATCAAGTTTAATAGTTATGGTATAAACTCCTTCCTTAATCATCAAACTCATCAGTTTCTAACATACATTCATATTAATTGTGCATTCACGATTAAAATAATAGTTAATATCAGTTTTAGGTCACAAGGGAAACTTCATATGGAAAAAGGTAAAGTACATAACACTGTGAATAGGAGAATGGAAGCTACTTTACACAGGATATAAGGTTCAAGGAAAACCAAGCTACAATAATGTAAAAAATCAGTTTTTAATAATGAAAATGGACCTCTGGCTATAATTTTAAGCATGAAAAATGCTGATAAACTTTTCGACTGAAAAAATTTAACGATATACATACTCAAATGCTGAACTAAATATTAAAATAGGCGGGGAAAAAATAGAGCAGGTAGAGCAATTTACATATCTCGGAAGTGTTTTGGACCAATACGGTCAAAGTGGTAGGGACGTAAGGAGAAGAATTGTTGCGCTAGGCAAGGAGGCTTTCTCAAGGAGGAGGGAGTTGATGACGGGGACGTTGAGTAGGGATGTTATAACAAGACTCGTAAAAACTCTGATATGGAGCGTAGGTATGTACGGCGCGGAAACTTGGTCACTGAAGCAGGTGGATAGACGTAGATTGGAGGCTTTTGAAATGTGGTTGTGGAGAAGAATGGAGAAAGTGAAATGGACGGAAAGGGAAACAAATGAGGAAGTGCTAGAGATGGTGGGTGAGGAGAGGGATTTTTTGGGAGAAATCCTATGGAGGCAGGAAAAATGAATGAAAGGCGTATTGAGCGGTAGTGGAATGTTGAAGAGGGTAATAGAGGGGAGAATGTTGGGCAAGCGAGGTAAGGGCAGGAACAGGATAGGGATGTTGGACGGGATGAAGGGAGGAAAGAAGTACACCGAGATGCAGAGGGACCTGGTATAGATTAGTTTGCTAGGTGGGGAGTCACAAAATGTTTATTTGATAGTTGTGTCCATCCAAAAACCTACCTTAAACGGTAGATTACCTAATAATAATAATAATACTCAAATGGCATCCAGAGGGAATCTATTGACTAGATGCTTTGAAGTGTCCTGTCTGCTTGCGCTTTTCGACTCATGAATTTGTTTGCAGTCATGCCAATGTCTCCAAAAAACAAATATCTTACTGATAAAATCACAGGAGATCACCACTTGTAAAGCTACGTAAGAAATATTGGAGATGCTATTGGTTTTAATTTTAGTCCTGGGACAACTATTCTTCTGTGAATCACTTTTTAAGTTCCAGAAGCGGAGAGGAGGAAGCCTAATGAATTTTCTGGAATCCAAAAGATTTGGCATAAGTTCAGAAAATTACATCTCTCCGTTTTAACGGGTTATTTGTTTTAGCGCGCACTTACGCACTTCGCCCCCTCCTCATTCCCATCCAAGCCTGCCTTTCGCTCTCTTCGCATTACCCTCCCTCCTCGTCCTCCTACTCCTCGCATCCAATCCCTTTTACTGCCTTTCCTCCTCGCCTCTGAAGCATCACGATCTTTCCTTTCCCCTTTCCTCGCCCATCCCTCCGCTCAAGAGCCTCAAATTCCCCTGACGTTCAGGCAAGGGGGGGCTCCGTCTCCTCGGCTGCCGCCGCCGCCATCCCCTCACCAATCCCTCTAGTCGCACACCCATCATAGCGACGCCACCGAGAGACCCATGCCAATCCTAATCTTTCCCTCTAACCCACACCCCGACCCAATACCATTCCTCCCTCTACCCTTTTCCTCGGAGGAGGAAAAAAATGCAGACTTTATACCCCACCCCTCTCCCATTGCGAACTCCTCCCAGGGTGCCACACTTCTCCTCCCCGCATATACTTGCAGCCGTATCCCCGACCCTCCTCTCCTCCCTTCACAAAATCCCTCGCTCCTTTCCCCACCCTGCCTCCGTGGTACTCGCTAACCCCTTCCAGCACCCCTTCTTTACCATAGTGCCCTCCCCCCTCTCTTTCTCTCTCTCTCTCACTCCCACCCGGTCTTACACACACCCCCTTATATCCACCGAAACCCCCTCCTCCCCTTCACCATTTCGCCCGAGCCATTTGCATCGATAATTTTAAGGAACTGAATACATGCTAATGCAAAAGGGAAGGAGAGGACGAAGGCGGGAGTGGGTAGGGGGAGAACGGGGCGCTTTGATGAACGTCGATAAATCACGGATCGTTATGGAGCGCGCAAGATGGAACGGAGTTAGAAAGAGGGATATGAAGAGAGGGAGAGTGGGGGTGTGTTTTGGGAGCTGGGGGATGAGAGAGCGGGGTAGATGGGAGCTCATGGATGGAAGTTCGTGGGGAGTGGGGTTTAGACCCCCGAGGGGTGGGGGAGAGCGGGGAGTAGGTGGGGTTGATTTTTCGAAGGGATGGGCTGCACGAGGGAGGAGGAGGAGAACGGGCCGACGGACTGTGGTGCGATGGGTTGGGGTGGGAATGGGCGAGGGTGGGAGTGTGGGTAAATGGGCGGAGGGTGGATGAAGGAGCAATAAATTAGGCCCCCTACCCTCCCTTTCCCTTTCTACGTACAGGAGGTTATGAGGCGAAGAGTCCCTCTTTGACACACGCAACCAATCCACCCCTTTAGCGATCCTATCCCTTCCTCCCGATCCAATTCTTTGGTCGTGTCCTTCTTCTCCGCCTCTCCCACCCACACAACCACCCTCTCGCTCTCCGTTGTTATCTCCCACGCCGCCCACCCACGGAACCCTTCATCTTCCTCCACCCACACCCCTCACCCCTCCGCACTCCACATCTCAGTCGTCAATTCTATTGATTTCTCCCGGGATGACTAAGGCAATATTTCATTGTCTTTCTTCTTACTCGGGTGCTCAAAAATCATTCATCCCATCATCATGAACCCGATGCGAATCACATAAACGTGCTTGGACTCCATTAGCATCTGCGGCTTTATGAATATTTCGATGATCTCCGTTCGAGGGAGGAGATTCTTTTTTTATTCGACTTTCATTTCACCTTGCTAGCCAAAGAAGATTGTGGTTTTGAAAACTTCCTCGTATGAATTCAGAAAATTTGTTTTGGAATATTCTCCACTTTCGTATTCGCCCTGTGTTCGGGTGAGATCAGGCATTGATTATCTTATCTTTATATTAACTTTTGAAGCATTGAGTTAAAACGATTGTTAACACTTAGGGCTATTCAGTTAAAAAAATGAGCCCATTCATTAATTTAACACAACTTTAATTGCATAGTTTTATGAAAGAATATAAGGAATGGCGCTGGTTTTTCAGATTATTCCATTAATTTGATTCTATCAACTGTGCTGTGCTGTTCATTTTCTGTGGAAATCATTAGGATTCCTTAATGATTTTTTGATATTTTAGAATCAGTCTTAGTGTAAAATTTTTTTAAATTATGTCTTTCACGTTTTCCTTTAAAACATTTTTTCAACAAAAATGTGTGAATAAAATAAAATTTTCCTTATTCCAAGGCAGTAATGGTGACAGTTTCTTAGTGGTCGTACGTAAACCGTTACCATAGAAGTGCAAATTACCCGTACCTTCCTTTCAGCCGCGGTTTACCTCTTTCTTTCATTAAAATGTATCTAAATAACCCCTTGAAAATAATGTTAACCACTAAGACCCGTATTCAATTGATAGGTTTGATGTAACGTTTCACTCAGTTCTTTATACCTATATTCGTTTTCATGCTTTCTGTTACTTAGTTTGCCTGTTTTATCAACGTCTTGCCGTGCCGCCCGTTCACATTTCCTCCAATAATATTTGGAAATATATCGTGCATTGAAGCAAAACGGTTAACTAAATCTTTTCAGCATTTCCCTAAGGTTGCTCTATTTGGCCACCTATTGCGTTTTCTCATACGAGAGTTGTTTGACTAGTATTACTTATTTCATCCATACATTTAGACTTTATTACCATCCTTTGGTGAGCCATTATTTATTTCTAAAATGAATTTGAACCGAATACGCAAATTGATTTACACCGACATGAAATCAATCAGGTTAAATTCATCTGTCTCAACTTAAACGACTTTTTCGTTCCATAATATTTTTGGTAATTTAAAAGGTTTAAAATAAGCATTTTCACTCAAAATTTTGAAGACCCTCCGTCAAATGCGTGATATTTGAAGTGAATTTTTCACTTTATTGCATTTGATACCTATGGGATTACCTTTGTTTCGTTTACTATAAAGTCGTTTATTTTGCAATGCGCAATATGATTTCAAAACATGTGGTTAGGATTTGGCAATATGCACTTATTATTTGTAAAATATTAGGATATTGATGTTATGTATTTATATTAGACATTATATTTGGTACTATGAAAAACGTAAAAATGGCAAATAGATGCCGGCGAGCGTAACAACTGAATACCTATTGACCAGTAAAATCATTTGCATAGGTGATGTTCAAGATCAGACATAAGTGATCAAATACGTTTAGTTTTGAATTTTAAAATCTGTAATGAATACACATTTCCAATACTTTGCATATTCAAAAATTGAGTCATAACATTTATATGACCAACCTAATCTGCCAAAATATTGTTGGATGTGAGCGGATATTGACGAAAACCAATCATTTTGATCAAAATGAAAGTAGAAAAAAACATTAAAATTTAATCAAAGGCAATTAAAATATTATAATTGAAACATTCCTGGAGACATTTCTTCTGGTGTACTATTTTAGCGCATTACACGTTTCCATGGCTCAACAATATGCTATCTGAAAAATTGCGTATACATTTTTGTCCTAGTCGACTCTAAAAAAACGTCCACAGCCCGAGAAATGAATATTAGTAAAGGCATAAGGTCCATAAGACCGAATTTTGAGAGTTTCAAAAGACTACAGGGTAAAAAATACCTGATGTGAAGAATTTTTCACGTGTGACTATCAGCATGAAGACGGAAATTGGTGAAGACGGAATCGGTGAAAGCGTTTTTAACAATTGTATTGCAAGAAGTTATTTTAAGGAGACGGTCTTGCCTGTGAATAAATAAATAACCACGATTTTCATTTGGTGTGTGAAGTTCAATCACTTAAAATCTTTGGATTGAAGTCATTAAGATAGTCTTAGGTTAGAGACTATTAAGAATATGAAAAATTACAGAAATAACATGTTGAATTGGGGTAAAAGGGCAATATTTAAATAAGAAGGTAGGAGAGAGGATGTTAGTGGAGGTAAATATAATAAGAAAGGAAAACCAATTGGATAGAGTTGGGAAAAATTTAAGCGAGATAATATTTATTTTCGGAAAAGAAGGAAGAAATGAGGAAACTAGATTATACCTAGCTCTGAAAAATATATTTTAATCTTTTAACAGTGCTCGTTTTTGATGCAAATTTTTTGGTGGCCACGAAGAAAGCCTATTTCAGAAGTTGTTTATCACTTACGGTTTTAATTAAATGTTAAACTCGTGATAAGTACGTTTTTGTATCATGTAAAATCATAGGACTAAAGTATGGACACCCTACGAGGCACGAGTATAGTGTAGAGGTCGTTCAATTGCAGAAATCATTTATAATGAGATATTGTACGGAAAAAAGAGGTGTCAAGAAATGGAGGGTAAAGAATACTGCAAAATTAATTTGTAATTAAAATAAGAGAGATATGCTTATTATATATATATATATATATATATATATATATATATATATATATATATATATATATATATATAAGTGAGACATTTACTCCCTTATACATTATTTAAATGGCTTTCAAATAACTTAAGTAAAGAGAGCTTGGGGAAAAATGAGATTATTTCAGCCGAATATTAGTTCAAAATGAAATCATAGCATATTTTTGCTATAATTTGGGAAGGTGACAAAATGTGATTTTATTGTTTCCTTTGACGCTTTATTGGTACGAATTTAAGGCTTTGATGCTTCATGAAAAAGAGAAAAAGCTTTGAGGTGAAGAATTGGCCTTCACTAAACGATCCCCTGAATTCGATAGCCCTTTTATCCCACGACGCGGACCGGGGAATATTAATTCCCCGATTGGCTTGGGAGGCAATCAGAAGGGAGGTTGTGAAGGACTCTCAGAAGAGTTAATAGAGATGAAGTGAAACTGGAAGGTATGGGAGTGCATCATCGAAATGTGGGGGAGAAGAGGAGAGAGGGTGGATGGGGGCGGATGCGGACAAGGCGAGGGCAAGAGGGAAGGGAGGACTCCAGAGAGAGAGAGAGAGGGAGAAGGATGGGAGGATTGGGAGAGGTTCGAGATTGCTTCGGAAGCGGGTCAAACTTCCCAAAAGCAGGCACTTCAATCTTTTTCACCAATTTTGTGGAAAACACTCTCAGGGACCCCCACCCTAAGGATAGGATGGAGAACATATAAGGCGTTACCTTTAACTCTTGTTCACTGCTCAATCCCGCCATCTTCCGTCTACGCACCCTTTTCCATTTTTCCGAGCTCTCCATAGCCCTTGTCCATCCCTTCCAGTATTTACCTTTTATTTCATCCCTCGTCCTCCGTTTATCGAGCCCTACTCTTTGTTTTTCCCTTTTTGAGCCACGGCAATTTTATTTTTGTATCCTCCTCTCCACAACACCTTTGGATTCTGTTTCCTTTTCATTCTTAATTCCACCCCGGATTTCATTTTTTTAATAAATGAAACTTTGATATGCCCTTGACCCTTTTGCTTTTGCGATTTCAGTTTTTTTTCAATTTTCGGAAGACTACCTCTTTGCATGTTTTTATTTCATGGCATATACCGCTTCAGAACATACTTTTTACGACAATCAGCAGAATCAGTCTTTTATTTAGGGCCCGCCGTAGGTAGGGGTTTGCGGTTTTGGAGAAGTAATATCATTATGATCATTTTTGTTGCACTTAGAGATTTTTTAACAAAGGTCTATTAATTAATTTGGGCTTACATTTTGAATCCTTAATAGAAACATTGACTAGTAATCCTTTCAAGGGGTATTTATATAAGTTTTAAATAGTTTTCCGTCCTTAATTAGTTGAACCTTTGGTGAATTCTAATACCAGTTCAATTTTAATAAGTATTAACATCTTATGTTAATCCAAGCATACTCTAAGAGTAATTTAACGCATGTTGTTTTTCCCTAGTATTTACTACCCGTATTAAATCTAAAAATATACAGAAAAATAGACACGGCGTTGTTTAAGTTGCGTAAATAGGTGATGTCAATCTATAGGTTGCGATGTACTTTGCAAAGTTACGCATGGATTCAGCAGGTGAATTTCCCTAAGTAATCATACCGATATATTATCTAAAATAAAATACGGTCATTCCTATTATTGATTTTAAATGGAAAACAGAAAAATTACCTTGGATTCTGTAATTACCATCCTCCAATACGAGACGAGAGAAAGAGAAGAGTACATTTCTCGAATAAAACCGCCCGTCACTCGAACGTTGATTGGAAGAAGGCATTTGTTGTCCGCAGAGGTTTTCAAGCAAAGATAAGAAATAAGATGAGAAATGATTCTTTGTTGGATAGACAGTTATGATGATTTTAAGTTATTTTCTTTTGAGTGCTTTCGGGCGAATTGGTGCGTTGGAAAAAACGGGCAAGTCGGGATTGAACCATGGATCCCAACGAAGGGTCCGAGTAGGGGATGTGGAGTAGGAGATGCAAAGGCTATGGGGGAGGTAGAGAACGTGTGGCAGGAGGAGTTATAAAGGGTGGCCGTACGGTTATGGGGGTGGGAGTTGAAGGAGGGTGGGGGACGACGGCGTCCGTGGATGCGAGGTGTACGGCGAGGCGAATTCGGACCCCGTCAATCCTCTTCCGCTCCATCTCTTCCGCCTCCTCAGCAATCCCGCCACCCTTCCCCGATACCCTCCCCGCAGACCAGTGCGCCTCCTTCCCCCCGCAAACCAAGCCGTCGTGGCTCTCCCGCTCACACACTCCCCCTCTCCCTCCCTTCCCTCAGAACCCCCTCTCCCCATGTCCCCTCTCACCCTGTCCCGTTTTCACGATTCAGGGGGCCCGAAACATGCCGGGAGTCGAGAGTCGTGGATCAATGGCCTCATACTCTCTTCCACGACCACTACTAAACAAGTGAGTGGGGCCTCGAGGAGGAAGAGCTGGGGAGCGGGGGAAGCGGCAAGGAGTAAGAGGAGGAGAGATGGGGTGGGAAGGAAGGCGGGGGAGGGAGTAGGGAGAGAAAGGTCGGTGGAGGGGTGTGAGGGTGTAGGGCTAAAGGGTGGTTTAAGGGCGGTGGGAAAAGTGGGGATCTCTGTTGGGCGAAGATAACCCCTACACAACTGCCTACGCTCCATTCTCTCCTCTCCCTCCTCCACCCCGCTACTTTTTCCCTCCCTCCCGCAGCGCACGGCGGAGAGTGTAAGAGGGAGAGAGGAGGAAGACGGGAGGGTAGCGTGAGGTTCAAGGAGGGGTAGGAGTGGAAGGAGGAGGGAACGGCAATATTAGAGGCTGTCGTTCTCAAGGATCTGACGGGAGAACGCGAGAGAGGGAAGGGTTTGGTCGATCTGGAATACCAGATTAGTGCTCGGGCCAATATCTCTCATTCCGTCGACTCCGGCCCATATACCACCACTACCGCTACTCCTCCCCGCCGCCGGCACGCCCCCCCCACCCTCCCCGCCCTCCCGGGCCCTACTCCACCGCGGCCGCACTCTCCAGCTCTTTCTCGTTCTCTCGGTTTACTTACACGCTCGCATCCCTACTCCATTACGCTCTCCTCGGATACCCTTCTGCCCCTCCCCGCACGTCCCTTCTCTCCTTCACCGTCAAGAATTGCCGGAATTATATGGGAGTTCTTCTCCCGATGACAAATAAAGTAAGGCTCCATAGAGATATATGTGGATTTAAAGTAATTAAAAGGTGAAAGGTTTCACTGTTTTTCTCCGTGTTTGCGATCACTAACTTTTCAGAACTTTTATTTCCTCTCCTCTCGGATGTTATAACTACTTTTTGTGTGGGTTTATTTGAAAGATTAGAAATACATGAAAATGGAACACGTGTACGGTCTACTTCCAATTACAGCTGTCAATGGTGTCGTTGAAAACGTGCAATCAATTAATAGTATTGAAAAGGTGTATCCATAGATTTTCTGCCGACAATTTGTTTCATTTAATAATTTTGAAGTAATCATTTGATGTTAATATTTAAAAAAAAATTAGAAGGTTTTGGAATTAATAATTAAGAGGCTAAAATGTGGTATTAATCTAAGTTCACGCGAAGTGCATGATGAATTGTTTATATTCTATTGATTCCCTTTGTGTTTACGCTATTATTTACATAAACTCTTCCTAGGGAATCTCTTTTAGATGATTTTGTTTAGAAATTGAATTTTCTACTGCTCACTCTCAACCCCTAAGTTTCTTCTATCTAAAGTTCCTTTTGAAGCAGTGCAATTGAGGAAAACATCAAGATTAGTCAATGTGAAAATGTTTTTATAGTAAGTGATATTTTTGTTAAACATTTTTGTATTTATTCTTATTTGATACTCTTGAATATAAAATACACGGCAAGAAAAATCTAATAAGTTCTCGTATTTGAGTACTTATGTGGAGATTCAATCACAGAACAAAACTCTAATTTAACTGCGAGGAATGAGTTACATTTTAACGAACGCCAGGATAATGTAAAACTACAATTGTCCGAAAACTGAGTAATGTGAAAATAGTGCTTGGTATTGGTCTGTAAATTCATAATATTACATTTTTTTAACGAAAATTCAAGTGGCTCAAAAATAATATATCAGATATAATTTTTGAAAGATCACTAAATTGTTTCATGAATTCGTTGTGAAAGTGCTTTTGTTTAATGGTTCATCATGACCATTTCATGATAAACTTGTACGTTTATTTTTTGTGATCTACCACTGAAGGTGAAAAAATCCGTCATCAGTAGCCGTGGAGCCTCGAAATATGTATAGCGGGTTTCAAGTTAAAAAGGAAGAAACTATTTTTTAAAGGTTAATATTGGATTAAAATGGAAAGAATTTTACTGATCAACTAGTAAATAGAGCGATTGGGCTGGATTTTTCCATCCACGGAAATCAAATTACCTTGGGTAACGCTTTTCATATTGTTCCTCTCTAGTCCAAGGCGAAATGCAGCGCTCTCATCCCCAGCCTGCCCCTCACCCTTCGGCCGCTCTCTCGTGACGCATTCCTTCCCCTGTCCTGTCGCCACCCTCGCCATATCAGCGTGCTTAATTCCTACGTCTCCGAGGAAGGGAATTCGAGGCGTGTGAGATGTGGAGGACACGGGTCGATCGATAGCATCCTCGACGCATTGCGCCCCATTGTCGCAACGTGCGAAAAGTGGGAACCCAAAATCCACCTAACCCTCGTCCCATCCCCCACCTCCTCCCTTCTTCCCCTCTCCTATACCCCCAATCTCGGTCGAACCAGTAGAGTGATAACAATTGTCAGCCTACGCTCGTGCGAGTGCCCGAAGACGATCACACGTATTACTGCTTCATGTTCCCCCTCTCCGTCCAGCCCAAGGATTTTTTCCCAAAATTCGATCAGTTCATCTAAGCTGTTCTCATCTCCGGCACATATAAAATCCGACTTTGTCTTCCTACCTCATCCATCCCTCCGCTACTTATCAGCACGGTGTCAAAATCCCTAAAGCAGTGAGGAATTTGATCATCCGATGGTGTTTACTCATGTTACTTGATAAATATTGTCATCCACACATGTTTAGGGAGCATTGGAAATTAAATATCTGGCTTGGGTTCTGAATATTTTTTTTCGAAAAAAATCCCATGCGAATATATAGTAAGTATAGACAATTGCCAAATACTTGGATTTAGGTAATCAAGTGGTTGTCTGTTTCTGACTCGGTTTCCTTCTGGACTTGCCTAGACGTAGGCCATACTAGGAGTTAACGAATATTTTCCCGCGCAAAATCCTCCCTGATAATTGATCGGAAGGTGGAAGACGGAAATGATAGTTTGCGTATTTATTTACTGATATAAGCTTAGTTATTTCTACGAAAAATATCGATTTCATGTCACTATCTCGTCTAAAGTAGACTGCAAAATTTTCTCTTTTCTTACTCATGTTTCATTTAATAGCTCTAGAACCAATGGAATCAAGCATAATTTCGCAGAATAATTCCGTTTTATATCAATAAAACACTTATTATGCAACCATTTAAATGTCAAAACCAGTCGATGTTGTAATCAAAGAACGCATGACATCTCCATCCATTCTCTGAGCTATGATTTTAAAATAAATCGGAATAAAATGATTCTCTGAGGGAAAATGTACTCTGTTGTATGGGGGTGTAGGCTAATAGTTCTATCGGCATTTCAAATTTAAAATGGTAAATATGTCAAGGTTAACACCAATCTTATTTACAAAATATTTATAAATTGACACCGATAAATGAAGTTATGCAACGGTAATATTGTAACTCATCTAGAAAAATTCTATTTTTTCATGGTTTTCTACATGTCGTGGTATAAAAAAGATATGACCCATGCATACTCATTAATGAATCTGGACACATTAAATATATTCTCACTTATAATTATGAGAGTGTTCATCGAGAAAAAATGGGGTTGTGGGTATTTTATCTTTTTAGCTAGTTTTTTTTAAATTTAGCTAGTTCCTCCATTCAGATCTGTTGAAAGAATAAAAAAATATATTTTTCCTTAGATTCCCCATTTTTTAAACATTTACCGTACCATATTAAAACCACAGGTATTGCAATTTTCCACTAGATATTTTATTTCGACACTACCGGTTTCGATGTTTTCACATCATCATCAGGTGTGATGTGAAAACATCGAAACCGGTAGTGTCGAAATAAAATATCTAGTGGAAAATTGCAATACCTGTGGTTTTAATATGTTACGCTTCCACCACATCACGCCTGAGACCTCATCATTTACCGTACCAATTAGATGTAAATTTTTGAGGGTTTTTGGAAGCCAAAATAAAATATCTTGAATTCCTTTAGCGCTAAAATATGATTACATTCCTCTTTCTATCTATGTTTCCCACTTAAATAGCTCACGATCTCTGCCATTCACGTAGGTAAAAAATATTTTTTAACATATAAAAAAATGACTCCATCATTACCTACTTATTTTCTACACTTTATGGTAGAAGTCACGGTTGTACTTCAATCAGAAAGAAAATATGGAATGAGCAAAGAAAAAGAATATTCAATCACTTTGAGCGAAAATTCGATGTATTCTGTGTGAAATTACTGTATTTTGTAACCACAGGGTAGCTCTTCCATTCATCTATATTTACGCACCTCTAATACAAACCCTCGTACTAATCCATCCCTTCCTCTCTTTCAATTATCAACGGCAGGAATTCGTATGACAGAAAGTCTCTTTCTCCCTGTCTGTCACTCTCCACTGCTCCTTTCTCTGCCTTCATCATTCGGTGAATCATTTCACTTTTTCATTTTCCACTTTTCTCATTCTTTTCAATTGCTTTCGTTGCGACCTCTCTCCGATACATTTCCCTCGGACGCAACAACAGCGCCCTCGGTTCACCTCTTCACATCTCTTTGCCCTCTTGTTTTTGAAACCCCCTCGTAACTCAGTTTCCTCTTCGCTCATTTTCCATCCTTCTTTCTTTCCCACCGTTTGATTCTATCTCCTCCTCTACTTTTCGTCATTACAAGTTCGTATAACCATCGTTTCCATCACGTTAATTTATATAGACATTAAATTTTCATCTGTTGACTTCACTTGCATCTTCTACACTAACTTCTCTGATTTTTTCGCTTTACTTCATGGATGAAAAATATATCTGTTTTAATGAAATGACAACATAATGATAGGAAAACTTATTCATCATAACATTAATAAAATACAAAATAAGATTTTCTACAACTTATTTTACAAATTACCATTGTATTCTGAGTACCTAATTGTTTTCTGTTTTCTTTCTCTCTCTTCTATTTTTCCAAATCATTTTTGTGTCCATTTATTATATTTCCATTTTTTGTTCTTAACCCATCATTTACTCAACAGGCCTGAACGTCTATTATGTTGTCCCCAGCTTACGCACCTTATCTTAAAGAGATTACTACTGTCTTTAGCAAGCGTATCGGGGACGAACAAGTTGTATAATTCTGAACCATTTGTTCGAGATGTGGCTTATCTACCACATACTTCCCTAAAATGGACCGACATCGAAATGATCTTTCTATATTACCTTCATTAGTTTAATCCAAATTAGCTGACTGTAAACCCTGCTAATTTCTTCTTTATGTTGACTACTTTCTTCTCTACGTTTAAGAATTATCAGACCTTATCTTTATAAAGTTATTCTTAATTGGGATAACATTGCAGTTTCTCTGGGAAAGAAGTTGTAAGTCTGCAATTTGTGAACTTAAAACCGTATGAATAACCATGCATTCGTATTCCGTTTGACTAGCAGCTGAAAAATCTGCGCGTGATTTTCAGATTCAAATGTTTTCCGCTATGGAATAGGATTAATTTCATCTCATGGGGCATAGTTTTTTAAATGTCACATTATTTTTCGCCATTTTTTTCTGATTTTTTTCGAGACATAAATTCCTGTATAATTGATCTATCAAAGTTCTATTGATTACAGTATAAAGTACTCCTTGCATTCCTTATTATTTTTTTAATGTACCTCAAAATTCAGGAGCTAGTTTCAGGTAAATATATTTGCCTATAGGTAATAGCCTAAGTTGGATGACATTGCAGTATATTTTTTATCTCAACCCTTGATATTATTATTTATTTATAAAGGATAAACCTATGACTATTTAAAACTTAATTACGGTTTTCAGATATCAATGAAGGTTTATTTGAATGTCTTACACTTAATTATGAAGTTGCTATTTCTCTTGATTTTTAAAATAATTCTCCAGTAAATTCTGTTAAATTAATTTGTTAATAACTATTTTATTTACACTTGGAACCTTCATAATCCTTTATGAAATCCTCTAAACGATTTTTTGGCCAGCGTTATAGGAGAATTAAAAACAAATTAGTTCATTTAACTATACCCTGCCTCTTCTATTACTGCTATTCTAGAAGCATAAAAATTTTAAAAAAATCTTGCGAAACAACGATATACCTGTACGCAGACAACATTGGAAAGGCTGGCAATACTATTTGGAGGGTTAACGAACGTAAGGGGTTGGAAAACAAGAAGCCGTTAATAATCGTAACTAGCCACACAAATTCACGTCCATGTTTAATGAAAAAGAAAATATGAGAATGTGATAAAAGAGGCACCAAATGACCACGAGAGTATCACTGAGACCGCGTAACTATATGTATTTTAATTTCGATTCCAAGGGTGTAAATCCTTTAATATTACATGTCCGCATCTCTGTTTCCGTTGTCCTCCGGTCACTCCGCTCCATTCCTTCCCCATTGGCGCACCCCTTCATGCCCCCTTCCCCCCCAACTTCCATTTCTCTCCATACGCTCGCTCCCTCCACACCCATTCCACTCCCGAGTCGATCCGAGGAATTGTCCTGGGTGCGATATCGCCCGTATACGATCGGATGTGAAATAGTGATGATCATAAAGCATGGAGTAAAAAAAGGGAACGGGACGGGAGTGTGGAAATTCAGGGTTCAGCACCGAACCCTCCTCCTGCGCAGTGTTTTGTCTTTTATATCCCCCTTTGTATTATTTATGCGGTCAGGTGCGCGGCGTCATAAGGCGTGATTGACTGGGTAAAGGGTAGAGCGAGGAGACGGCGATAAAGTCCGCCCGGATAACTGTGGATGAATAACTGTCTCCGGATACCGCGAGGCATCCCACCGAGCCGAAGTCGGAAAAATTTATAAAACATCTATTGCCGGTCGGGGAATATTTCGAGTGCTCTCTTCAGTCCTGCCACTTTCACGCGCTCTCTCACTATCATTACTGGGATAAATAAGTAGACATGTGTACGTAAAAATATGTATGTAGGTGTGTATATATGTGTGTCCATATATATATATATATATGCGTGTCTAATAATATATTATAAATAAATATATATATATATATACATATATATATATATATATTTATTTATTTACAATGGAGAAGGCGAAATGGACGGAAAGGAAAACAAATGAGGAAGTACTGGAGATGGTGGGTGAGGAGAGGGGTTTGTTGAGAGAAATCCTAAGGAGGCAGGAAAATTGGATGAAAGGAGTATTGAGAGGTAGTGGAATGTTGAAGAAGGTAATAGAGAGGAGAATTTTAGGCAAGCGAGGAAAGGGCAGGATAGGGATGTTGGACGGGATGAAGGGAGGAAAGATGTACACAGAGATGAAGAGGGACTTGATGTAGATTAGGTTGCTGTATTGGGCTTTGTTTGGAATTAAAAAAATTTTATTTGAAAGTTGTGTCCATCCAAAAACCTACCTTAAGCGGTAGATTACGTACTAAAAATACATTTACTTACATTCACACACACAGGTACATATGTGAGCATTTATAAAACAATGTATTCATATGTATACAGGTTAACGATTTAGCGCTCCGTACAGAATACGAAAAGTTCAGGTACTGGAATAAACTATACTAGAAAAGAAGAAAGCATTATTTTTTAATAATTATACATATAATTATTTATTGATATTTACTCAGAGGATAGTGAATCCTTAGCCATTATGTCGCAGTATTTATGACATCATCGATATTCGGATATATTTGTGTACGATTGGAAAGTTTCAGGAAGAAGGCAACTTTTATTTATGTTTTCATGGGCCATTATCCATGAATCACACTCAGCAGTTTATCATGTTTCACAATTACGTTTTTGTAATATGTGTGATAGTGAAATTTAGTACCAATTTCCTTATAATCGTAAGATTAGCTAGTAAATTTTTAGAAAAAAATTAGTGAAATAAAATTTACCAATTGCAAGGTTTAACTTTGAAGGCAATACTTTCAATATTAAAGGCACGGAATTCATTTCTATCATATTATTTTAATTAACTGAAATATTAATAATATTTACATTTGTCAGTTTTTGTCAGTAGCATACATTTGTAGTTAATTAAAACAAAAGCAATGGTAGTAGGCAACGATAAATTCAAACAATTAGACCGTAGTTCAGTATTGGCTAAATTAAATTAGTAAATACAATGCTCGCGCTATTCGTAAGTGCCTGAGCTGTAGCCGCACCGAAACCGTATGCTTTTTGAAACTATTCTCGTTTATTAGGGAATGAACTGAATTTTTTTATTTAAATGAAAGGATTTAATAGGTTTTAGATCATATTTTAGTCGATTTCAAATATTCTGCTTTATTCATATTCATCTTGAAATGGTCTTTATGCACTACCTAAAAATGACATGAAGCATTTGCTAATTTTGTAAGAGAAATTTGTATTTATTATATTTAATACAGGATAGGGATGTTGGACGGGATGAAGGGAGGAAAGAAGTACACAGAGATGAAGAGGGACCTGATGTAGATTAGGTTGCTGGATTGGGTTTTGTTTTGTTTGGAGTTACAAAATGTTTATTGGATAGTTGTGTCCATCCAAAAACCTACCCTAACCGGGAGATTACTTAATAATAAATAATATTTAATATTATTTGGAGAAATTTTTGACAACTCCGGGAAACTGCGGGAAATTCGTCCATTTTAATGGGGTCGTCCGCTCGTGTAGGTACGCGCCAACGCGAGAAATGTGATTGGAAATATCATTTTTCCATAGGGAACGTTCTTTCTTTTCCTAGAATCTATTTTGTGAGAAAAAATACCTCACTTGTGCTTTACGTCCGTTGTAAATTCGAAATTATGAATCTTATTCCAAGGGGTTTGACGGAAAGGAATGAGAGAAGATAGAATGACGAATTAGTAGAGAACAGGAGTAGCATAGGAAAAATAGGGATTGCTTGGTGAAGTATGTCATACTACTGTACGGAAGAGGATTCAACGTGGTGGGAGTGAATGAAGAAGAGGCAGAACGCGTTAATAATGGAAGGCGAGCGAGGTCCATCCGAAAGCTCTTTCGCAGGCGAACGGCGCCTTCATTCGCAGGAGAGGCTTTATCTCCCGCAGGAGGACACGGTCGTAACCTCCCTCTATCTTACTCCCTTGCCTCGATCCACTGGTACTTCAGTTTCCTGGCAACTAGAGGACAGCTGCGGACTTATGTGTACTATCCTGAATGATGCAACTGCTCACCCATTCGTTTCTAAATTTGTTCCTTGGGTAGCCGATCTTCTATAATAATATTATTCTTTGATTGTTGGTTCAGACACACCTCATAGGTAAGAAATAGATCCACCACCTTTTATCGATCCTGTAGGGAGGAATTTCTGTGGAGAAATATATCTTTCTCATCTTGTCCAGCGCAGTCTTTTTTCTCGCACAAACCCCATTTGAGAAGTTTGGAAGAAATCGTTCAAGAAAATAATGAAAGATGCCAAAGATATCATCTGGAGCGAATTCTCCTGGCGCGTATAATTCAGAACGGAAAATAAAGAATGGAAGAAGGAACGGAAACAGTCCCCCCACGGCTGTTATTGGCAATAAAACTTTCTCGGAGTCTTATAATTCATTACGTTATCTGGCGGAAACGTAACTTTTTGAACGCTTCGAACTGTTACCGCTAAGGTGGTCTTCGTAGGGTAAAAAAACAGAGATTCTTTTCCCAGAGAGAGGGAAGGAATGGAAGTGCCATAAAACCTCAAAGCTACGATTGATCGGATAAAAATGCGACCATTTCATGTTGGTTACAGAATTATTCAGGCTCACTCGGATACTCCGCCAACCATAAATATTGTGAGATGCAATTAAATTATCCTCAAAATGGTTGTAATTTAAATTTACAGATGCCTGTTTTTCGTAAAAAAAAGCTTTGTTACAATAAATCAGATTTAAACCTTCAAGTACAGACATTTTTCTTATGCTATTAAAAGAAGGGTAGCACCCTTGCTATTGCTTCGTTTAAGTGATTTATTTGGAGATTGATATTTGTGTTTTGTAACTTTAGATATACATATCAATATAGAAATATTTCACGCAAAAATGTGGGAATAAGCAATCCCTTTTCAAATCATCTGACTTCTTGATGAATTCCGCAGTGCTATGATTTAATTTCCATTCGGAATAAAGTAATAATTTCCTCACTAAATCATCCTGATTATTGGCACTAATATCCTGATTGACAATGAATATTAGTAGAGTACATGTCTTAAACATACATTTAATCCGTAAAAGGCACTAATAAGATTATTTGTTTTTAGTTAAAATAACCTGTTGTGCATAATAATAAAAATAGCTGGCCAAGACTAATTCAATATCAACGAAATATTCATAAAAGGTCATCTCTGATATATCTAAGAGACCTTTCAGGTACTTGTTATTACGATCCATTTGTAGTTGTGGTGTGTCCAGTTGAATCCTGGACAAATGATGGTACTTTAGTTAAAATATGCCATGCAAAAGTTTTTTCTGCTAGTATCGGCTGTATGACGTCTCCACACATTGTGCCATTATAGTCATTGATCCCTTACCGTAAATATAAAAAGAACTCGATAGGCCAATATTTTAATAACAAAAGTCCTCCACCGCATGCATCACTTCCATCTCATTTGAATATCCATCTCATCGGAAAAAAATGCCCGAGCTTTGAGCGCGTAATCCTCACGTCCCGAAAAACGTTACGATACACGAGCACAAAGAATACATTTATTACCCTGCGACCTCTCCTCAGATCGGTTTATTTTGATTTCTGGGCAATATCTTAGAGTGGGAAAGGACCGCGGCACCCCTCGTCTTCATTCCCCCCCACCCACTCCATAAAACGACAGCTGAGAGGAGGCGAGGAGGAGGATTGTGGGGGAGGAGGATATTTTGAAGGTGGAGAGGCCGAGAAGGATGAGCGGGATTGGGATATATGGATGCATAAATATCAGATGGAGGGGAGGGTTGGGTACCCATAAGGGGGGGAGAAATGGAGCGTGTGAATGGTGCTGCTGCGGGAAGGGAAAGGGTGGAGCGAGAAGGGGGGGGGTGGAGGGAGGGGACCGGAGAGGAAGGAAACGTACATAGCGAAATGGAGGAAGTGAGTGGCGGGTGAAGGGAGGGTAGGGAGAATTTTTCCAGCGGAAAAAGAGGAGAAAAGGGGCTGGAGTTTTTCTAAGAGTTGAATCTATATATTTTTATGAATACTCTTTGAGGCAAAGAGGAGATTGGTTGGTTCTGGGGGTAGGGACGGAAAATCATTTCGCGAGGGAGGGAGAGTGCGAACGAGGTGGGAGGATGAGTTCGGTTCGCACAGCATGCAAAGTGCACTTTTCTCATCTTGTTATAGACCAGTGTCGGGGTTGGTTTAGCGGCGAGGTGGAGAGTTTTGTTTTGGTTTGGGATCGAAAGCGAACAGTGTAACATGTGCGTAGAGCATCGTTGTAGTCAGATTGTTTGTGGTTTGTGAGAGAAAGGTATCAGCTCATGCTATGTTTGAATAGAATCACACTTGGGTCTCGAAATAATGTTTACTTTCGACGTTCGTTTGTTTCTGCTTCAATTTAATAGACGGTAAACTCCGTGACGCGGATTCTACTTGAATTGTATTTGTTATAATTAAGTTCATGGGTCACTTGATGGTCCTAATTGACCATATCTCACTCCTTTTATTCTGAGGACACGGATAGTGTTTATTGGTGATTGATTTGCTTTGAAATAGCCAATCAATTTAACAAACCGAGTAAATGAATTGTTGGAACAATTTTTCTGCGATAAAGCCAACCGTATAGCAAGTAACTGTTAGTTAGCGCTGTGTTTTTTGAGTTATTGATGATACGAATACTGTTCTGAAATATGTGTAACACTTTTGCACTTCCGTTAAATTGATTTTTAATTAGTACTTTGCTCTTTAGGGAAATTTTGTAAGAAATTAAAATTCTTGAATTGAAGCCATGAAATGAATTTTCAAATTCTCAAAAAAAGCATAATCCCTATAATTCTAAAATATATGGATTAGTACAAAATAATAAATTTTTATACAAATGGGAGTGTACCCAAAATATAGTCAATGTTACAAGGTGGATATAAGGAGTTGATAATTAACATTTTTTTGCATAGTGTTGAATTAATTACATAAATATGTTTATAAATACAGCTTTGTCGATTGAAATTGTCATTTATATTTAGATATCTCCTTAAAAAATTAAAGTTTCCATTTTTCGATGTCTAACGCAGGTATTATTCAGTTAGGTATTATTACATTTGCATAATTATTATAATTTGCATATTTCCATGAGTATTAATTTTTATATTTTATATGAAAGCAAAATTAAACAAAGGATGTCTACGGATGGAGAGTGAGAGATAAAATATTCACACGTCGTACAGCCATATAAATATTGCAGGACGTCATTCTATATGCATGTTCTTCCGATCCAGAAAGATACAAAAACATGTGGCTTACACCTATTTGGCGTTTGAAAAGAATACAGTGCCTTCCGAAGTGTCTTTTCAGAATAATAATTTTTGAGGGAATGATAGTTTTGAATTCAGTTTTCTTGTAAACCTAAGCTTATTGAACAAGGGAGTGCGTAATACGAGGCTCTGCGTAATAAGTAATATTACTTCGTAACATCGTATGCTTATGAGATAGTAATATTATATAAAAATTAAAGCTTTTAAAATTAGCAATTTTAATTAATTATCCTGAAATAAATCTGTACGGACACCAGAGAGAGTGTTAGGAATTGAAATTCATGACATGCCAATGTTTTTAGTTTGTTTCTGGGCAATTTCTGTTCTTCTAATTTTTTTGTCACCTTTCCCGGGGGATGCGAGGTACTTTTTGAAAACCGCTACTCTCCAGCGAAGAACGAGGTCTCTGTCTCACGATTTATTCTAAGCGAGATACCCCCGTTTGCATCCTCGCGATGAATCACCTCTCCTAATAACGTGAAACGCTTCGCTTTCCGATGCTCGGGTACTTCGATTACACTCTTATGGACTCGCTCTAAATTTACGACCGCGCCATGCAAAGCGAGGTGGCGGCCGAAAGGACGCAAATTCGCTTCCCCCCACCCACCCCTTCGGGGTGCGGTCGAGAGTGAGGGGCTGGGAAGCCCCGGGGTGGGCGTAGTGGAGTGGAAAGGGGTGAGGGAGGAGAGGACACGGAGTTTATAAGGAATGAGTGATGCTTCCGCCGATGTCTATAGCAGTGGGCGCTTAGGGTAGTGAGGAGGGGAGGGGGGGAGAAGGCCAGACCGAAGGCGTTGAAGACGGAAGAGGGAGTCGAGATGGGAGGGAAGGGATAGGGAATACTTGTGAGAGGTTTGGGCATCATGAGGGGAGAGGTGTAGGGGCGGTTGGGGGAAAAAAGTCGGGGAGGGGGGCGGTCGGAAGAAAATATCGGAAGGGTGTCTGAGAAGCGGAATAAAAACCGCGGGACGCGTTTTTCGTGCCATCAAAAGTGAAAACCGGATGCTTGTTCGGCGAGGCGTGATCCAAAAAGGAGTGGAGGACGCCGAAGAGGATGCGACCGATGGATTCGCCCGCCTTCTCCCTCCGCCCCCGACTCCCTGGGGCCTCCGGGGCTTGGGGAAGGGATCTCCGGTGAAGGGAAGGATAGGAATGGGTGTGGGGGAACCCCGAGAGTTTATTGGGGGAGGGGAAAGAGGGAGAGGAGGCTTTGAGCGATGGGCACGATAGAGTTTGCCAGGGTGGAGGATGCCGTCCGTATTGGGAGCGTTGGACTGCCGTGGAAGTGGGGCGGAAGGGGGCGGTTTTATAGGAAAAATGGTGGGGGCGAATGGGGGTGTCCCTCTATCTGAAGTGGCGGAAGGAATGCAGAAAGGGAAATGGGAGGCAGTCATTTTTCACCCCATCCCTTATTCTACCAATGGAGACCCCCCCTCCCTCCCTTCCCTCCCGTTTTCTTTGCCATTTTTGCATCTCCCCCATTTTTTGCCTCTTCGATTCTGAGAGGAAAGGGAGGGGAGGGAGATGGAGGAGGAGGGGGAGTCGGGGTTTGAGGGACTAGTGTGGGCGGATGAAGTGGGGGGAATGCTCGATGTCTTTGTCTGTGCTTCATGCTAATCGGAGCGCGCTTCGATCCCACTGTCGCAGTTTTTTTTATCCTTCTCGATTCTTTCAATAAATGTTTGTTCGGGTCTTTATCCAGGAACTGCTCTTGTGCTACGCTTCTTTATTCTTTCTTTATTGTGACGAATCAATTCTAAAGAGTGTGTCTCTGCTAAAGAAAGAGAAAATCCAAGGCACTATCAGCTAATTGACGTGAATTGATTTCTTCATTCACATGTTTGGTGCCGATTAGTAGTTGCTAAATACGTGTATATTGCCACGATTCCTTCTGACAGACCGTATCCTTGCAGTTCTATGGGATAACAATGTGATTTTTTCAGGAGTGTGAGAGATGTTTGAATGACCTGGTTCTTTTCATGTCTTCCGATTTTTATGAAGGATTTTTAAAAGGAATCGGGCTTAATGTGACAATATCTATATGACATCGGACGGACGAGAAGGAAATTTAAATGAAGTCGTAAAAATTGTTGGGCCAATGGTTCCTGTTGCTTAGTTTTGGATCCTGTATGCTATTTTTTCCATTACTCATCTTAAATGTTACCTAGAGATTGATGCTCATTAAAAATTTTGCGGGCAGCAATTCATCCTAAGTACCTTATATCGATCGACGTATTCATACTTCAAAGAATAAGTCATGGCCTTCATGGCAGTTTACGTTTAATCATTAATTTTTTTAAAGATTCAAGTTAAATCCCTTTCATAAACTGTAACCCTCGACTTGCCATTCTTTAAAATATGTTAGTAATACCATTGTGGCGTTTGGATATAAATCCCCAGTTATTTATAAATGTTTGTACATTTCTTATAAATCTAAAAATATATTAAATAGAAAACAATCAACTCCAGGATTTATCAAAAATTGTTTGGTATTTGATTATACTTCCAAATACTAATGTTTCACATTCATAGCAGAAGGAGCCACCACAAATAAGCATTAATAATATCATTTTTGCTTTAGTTTTTTTTTCTAATATTTTAAAAGGAAGTCTAGTTTCATAATAATACTTAATGTTTCTTCGTCATATCTTGTTCTACTGTCCTGATGATAACGGGACCATTTGGCATCCCTAATTTTACCATTCTTAACTTAACACTTTGAAAAGAAATTCCGTCGAAATATCTCTCCGCTTTAGATGGTGTGATGATGAGAAGGGAAGGGGAAGTCGATATGGAATAGCCGCACAAATAAGCGTGACGTGTCCAGCGTCGCTATTGATGTAGCTGATGTAGGTACGGTCTGCCGCTCGCTCAATCTCATCAGTGCGAAAATAACATAACACTAAGCGGGCGAAACATCCCAAAAAAACTGCACAAGCATGAAAAAAGCCGTTGAAGAAGAGTAGTTGTATTGTGCAAAAATGTTCACTTGGAGCGATGCGGCTCTATAAATCCGTTCTTTTTTTTCCTCTCCCTCCGACTAAAACAATAGAAAGGGAGAGCTTTTCGCGTCATCTTCGATTCTCTTGGCCCATCCTTTTTATCTTCTTCTCCATTCGAGGGAACGTTCGCCTCGCGTCCATTATGCACTTTTTTACCAAGGGAGACGAAACAAAAAAAAGGAAGAAGAAACGGCCCAGCACACGCTTTTCGCTGCACGCTTTCCAGGCGTGAGTGGAAGGGAGGGAGAGCGAAGAGAGATAGAGAGAGAGAGGCGGCTCTGGCTGGTAGTATCCAGAGAGCGAGATAGGAGCGGAGAGACGAACCCAGACACCTCCGAAGTCGGTGACAGCGAGATCCTTCCTCTCCGTCCCCTTTGAATCTCCCTCCCCCATGTTCCACCCCCTTCACGCGCCCCGTCGTGTTCGAAGTTGGCTTAACAAGCCAATGAGGAACAATATTTTTATAAGAAGGGGAGATAGGGAGAGGATAGGGACAAAGGGAAGGAATGGCGGTGGTGGTGGAGAAAGGGGGGGTAGGACTGGGGGGGAGGGGGAGGCAGCCCCGCTGAAAAGGAATAATAATGCGCAAAGTTTCAAAAGAGATTGCACGGCACGCCCGTGATTGTCTCCTCCGTTTTCGCGAGTTCGTGTGTCTGTGTGTGGCGAAAAATACGTATTGAAGTAATTGGACTTCGAAGAGTGGGGATGGGGAGGGAGCGGTTGAGAGAGAAGGAGTAGCGAGATGGAGGGAAATAAAGGCAGATTCGTATAAATAGCGAATGAGAGATGTGGAGTGACGGGGTAGGAGGGATGGTGAGATATCCATTTGGATGTGTCTTGAACGCTTTGGATATATATTTCTTTCGGGGAATCCAGTTTGAAAGAGGTATGAGGGGTATTAATGGATGTTTCTCCTCCCCCTTTAACGTTTAGTGAATGCTCATGTGCGCTCAGACGGATACATAGTCCTCAGATATATATCCACTATCTTCAAACCATTCCTATTTAGTGGATTCCTGTAGTCGTCGAGTACGTTTTGATGACGGGAAACTTAGTCCGCATAATGATGTTTTTGATGTGACCAATCTTGTCTTGAAACCTTATGGTCATTTGTATACCATCAACTATTATAAGTAAGGGTATGAATCTTTCGCACTATGCCTCATGGGTTTTAACTGAAAGTGTATTTTATAATATTAAGCTATTCTCCATTCCATTTATTCTTAGAGATCTAATCATAATTTTTAAAATTGAAATTGTCTTTATAATTATAAGACGGAATATTACTGAAATTATTTACTCATACTTTATTTCACTATAAAATGAGTTGAGTATCTTGTAACTATTTCAGTCCAATTATGTTATTTTTTCACTAGAACACCGATAAGTCACTCTTACTCATCATCTGATGCACGAGTCAATCGTACCAGGCACCAAACTACCGAGTAATCACAGTTTACATGACCGAGTCG
The DNA here is from genome assembly GCA_037158775.1 of Hetaerina titia. NCBI lineage: Eukaryota > Metazoa > Arthropoda > Insecta > Odonata > Calopterygidae > Hetaerina > Hetaerina titia. The sequence goes on along the minus strand of CM073772.1, from coordinate 91,550,036 downwards.
AAACTAAAACTGAAGTCTTTGTGTGAGAAGACGAATGTGTCAAGGACCGATTAACTCAGTTTTCAGTTGCTTTTTATTTGAAATATATGTCTACCTCATGGCAACATAAGTCAGGTAGTAGGTAATTTAAGGAATGCTGAACAATGTAGGGAGAAGAATTTACATTGAATTTCTTCCTAATATTAAAGATATATTTTGCGTTCTTCGGATTTGTTGCTTCATTGGATCAAATTGAGCTTCATTGTATATCTAAGTGCTTATTTGTATTCCATAAAAAAATATTTTAAGCTAAGTTGCCACGTAGCACACTTTAAAGATTATATTTTGTTAGACATAGTGAAGTTGAAAGTTTATTTACTTTAAGCATGGCAGTCTTGGCCAATAAAAAACGAAATGCTTGGATTCATCCTTCGTTTCACATTTACGAGGGCGGACCATGAAGTAGCTTACATTTCAGCCTAGCGTGGCGGTAAGTAGGGCTGGGGCCACAATCTTGGTGTCCAAACGTCCTTATACTCAGTACACATCCTTTTGTGGCAGAGTTCAGACTGTGGTTCTTCTACTTTGCACACTGCAAACTGATAAAATGTGCGATGGATAATCCCACGGGTTGTGTAGTTCGATCTGTGATCACGTTTTTACTGGCAAAAAACCACAAGCCAGTTGAAATTCATAGGCAACTTTGACGGTGATGGAATAATGAGTGAAGGCGGAGTGAGGCGGCAGTTTAATACAGCAGGAAGGCAGTGCAATCAGTTTAATAATAGTCGCACCTGTGTTCACGACAAGGTATGCTTGTGACTGATGAAATGGCGGTGAAAATCAAAGAAAAAATATTCAATTATCCTAACAGTTTTTTTTTTAATTTCGAAAAATTATTTGAATATCAAAATAAATTTTTAGAGTGTTTGCTTGAAACTTAAATATTTGACATTTGCGAGCATTGGAGCGTTTCTCAAGTTGGTATAGTGAAAATCGAATACTGACGCGGGGAGTTTATTCTTAAGGTCTTAGAAGAAACTACTGGAAATAGCATTTTCGACAGGGAAATGTCTTGTTTGTAATGGATAGAAAGTATTTTGGCTGTTGTATGAAGTAATACTAAAAACAGTAAGGTAAACAAAGTTACTCGATTGGGAATATGAAAAAATATTTGGTTATAGTTTGGTTCAAAGCAAGGTTTGTTATAGTTTCTATGAGTTTACTCACATATTATTATTACATAGCTACTAATATGCATAAGTGGTAAGGATTCTTATGTTAAGGAAAATAAATTCAAGTTAAGCACAGTGGATTCCTGACAATATAATTTACGTGCTTAACAAGCCCGTTTAAATTAATTGCATTGGTATGATATTTTATCGTACTTATCTACATTCTATTACAGTATTGGAAAGTAGAATCTATTACAGGCTTTTATGAAATGATATTAGAATCTGATAAATATTGATTTCTGAATTGGAAATCGGCACTCCTAGTGTGTCCGTTCTTTGAAATGGAATGTGGATTTCACTTTCTATTAGGAGGGGACAGCCTCCCAAACTTGATTTTCATTTCCAATTTTGTTTCTAACTTCGTAGTCTGTTCGGTCTCGTAGGAAACCTGGCGGTTTACGGATTCCATACGCAAAATACTAAACTTATAATTAACATTGGAATTTTCGTATTGCATATCCATTTATTAATAAATGATTAAGTTCTAAGCAGGGTGACGACTGTTAGAAGATGGATTTGGAATAGCTTTGAATGAGGTTTGATATCGTCATGCATTTACAAATAAAAATCGATATGCTGAAAGGTGTATACAGCTCCATATATTTTTTTTAGTATTTTTTGTTCATATATACCTGTAACCGCTGGTACAATAATTGATGTGGATTATAAAAGCCTGAAATATAAAATACTGCTATTTTACTTGAATAGTTTGGCTTAGTTCGATATAAATTCAGGAAAGAAAGGCAAAAGTGTCGTGATAAGTCGTAATGTTATTTTTTCCTGAGTTCTTTTTTGAGTTATAAATCGAAGAAAAATTAGGGATCTTCCGCTTGCATTAAACTTATTCGCGTTTTTAATATTTTCTAATCGGATTGGGAGCAGTTGCTATGTGCAAAATTTTTTCTCATCCTTAAGCTTTGTAAAGTTTTCTAAAGGCTGGAATTAATTTGCCCCTTAAACTTATGAAAGAAATCAATAGACTTTGTTCACGTAAAAGTGTATGTCTTATTTGACACCCTTTTCGTAGTAGATTCGTCCTGCGCCTTTAAAGTGTCTGTGAGTTCTGATCATATCTAAAGAGTTTGTTTTACTGGACTTTTTCCGCAGAAAATATATCAGCGATCCTTTTTGAGTCTTCCACAGCATTAATACCGGAATCAGGGTTAGACCCGCAGCCCTTGGGTTAATTAGCGATCGTATTACACATCAGACTAATGCGACCCCAGACGACTAATCACTGACAGAGGGACCTTGGGAGGTAGAATAATTGAGTATTATGAATTTCACTTTTGGTTTCTTGAGGAAATTCGGGAAGTCAGGCGATAATAAGTGTGAATCCCAGATGTAACTTTATCATTGGTAGAAATTGAGAAGATTTAGTTACAAAAATAATTTTCAATTTAATAAAAATTCTATTTCCTTAGCATGGCGCATTAAATGACTGAGATTTGATAGATGAACACTAAAAAAGAGGGGATAAAGAATGGCATGGAGGGAGAAATTATGCGAAATTGAAAAAGGGTTTATCAAGGTTTTGGGTGCCATGATATGCCGTATAATATCCAAGGATGGTTTCCAGTTCGCGTCTTTCCTTGGCATAAATTGGGCAATAAAGGACTCTGTGTATTGCCGTATCCTCCTCCATCATGCATTTGCACGTCCCCGCATTTTTTCCCTATTTTCTTGAGGTATGAACTAAACTCCCCGTGTCCTGTTAACGTGTGGTTCCTTCGTAATTTTTAAAGTTGACCTTCAGTCTTTCCTTTACACTAGGTAGAATTGTCTGATTTTTTCCCCTTTCCTCATTTTTCCCATTCCCGTTCCCATTTCTCCAGGAAATGCGCTCTTATAATCTTCCTGTTTCTTCTCCATTTTTCAGTTGGAGACAAAGTTACATCTCCTAAAGTAACCTCTTCCTTCTGCCTCGTCCGTGACTTGATTGTTCTGTCCTCTGTTAAGAATGTTATCGAATGTATCCCAGTTATTATTACCGCCGATAACATTCTTAATATAATTTACCCGCCTTAACAGGCCAACTACCATTAATAGTAAGATCGATATAAATTTCACTTAAAAGAAGTATCTTGCGTTCCGTTTAGCTCTTAAAATTCCTTATCATTTCTTATAAATATCCAGTGCCAGCTTAATGCTTTTTTCATGAGACAGAGTTAAAATATCGGTTCAACTAAGAAACTTTTTTTTATTGGATTTGGGGTAGTGTTGAAAAATATTGACTGTCTTTCCAACGCTAAAAACTATTTAAAATGTAAAATAATATCTGCCCTGATTTCCCTTACAAGCAAATGTATACGTAACTTAAGAATTGGGGTGAGGATTTAATTAGAGATTAAGCATGATAACTTGGTATATTTATGGGTTTTTTGCTTCTTAGACGTATTAGGACATCATCATCAGTATTTTAATCCTAAGATTGGTTTGCTGCAGCCCTTCATTATTCTCTATTTTGTGTAGATTCCTTCACCCTCTGCTCGGTTTTCTATTTTTCCTCCTTAATTTGCGCTATGTACTTGGCTCTTGGCTTTCCTCACGCAAATTTTCCTTCTATTGTGTTTCTAACTAATCCACTGTGGCTCAAGGTATGTCCAATCCATCTAGTTCTTCTTTCCCCTAGAGCTCTCCGTATGGTCCTTTCCTCTTATGCTCTTCAATACGTTCCTCACTTTTTTCTGTCTATTTAATCTTCATCATTCCCCTCCAGCACCATTTTTCAAAGGCTTTTCTTCTTTTCAAAGGCTTTTCAAAGGCTCAAATTCTTCGTTGGTTCACTTTTCCAATATTTCATGTCTCCAATCCGTAGAGTGCCATGCTCCACACGAACATTTTGACGAACTGCTTCCTTTTTGGCAATCTTATATTCTTTCAACATTTTAATTGCCTCTTCTCAATGGACGTCTTCTTTGTTTGGGCTATTCTTTGCTTGATGTCGGTCGAGCTTCTTCCATCCTAAGATATACTGCTGCCCGAGTAGGTGAAGGATTCTACTTGCTATAGTTTTACCCCCTCGAATTGTGATATTTGCATTCAATTTCTCTCTTCTACAAACAAGGATGATCGTTTTCTTATTGTTGATGCTCATATTATACTCCCGGTGTACTTGGCCCATAGTATTCAGGTTTGCTTGCAGGTCCTCTCGCGTCTCTGCGACATATATTAGGACTTAAATGTTTATAAAACATCCTGAAATTTTAATTTTTCTATATAGAGCAGAATTGTGTAGTAAAGTTGCTCATAAAGATTGGCTACTCTACCAAGATTTTACTGATTAGTTTGCAAAAGCGCAGTCCACATTCGTAAAACAATTTATTTTATTTTATCGACTTCTATCTCGAACTGGGCTGTCGAGTTCTGATGTGTGAACGGTTCATGTACGTCCCTGTTTACTTGTATAGTCTAACTCTTGACGAGTCAGAAGGAAATACTATCTCCATTTATTATCTCGTGTTATGGCATTTCATATTTATTTTTCGAACTGCTTGGCTTATAATTAATTTAATTTTGTTATTGACCAGGGGCAATTAGGCTATCCAATCAATCAGAAAACAGTTCATATAGTAAGGCATACGTACTCCACGATGACACTTCCGTGGAAACCATTAATAATGCGTCATCTCAATATGCCATTTGTACAGAGTTTGATACTACATTCTTAATTCTAGGGAGATCTTCACTCGCTTCTTTTACCCGACTTAAACTGAAGTTAATGTTTGAAGGAGACCAAAGGTTGCTTCCTAGTAGGGTATTATGAATGAGCCCTAGAGATACTAAATAAAAATCCCCAAGGAATAAATAACAAGGAGCTGAAAATGTCGTTAAAACTTAATGGATTTATGACTTGATTGGTTTACAAAATTTTAAGCGTTTAGGATGGAAATCAGGGACGAATAATTTGGGATAAAAGGTCAACTTGCACTTAGATTAAAACAAATCCAATGATTCGTTTCCAATCAAAGAAAGAGCGATCGATGATAATGGAGGGGGATAGACGAGAAAAAAGATAGAACCAAATGGATGGCTCCTGAGGGAGGAGAAAGTAGAGATAAGGTGGGCGGGGGAAGAGTTCGAGTGAGGACGAGGGGTGTTAGAGGGGGATCGGTAGAAGGGAGGAGAAGGGGAGAACTGAAGAGATAAAGTAGAGAGAGGAAAACAAAAGGTTTTCTCGGTGACAATGGAAGGGAGTTGGATGGCGTAACGAACACATCAGGCGCGATTAGTGGGAGGGAGGTGGGAAAGAGGAGAGTTAGGTGGGAGTGGCTTGGATTGGTTGTTGATTCCGAAGGTAAAGAGAGGAGGATGGAGGAGGGTGAGGAAGATTGGTTGTTTGAGGAAGGGTAGGGAGGGAGGGAAGTGAGTGGGTAAGGCGCTGGGTTTGACGCAAAATGCGAAGGAGGGAATGCGGGGAACGGGGGCGTTGTATGTACCGGAGC